>OX451207.1:11930874-12023646 GCA_949628255.1 Macrophya alboannulata | reverse complement strand
ATCTCTGCTAGCAGCGTGTCAAAAGTCACTACTTGACCGCTTCTTCTTCTTCTTCTTCTTCTTCTACCACTTGACAGCGTTATTCATTCAAGGCTGGTTCACAATGTACATACATACATCGTCGTATACTTTTGTCGTTAACTCAACTCACGCACACTACTCTTCAATATTCTCGTTCTCCCTTGTGTTTGTGTGCAAGTTAAGGCAAAATACATATACGACACGTACCCTATCGTAAACTAGCCCCGGTACAATTTTTCTGAGGCCAAGCGCATGCGTATTTTCCTGCGAATTGCGAAATGGTGGCTGTCAGGTGGCATGAAAAAGAATTTCGTTAAGTAAATATTGAAATTTTCCATTTCAAACTAGCAAGTCTTCAATAAAATGGGCAACTGAAGTGCCATTTGATTCAAACTCCATCGATATCGTCAACTCCTGTAATCTACACATCTACTCTGTGCATAGTCATACATACATTAATATACTGAATTGAGAAGATCAGCGTGATACCGCAAATATTCTCTCACTTCCTCGCACTCGCGCCGTGCCAATTATTAACATACATAGATATACATCGTTGATTCTCTGTAAGTATGATATGTTATAATCCCGGTTGACCTAAAATTAGAAACGCATGAGTTTAGTCAACGATATACATAGATTTCGAAAGTTATTATATCACACGATTAAAGAAAATATCAGGCTAAAAACTATAGTTGTACCATAACCATCGATACTTGACGATCAGGTATGACGACAATTATACATATATCAAATGATTAATGACCTCAATCTACGTAATGTTAAAATAATAGCTAGTAAATTTATTTGCGTTTAAAATTCTGCTAAAATGTATGTATGTATGTACAACATGATTACGTTCACAGGTAGCAAGATGGTAGCTCACACAGTTCTGCTTGACTTTACTGTATCAAGTAACGTTATCTCAGATGTAGAAAAACGATCCAATTTAAAATCTACAATTGCAAATGTCTTGGGAGAACACATCGGAAGTTTAAAACCGCTAACTGAAACCAACATAGATGAAAGTCTGGTTTTGTTATACACTGGTGTTAGAGGAAGCCTTATTACAGTTCGAGCCTATCCTAAAGGCTTAGTAACAGTAAACATTGAATACTATAAAGGGGACAATGAAGAGGCGCTTCTAAACTTTGAGGTACGATGAAAATTCATTCATACTTCATATTAATTACCAATTAAAACAGCTTTAGAAATTTAAGTTAATCATACATAGGCGCATCGATATAATCTACTCAATTCGATAGCCTTATCCTTCAATTGACTATAGTCTGAACCAAAAAACAGCGATGAATATTATCTAGTACTATTTTCTACCTAAAGAATGACTGTAAAATTTTGCGCTAGGTCGATATTTACCGTATCATATTCCTGTTGTCCCTAAGTTTTTTTTGTCATCAATTCACTTCATAATCAATGCATAATAAATTCAGAAGTTAGTCGTTCTAATTAATTCTACTACAATCTTCCAAGTTTCTTATACTACAACTAATTATCACTAATATTATAACTATTAATAAAAATTCTTTGATAGTGCACTTGTCGATTTCGATTGGGCAATCCTAATGTATGTTTTAGCTACTTTTCTATTTGAATTATTGAAAAATAACGATAAAGTTATTACACATAAATCTCTTCTCTGATTAACTTTAAATGACTTTTATAGTACTTCAGTGGTTTCACACTTGTATATGTATATTTGTTAAAAAAAAAAAAACAAGCTGCTTTCTATCATTTATTAAATACGTGTTAATTATTTTTCTATACAGTTGCAAACATAATTTTCATCTCATAATTTCACAATCATGCTTGCAGTAGTAGCAGCAGCGGGAGCTGATATAAAAGATTATGTAGTTACGAATTGATATAGATTTTAGTTTTGTCTATTGGTCTTATCTGTTCTGTTCAACATCATATGTTAGGTATCTGTAAAAATACTCAAGTATTAGTTAAGATGATTAGTTACGCTGGATGTCATAGAAACACTATTTGGTTGGCTGCCTGACATTGACCAATATTGTACAGTAATGAAATACTTGAAGAATAAAATTCCGTTCATTCATTGTTTAGGCAAGAATAAGTGATTTTCAAACAATAAATGAGATTATTAGGGTATGGTTGGGTAGGGTATGGGTAACTGATCTTTTACTAATAATAAAGCCAGAAGAGAACACCAATAACTTTACGAGCATCTAATAATAGTTTAAATATGAGATATTTTGAAATATCCCTGATCATTTTTACACAAATTGAAAGGGATTGTCCAATAACCAAAAGCCCAGTAAAAAATGAAACATAAGATAATAGAAAGACCGTTATAGCAGTGGCGATACTTGGAAGCGGACGTTGCTTTGGCTCTGAACAGCCAGCGCAGCAAACGCCTACCACCCTTAAGACGTGGAACCATATATGATCTCTACCTGACACTATCAGGTAGAAACCGTATTCCCACATTCAACATAGACTCTATTTTTGTATTTGTTACACTTCTGACTACCCATTCCATATTTATCATTGGTTATGGAATAGATTTTACTAATTCTCACTTCTTCTTAATATTGATTGGTAGCCACAGTTATTTTAAAGGCTTGTCCGGAATGTTTTTAGATATTCAGCACTCTATATTCCATTGTATGGCAGCTGCAATATAATATTGAAAATTTTATCAGTACATTATCAAAATCGGATTTCATTTTGCCTTTTTAATCCGACTAAGAAATCGACTTTTGAAAGCACATTTCCTGCAGAGCATATACATGTAGTGTCCCCTATGTGTCGTCTTGCCAAAATATATGTCTTCACATTGAGCACAACATTTTACACATTATTGTATCGAAAGTCTCCAATATCATTTTCTATATACTATTGATATCTACTCAATATTATTCTTCGATTTGATATAAGCAAGAATCTGTTGTTTGGGATATGGCTGTGATACACCACAATACAAACTAATCACGATATAAAGCTACCCTTTCAGTCCATTGTGCATATCTGTGTACCACATTATGTACAATGTTATGCTGGTTAAATACTGATTGAAAATCAAAATAATGAATTCAATATGATTACAACACACTGAATAGATCCGCTACTTGGTGTGCCGTTGTAACGTTAAACATGCTTTGCAATTACGTTGCCTTTATCGATTGCATCTTTCTTACTTCACTTCAATTGATAATATCAGCTCATATATCTCAAATTGCATGTAACTATTGCACATTATATATCATTGCTGTGCAGTTATAATAGTGATTCCTGAAGAAAAGAGTCCCCAAAAACTGTAAATTATGATTCGATCCTGTAAATTACAATAGATTCAGAAAGGAATAGAAATGTACATTTAGCATAGTTTCTTTACATGTTTCCATGCTGTCTATCAGACTTTACAAACAGGGATCCTAAAATGTTATTGAATGTAAAAATCAAGTTAACAAAAAAAAAGGTCACTACTTTTACCTCAAATAATATGGAAACTTTGAGATAAGTTTGTTATCTGATCACATCGATATAGTATAAGTATGAATTTTGTTGTTTCTTAATCCCCCGTGGAAACTGTTCGCTGTTAGTTGAAATTCACAAAAATTTTTTTCTCATAATTCAGTGTTTTTTTAGATAAATGTTGCTATGATAAGTTTTTCAGTCACATTGACTGCAGAATATATTTCTAAATAATATGTTAGAATCCTATCTTTTGTAGCAATGCTAACTCACTGTTAATACCAGACACAATATATTACTGATAGATGCGACAATGAAGCTGAGTCATATCTAAAGCAACAAAAATGGACTAGCTTTACTATTACATTTCTGGTACAAACAATGACTTTATTTTAAAATGCCCCATAGAATAGATGCTCTATTCTCTTATAGCAAGTAGAGATTTGGTTAATTAGTTAGTACGTTTGTTCTGTTTGTTCGTTGGTTTGTTTGATGGCTATGGTAGACAGCGAGAGACCTGGAGAAAGCATTGCTGGCGGCTGCTGCTGCCACCCGGTCCCACACGCTTGCCCCCATTAAACGCGGCGGCCCTTATGAGCGATTCTATCCAACCGCCGGTGAGTTTTATTTATTATTATTTTTACAGTATCTCAGGCTATTTCAGAGCTCGGTAGCTCGATCAACCCTAATCATTATTAAACTTATAAATGTATTAAATTTGACTTTTTTTCTTTAGATATTAATAACAACTTTGCTTCTAACAAATGTTCAGGTGATTTAGCTATATGACAAAGTATCGAGTATATTGAAGAAAACAATTTACAAAGCTGTGAGCCAATAACGATTTTACAGATCAATTTTTATTCAATCTGATGCACGATCTAAGGCTCTAGCGAATACTCTGAGACTGTAGATCGATTGCCTCATCATCTGGCCACCATGCATGGATCAAAAAATTAAAAGTTCCGCTGTAACATGAAAGAAAATCGAATCTGCATTGCTGTTTATTATCTCAGAGTACGAATATGTAAAGAATGCAAATGTCTTTGAAAACAATATAATTAGCAAAAATTCTAGCATATTGTTATTGAACACACTCATAAATTCCTTGTTATACAGTATCGTACATCATATATTCAGATTCGATACGACCCCAATTAGGATTAATTCACTCCAACTATGTACATACACAAAAAGCAGCGTCTATGAGCATTCGCAATTTTGCGCAAACTGTGAATCTGGTTCGAGAGAAAATAATTTATAGTATTTGAAAGAAAATAATATCAAATAATAAATGAACTGAAAAATAATTCTGTAATTTTTCACGCTATTATAATATTTTGATTCAATTATAGTTCTTATTCAGACTTTGATTCACAGCGCTATTATAATAATCAGACATTTTTCAATTCTTGCACCATTGAATTAGAGATTTCTTTGATGCTTATACTTTCTTACATTACCGAATTTGTGAAACAGAAACTTATTCGAATGTTTGTTTCCAAATTTTTCAAGATGAACGGCTCCTGGAATATGACATTGACAAACTGGTGTTTGAAGCACGATCTCCGTACCAGAAAGTACAAATTGTCCACTCGAAGTCACTTGGGAATATGTTGGTTCTGGATGAATTACAAAGTGAGTTATTTCAAACCATACTAATATATCTCAGTACACAATGTTATAAAAAATTGAATGGTTAATCGTTATGTACGAATTATGATTCTAATTATTTTATATTTTTCAGACATGTCAGAGGCAGACATGATTTATACAGACACATTAATGCAGCGTGAAAAAGAGAGTTACACAGGAAAAGAAATTGTTATTCTTGGAGGTGGTGATGGCGGATTACTATGGGAATTATTAAAACAGAAGCCACAATTCGTAACAATGCTAGAGGTATTCACGCTTGTATATTTTCCAACATTCGTTTGTACATACAAGGTCTTCAAGATTTCTCAAAATTATGACTGGAAAAGATTCTTTCAAACACTACTTTCACTTTATTTTATTTTAAATCTTATTGAATTATCCTCAGCTTGATGATGTCGTCATAAAAGCATGTGGCCAACACATGAGGAGCATATGCGGCGATTGTCTGGACAAAAAGAAAGCTGACAATTATGAGGTAAAGAATAAAAATACTTACCGAATGTTGATTTCTATGATGATAAATTAATCCCATCAAACACATCTCTTTCCATACTTATTTCTCACAGATCATAGTAGGTGACTGTGTCAAAACGCTTAAACACATGATTGAAGAAGGCCGTCAATTTGATTATGTGTTCGGTGATTTGACTGATATTCCTATCAGTCCAACACCTGATGGAGATGCATGGGACTTTATCAGATTGATATTGAACTCTTCTATGAAAGTATTAAAACCCACCGGAAAATTTATGACTCACGTGAGTATAGTTGTAGATTAGGAATAAAATATATATCGACTATTTTCTAGATCCTTTTGATGCTGCACAAACGATATTTATATTTCATTCGAATTATTTCATCACTCAGTCATCGAG
Source organism: Macrophya alboannulata (assembly GCA_949628255.1). NCBI lineage: Eukaryota > Metazoa > Arthropoda > Insecta > Hymenoptera > Tenthredinidae > Macrophya > Macrophya alboannulata. Next base: position 12,017,635 of record OX451207.1, on the reverse strand, counting down.
ACTTGCAATGATTAATGAATTTCTTTATTTTATACAGGTAAATGATTTACATTTATTTGTTTTTTCAGGGAAGTGCAGCGTCATGCCCAGAATCTTTGAAAATGTTTGAAGAAGTTTTAGCCGAGTTGCCTGTTCCCATTAATTTTACAAAAGCTCAAGCGTTTATACCGTCATTCTTTGAAGATTGGGTCTTTTATCAGGTTTCATTTAAATGATTGATTAAATACCCTAAATTTGATGTATTCATAAATCCAAAGAAATGGCCTCGTAAGCTGCGACCTTTATGACCCAAGTATTATTTTAGTTTCAAGTTCGAACTTGGCAATACAGTTTCTTTTAAAGCAAATTTAACTAGATACAAAGCAATAAGAACCTATTCCAAATATACGAAATAATCTTGAGGTTGTGAAATAAAGTATTTTGTGCTATTTGCCATGTGATATAACATGCACATGGGATTGTGGATAGATGATTATACGATCGGTATTACCTGCTGTACTTCATATTTATAGCCTTTGAATTTTGACTGGTCAAAATTATTTGAATTTAGTTAGTCTCATAGATATATTCTTGTGAATCGAAAACAATATTCTTTAATTATTAAGGAGGACACTGTGCTGTAATGGGCAAGAGGTGATGTAGAGAACGTCTAAGCTCATGTACGAGGGCGTAAGCTTACTTCCAATTAAGCTTTACTTTGTAATCGTAAAAAGTGAGAGTTCCCAGAAGACCCCGACTGTATCAACGTGTAGAAAAATACAACTGAACCAATTGTGAATTGAGAATAGTGATTGTCATAAGTTGAGAAATTATTCCAGCAGCACAAATTTTGGAACTAACAACCTAATCTTTAATTGAAACTCCATGATTGCCCGTTGTTTGAATCAAAGTAGATTATTCAAATCACGTGATTGAATAATAGCTTGTGAAAATCTTTCGAGTATTCATAAATACCGTGAAAACAAAAAAAAAAAAAAATTACAAAAATATTACCTTTATAAGATTAGTATTCAATTTTACTTTGCTTACATTTCAAATTATAAAGTATACGAAACGTACAGTCACGTCAAGTTTTGATATTGTAAGATAGTATTTTCCTGTACAAAAGTAATGTAAATTTTTTTTATTTTATTTTACGTACTAAGATTCAATAACCACAATCACCAGTGTTATTTATTATTTGTTTTATTATATGATGTAGAATACATATATACATGTATATGCAAAAACTGTATGTAGGATGTATGTATGTATGCTACAGTATCACTAGGAATTCAAATATATGTATGCCTTGCTCTATAATATTCACCCTATTATATGACAACACAGTATGGTGTTGTTGCAGCTTTTACTAGTGAGACTACTCTGTTTAAATAGAGTAGAACGTGTTATTGACTGTTTCTAGTAACATATACATATAATAAGGCAAGCTTATTTTTTTCTAGAAATACAAACACTGAATATTAACTTATGTTCTTAATATAAACTTTAGGAAACGCTGTAATGTACATAATAAAAATTGAAATCTAAACGACATCTTCATTTCTTTCTAGTAAACAAAATTTTAAATCCCATTTTACCATCGAGATTTAATTTTTTTACAAATATATTAGTCTACAATTTAAACATCGTTGTCGAATTACATTTCCCGTGTTATGGTAGATACTATGCAAATAAAACCTCAAAATGAATATTAGTATAATAATTATTTTTATTAATGTATTCCGACCATTTCTCCAATTGATTATTTATTATTATTATTTTTATTTTATTCTTTGTTTCTCTTCATTTTTTATTATACACATAGATATTTGTTTAAAAGACAAGAATAAAAACATAAAATTAAGAAGTACATCACACAGAGACAAGTACTATAAATATTGGATATAGGTATCTTAAGAAATAAATAAGTTACAGTACATAATTTAAGTAGTAGCAATGGAAAATCAGACTTTTGGTTCACTTCCCCATACCCGTGGAAACTTTGGCCCCGGTAAGGACTTATCGAGATTCAATCAACTCCATTTTTTTTGTTTTACTTATTGAACGAACACGTGGACAATTCCCTACATAATCAGGGTTAAAAGGGATATCATTTCCTTTCAAGTCTCTAACGGAAACTGACCTGACAATCTCGCTTTAGAAATTTCGGAGAATTGTTCGATTTCATGTATCATTGGTTCAGTTTCAGTTTCAACTAAAATTTGCTGTAACCATTGTTGTATTTGCTTTGGATGTTCGGCACTGTCTCTCCTGATCTGTCGATTTTTAGAAGTTAAAATAGCCGAATCTTGCTCTTTGTTTGCATTAATATCTTGACAAAAATTTGAATTTCTTAATTCTTCGGATTCCGTATTGTTTAAATACAATTCTTTCAAATCTATAGAACTCTCCAGATCTTTAGATGAAACTCTATTGAAATTTTCATTTGCTATATCTAACGATGAGCTGTTCATATCGATTGAATTCGATTCCTTATCAGATTCTACCTTAGCCAAAGGCTCGTTGTTTGAGACAAATAATTTATTTTCAATTATCGTACAATTGGATATTGACAAAACGCTAAATTCCTCATTAGATCTATTCTCACTTTCTACGCTTGAGTTAAAACTTGAATTACAAGAACTGCTGACAATACCGTCGTCACAAATTGGAGCATTATCATCAGATAAAGAAACATTAACATCGTTTCTAACTTTCAATTCAATAGGATTATCCTTTTCTTCAAATTTGATCGACTTGTTAAAACTTTCATGATCTTTATCAGCGTCCTGGTATTCCTGGACTTTATATGGTTCTGTATCTTCAACAGTAATACCATTCTTCCCAAATACTTCTAATTTACCAAGGTGCAATATCTGCGACTCTAAATCATATCTTGAACTCAAATCAACATTCAACAAAGGCTTGCAAGCAACTACTTCCAAGTTTGACTGTATTAGAGAAAGTTGTTGCACATGGATTGCTTCTACTTGACGTAATAGCTGCTTTTCTCTGGACTTCAAGACGCTTATCAGATGCTCAAAGCTGCTCTTTATTTCCTCTTGTATCTAAAAAAAACAACATTGTTTGATACATACTAGATTCACTTTATTTTAACATCTAGTAAAGTTAGAGAACTGTATGATATCTTTGACTAATCAGTATTCATGGAATTATCGATAGCAGGGATTTAAATATCGCTTCTCAATCGTATAAAAAATGATTGACAATAAAACTAAAATATTAATGTAAGTCACGTCTGTTATTATTCAGATGTTCGCATATATTGTAAGGTAGAAAAATGAGCGTGATAATAATTTTGAGATATTTAAATATGAAAAATAGAAGGATAAAATTACTTACAGTAAGAGTAGTTTGTTCGAGAATTTTTTTTTTATCCGTAATCAATTTTACGTTAACTGAATTCATGGTATTTTCACTTTTTAGATCATTGTTTTCAACCATGTTAAAATCCTCAAGAATTATAAACGCAAATGAAATACGGCCTGATTTGACAGGTAAGTAAAATGCAAACGTAGATTATAACGTAAACAGCCTACGCGGAACCTTTAAAATATGTATTCATTTCGTTACATTTTAACTCAACATATTTCACACTGTACACTGACAACGAATAGACCCACAGGTAGATAGAAATCTCGTTTTAACGGGATAACTCGACAAAAATGAACAGCAAAGGATTTGGGGAGATTCGCGACAATGAAAATGCAAATTTCTTGGAAACCCTTTGTCATTTGCCCAGGGTTGTACCAAAGTAGGGTGAAATATAGTTTATCAAGTTACTCGGAAGAGGAGCTGTTGTGGCATCCGCTTACCTATGGCGGATACGATATATTTATTGTTACTTGTCCCTAATCCATTTGAAAAATCTAATCATGTTACAGCTATACTGTTTATAATGATCTAATTAAAATGCAATATCGTTTTATTATTTAATGTTGTGAAAACATTGTCAAGACTAATTCATCAAATGCGTTTACAAAAATAAATATGGCTGAATAACCTAACCTAATTAATCTATCCTGGCCTAACATCAATCAAAATCGTTTGTATGTATTTTCCCAGTTCTGAAACCCATCGATTATACAGGTGTGATACTCCGTTTTATTTTACCATTGTACTTGAATCGAAGACACAGAAACTACAATTTTGTGCAAATTGAACAGAATTTAAAAAAAAACCTATACCTATAATATTATTTCCCTATTTATTCCTTTTATCTTCTTATCGTTTTAATTCCAGGCTCAAGTAATAATAATGGAATTAGATATCGTTAAATTGATACTGCAGAATAGCGGTGAAGATGTCTCGAGAGTTTACTTGGAAAATTGTAGAATTGAAATAGAAGGTGATAAATGTGAATCAACGAATCCAGAGCTAACATCTGCTCTAGCTAAATCCTTAGCTACCTTATTGTGCCATAAAGTATCCCCTGCTGCTCATCAACGTTACTTAGTCCGGACAAATCTTATTGTACGTTTATTAAAAAAAAAAACTATCAAGAGAATATTATAATCTACGAAGCAGCCTGTTTCTTTATAGTCTCATATTTTCCAACAATAATTTGGAAACACCATTAACTAAAGAATATCACTATTTCTAGCTAAAATATAATTTTAAACAATTGTTCATATATTAATATACGTAATAAGATAGATATATTGTGATAATATGAAATTTTTATAATGATTACACGATTATTGTTTCTTGTAGGAGCAATTGCGCGATTGGTCAAGAATAACCAGCCGTTATTCAAATCTGCAAGCGTTTACAGATGGGAAAAGTACCACAAAATTTGCCATAAATTTGGTGAACAAATATCTGACTGAAGAGTTTATTGAAAAACAATCTTCCGTTAATGTTCTAGTTAAATTATGTTTTGCCTTGATTGATATGAAATTGAGGAACTCAACGTTTGAGTATAAATTAGACAATATTATTAACAGAATTTTGTATTTAGATAGAACAGTTGAAAGCAATATTTTTTTGAACACCTTAATTGATAATTACGAAGACCTTTCCCTTGGACTGGAAACCATCGGAAATATATACAGTTGTCGAACAGAAAAGTTAATAGAACTATTAATTGTAGATTTTTTTATTCTATTCAACGATAATCATGCAGAAGGTAGTCCTAATCTGGAAAAAATAAATAATCATCTTGATTCTACTGTAAACGAACGTTCACATTCCATCAGTAAATTATTCAAATATTGTTCAAAATCACCGCGAATATTTCAAATACTATCTAGCATATTGAAAGAAATATTAGCGCATACAAATTGCTGTAAAACGTTTCTAAATTTCATACAATTTGTAATTAACCATATAAGTAAGCTTTGCGAAAAGGATAAAAATAATATCTTGGATCTGTATCCTAGAAATTTACAGTGCGCTGTAATTCTTTTAAGAATAGAGCCTAAATTGCATACGCATAATTCCAAGGAGTACACATACCGAAAGTTGAAAAATATTTATAGCTCAAATAAACAGGAACTTTTAATACTGCTGACTCATTTTCCTCTATGGATTCAAGAATTCGCGAGCATCATATCTAGTAGCAATGATCCACTTTTAAGGTGACATTCATATCCAACCACAGAAATCTTAGGGCCCAATGCAATTTCAGTCATCAAATTATGCTAGATGTAAATTAATGGATTCAAATAATTTTTATGATTGCACAGAGTTGAAAACTAATGCTGTACCCTTGAAGCAGTCATCGACAGTTGAAATCAGATTTGTCATAATTTACGGCCGATTTAAACGCCTGCTATACAATGTGATGTAAATAATAGATTTTCTCGTAACTCGACAAGCAGCCTATGTGCCGCTAAGTAGAATTAATTCTTTGCTAGATCAGTTTATCATACTCAACAGTCTAGTTTCTTATGTCATGCATTATTTATAATAACTTTTTTGCTATACTTAAATTAAGGTAAAATAAGTATTGAAGTTTGTATTATAATTTATCTAAAAAAATATATTGTTGAATTGATTTAAACTCTAGCATATATCACTTACCTCAACCAGTTTTAATATTGCAATCGTGCCCAATGGAAAGAAGTTATTTGTTAGTGACTACACTATTAAAAATTTTTTTTTTTTTCATTGATACAAATGTTACATTAAATAAGGAAATTATTATTGCAATGATTATCGTACACATTGCTATAGTTATTCTTTGGACACTGTTAATAGAACAGAAAGAACGTAGACTACATACATGAAATCAAATATGCAAGCAGTAACACAATAGCAAATGCCATTAGTAGCTTTGGATGGAATTCGAAAATAAATGTAATTCAATTAATTTGAAATTACTAAAGTCCCAATTAAAATTAAATCAAATAATTTGAATAGATTTTAAACAGGGTGAAAAACGTTGCTTGCTATCGATAGATTAGGTGTGAACGAGTATGAGAACCAAATGCAGTGTGATTAGTCTAACAGGAAATGATTTCATTGTGCTAAGGGTTTATAATCTAATTCTATCGTATGGGGTATTGCTCTGGAGAGTTACGAACAGCGGTATTATATTTTTAGACTTTCCATCAACTTAGACCTGCTGAATCAATTTCAAGTTCAATAATTGATTTTAAGACAGACTTTTTAGGAAGCCTAGAGATGAATTTTTGGAAACTATCAAAGTATAATACTTTAGTAAGTACAAATTCCACACGATTTTTCAATATGTGGCAATAATTTGCATAGGAATGGATTACACTAGATTCACCACCAAGAACAATACGTATATTCATTTCTTTTCAAAGTAATTATTGTTAATTGATATTATACCATACAGCAATGCACGTAGACATTGTAATACAAATGATCTAGAACTGAATATGTCAAATGATAGCTAGTCTAAAAATTAATCAGGTGATCCAAATTTTTCTGATATCAGTTAGCACGCAGGTAATATTAGATGAATATGATATTCTGTATCAAATTATCATGTGGTTACTAGAGATATATAAATATATCCTGCGAGTGTTTGAACATGCTTATAATTTATATAATAGATAATATAAAATATGACACTGAAAAAAAATCAAAGGTCTTTTTTCATCTTTTGGTATATTTCAAAGTGGGACATCCATTACATGGCAGTGACGAGCTATGTTTTTCTACAAAGACCACCATTCATTTTTTTTTTTTGTTTAGTTTTTCAGAATCTGTTTCTAATTATACAATGACATATTATTTTATGCCTTTCTTGTTCATATGTATATATGCTAACGCCTTTGACGAATACACCGAAGTAAATACGATTTAATACCATAAAAGAATCTATTTTTCATTAAGATGTGAATATTTAACAGTTATGTCAGAGGCCTAGCTGCAAATGTACAGAACGTATGACTGAGAACAATCATTCAGACCAACCAACATCATTTGTGTCGATAGATTTGTATTTAGTAATTAATATTTAGCATTTAGTTATTTACACATTCTATATAGTTTATTTTGAAAATTATTAATATTATGCTTCGAACGTTTGAAAAACTTGTGATTATCTACGATGTATCGTTCAGCTCTTTTATTTATTCCAAGATAATATCACCTACCTACGTTTCTTTAGTTTCGTTTACATTTTAAATATGAATATTACGTTGATCCTGCATTCGTAAGACTTCTATAATCTCAGGATTTTTTTTTTCCTTTTGAACAAAATATATTTCCTACATTAACTTTTGAAAAAAGGTTCCTTGTGTAAATTCTCCAGAAGGTTTTGTGACAACCTATAGACAAGGAACTTGAATTAACTTATTCATTGAGACAACTTTTACTAAATAAATAATTGTCGGACTTGTACAAATTGTTTAGACACCGTTGTGCATAGGCACATGATAACTGTTTAAATGTACTCATAGACTTGCCATTTCAACGATATATCTATTTTCGAAGTAAAATTTTATAGATATTTAATAATTTATTATAAAACATTAACAGAAAGAGATAAAAAATCTGGTTAACATAATAAACGAATTGTAATGCTAAATTTTTTAGCTGCAATTTATGGAAAGGTTCATTAAAAATTCAAACAAATTTTTTTAACCCCAAACGGCACACAGAAAATTGGTCACACGTCATTATTCTAACAATAAATAATAGATGCGCAAGACTAAAACTTCTACTCAGAACACACTATTAACACCAAAACTCAAGTAAATTTGATACTTCAAAGTCACAAGTATAACTTCTGCAAAGTATAAGACAGAAGCTAATAGCTACAAATTTTTTTTTTAATGAAAGCGTACATCCAAGCATAATATAATTATTAAATATCTGTGCTTCCTATTCTCATTCAGAGATGTATTAATTATCCAACACGTAATAATACGAATGCATATTTTTCAAATTTGAATAACTTTATACTTGAGCTACAATTATAAAACATTATGTGTAGCCTATTTATCTACATTTATCATGTAGTGAACATTTATTTTATTCATATTTACTACATATTTTTAAATCACTGTTGTATCTTAATAACGTCTCTTGAATTTGATATAACATGCTTTGTCGTTAATTTATGTCGCCGTTGAAACTTGAAATTTAATTGAAATTTATGCTATAGATTTCAATGGCATATACGAATTAGTTATTGAGTAATAAAATTAGTTTGTTACCAAATTCTATTAGTTTGTATTGATCAGAAGAAGTTTTCACGCATGTGTTGCATAACAGTACATTAATTTCCCTCTAGTAATCCTTTCTTATTTTATTTATACAAAGCAACATTTCTTGTCGACACAAACTCCTCATTTACGTACTAGTTTCAAATATTTATAGCTTCATTGTTTAGATATTCGTCTGTCTGTACGTCAAAAAACAAATACTCCACATATCTCTGCACGCGAACATCTGTTTACAGATGTTTACAATTTTTATCATTCGATTGTTGTGTTTCAAATTCTATTGAGCTGTAACTAGATGTTTACTTAAATGCACAGTGGCATTATTTGCTCGAAGTAGCTTGGGATAAATAAAACTTAAAAAACTTAATTACCGAACGTCATTTTTTTTAGATGAATAACATTTCATGAACCAAAGAAGAAAAATAGTTTTAAGATTTATTCCAGCCTCCGAGCATCTGATAGTATGTAGTAGAATCGCATAATATACACCGATAATTCAATCAAAGCTGTCCATGGTAATTACTGTTCTAGTAATCTTCATATGCACGTGCTGTGTATATTGTTGATTATTCAGCAAATGTGATTTGCCTGCAAGTACATTTTTCATTATTTTAAATTATGATTTTGGTTCACGATTTTCAAACACAGATATAATACCATACCTAACGTGTTACTTACAGGTTCCAGCTACAGTAAAATACAAACCAATCAATATAACATACTAAAATTATTTTGGAGCTATATTATCTTTTCCAAATAACAAGATTTACGTATTATAAATTAATATCAAATATATATGATGAACAGCTTTGATATATTCAATATATCCCAGAAAAAACATAATTTATATGAATTATGATGTCAGCCATACGCCTTATACCTTGCCGATGAAATCGTAGTGTTTGTGCTGGGCATTACCTTGACCCAAATAAATTTTCTACATTTTTAATTTATAGAATTGTATCAGAAGAAAGGGTATGATATTCTAATACGAATAAGAATAAAAATAAAATTGTCTACATCTGATGATGAATTATACGCGTGCTGAAGAAAATCAATGAACAAGTATCGAAATCAAAGTTATTCAGTGAGCCATGCTTACTACAGAACATGCATCCCAATATTCCAAAGTCATGTTCAATGTGTGCACGTGTATGTAAAGGTCGTATTGAAAAATTAAATGAGTTACCGCTCAACGAAATTTAGTTCGTCAACAACGCTGCATTCAATAATTGTCAGATTATTGGTTCTTACACAAATTATGGAACTGTAAAATGTACCTACAAACTTTAACCCCAACCAGCAACGCACCGTACTACATGGTACACATCCATATATCTTTAGTAGATCCTGCAAATACCTAATCAGTAATCACCATTGAATTCATGTTCAAAACGAAAAATTGATGAGTCATATCAGATACTGAAATGACGTAGTAAAAGCATATTTCACCATCAACAATTAGCCAGAAAAAAGATTTGAACCCTTTACGTGACATCAATAGCAAGCTTAACAAAAAATCATTGAAATTTAAACAATTATGAGTAATTGATATTCATTTTATTTCAACCTTATCTACATTTTGTAGAGAAACGCATAATCCGTCATTAAACTGTTTAAAACTGTTTTTGATAGCGCACATTGACAATGAAGAGACGCACTTCGTCAAAAGCGGAAATTCAATTCGTCTCTGAAAACCAAATACATATTTTCTTGACACCAATTGTTTCAGCAAGTTCTTCAGTCACGTCAAAGGGTAAGCCAAGTCATATGCGATATGCTCTGGTTTATATTAAACTGAAACTCACAATAACAGAAAAGTACACGTAAAAAGATATTAATCAGAAATATTGGAGTGAATGTAACTAAAATCAAAAAACGACGGATGTACGTAACTATGATTAGATTGTTTCTACTTCCGACACTCGTTATTGGCTATGCATATGGACATTCAATAAGTTGCGGAAAAAAAAGCATCCGAAGCCCCAATCGAAAATTGTTATTTGGTGCCACTACATTAGTTAACCATCTTAAGCTAATCTATGAAATAATTTAAAGCTATTACGGTCCATCTTTGATAACTTTCATCTCAGATGAGCCAGATGTGGTTTCGGGAAGGATTGAAGGAGGATTCGATGATTGTGAAAGCAAGGAAGGCGCAGATGTTGGCTTAGTAGATGTGCCAAGGGTAGTATGCGATTCCAGTTGACGCGGTAAGGACTTGCGACGTTTCAGGGTTTCAAGGTGCTGTTGATCTCCCTGACGTTTTTCCGATTTGCCTTTGTTACTGGTATTTTTTGATTCACCGACCTAGTGAATGTAAGCATTATGTAAATATGACTAATAATTAATTGGACAGTCGAGACCCAAAAATCTCAGTTAGAATCGGTATGTAAAATCTATACGCACTGAAAATTACTAGCCGTTCGTTCAATCATTATTCTTTATTTTACTTCAAAAGTTACATATTCATTTCATAAGAAAAAAGCAATAGCATCTAAGGACTTTTCCGTTTTAATAAACTTTTAAATTAAAGGATTTACAATTACAATACTCTGGTCACACGGTGTACACTTACATTCGTATACGATGAAATTTTATTAAAATTTAATCAAACGAATGTGGTGATACAGAATAAGTTAAATAGAATGAGTATCATCATAGATTATAAGAATAAAAGAATAAGAATCATTTTGATTATATTTCAATTAAAAAATACATTTCATGTATTTAAATTGTGACTACATTCGTGATCAGGGAACGGTTTCACTCAATTTACTCAATGTACCAGTTTCAATTGCGATATTTCGGTATACCACTTCAAAAATTATTCCTTCCTGCATGAATTTAATTTAAAAACAAAAAAACCATTCAACAATGTCCACATTTATTTTATAATTTTTCATGAAACAAGTCCTTACATGGGTTTACTGTCATCTCATATTATAACAATCACACTCACACATAGAAACGCGCAGAAGCGGGAATTTCACATAGCATACTGTATGTTATGTAACTCTTGAAATAAGAAGATATGACGGCTAAACACCCTGTAATATCAGTCAGTTTTACTGTTTGTGTTATACTTGTTGCAGAGTGAAACCTTATGCAATAGCCGTTCTGCAGTATGCCAAAAATGTAGTACTGTTATGAATCATAATCAACGACAGTAATCGTTCTGTTAATTTTCACAAAATAAGAAATACTATACCTGAAAGGTAAAAAATTTTCAGCAGACAGGCTTGATAAAGAACTTTACATTAGATGGGCAGTCATTTTCATACTTAAAAACGGAAAACATATAATTGCAACTGAATAGTTCATCAGAATAATGATGATGATATGGGTGTATGTGTGGAGAATGAATATGGACATTAGATAGGTCTAAATTAATGAAGCTAGCTGAAGTCCTTAGTATTGAAATAATAATAAAACTAAAGAAAAAAGAGAGAGAGAACCGCTTGTTTTGACAGATACATTGCTGTTAGTGAGTGTTTAAACCGTCGAATCGGCTGACAGCTATTTATTACTCTCTTGTCGGTTAGAATGCCAAGCAACAAATTTGATCATATGATTAATTACAGTATTATCTCGGAAAAAAAAAAAAAAAGAAAAAAGAAAAATACAAAGAAAAGAAAAATATTAATTTGCATTTTTTTTTTTTTTTTTACCAGTACTAAATTCCTATGGTAAATTATAAATTTATGAATTGTAATATTCATTCAAGTGGCCAGCACTAAGCTACCTACCTATTACTCAAAATGAATTCAATATTTTATAATCGAATTCCTGTATAATTATTCATAATTAATTAATCAATTAAATTAGCTTATAATAGAATATACAGCGTAAAGTTATAGTAGCTAATTATTATATCTTTCAAGTTAATATATTATAAAAATATTTAATTTCAAAGGCAATGTTAAAAGAGTCGCTGTTTTAATATAACGACGAAAAGTATTAAACATTATCCAGTGAAATCTTGTTAAGACAAAGAAAAAAAAAAAAAACGGGATAGTTTTGAAATGAATTAGAACAGGACTCGTATAATTGTTTTGTAACAAGATTAAGTGAAAATGTTGATAATAGAAACGTTAAAAAATAGAATGCTTTGTAATTTTATGAACCATTTAACATTGAGGCGATGAATTTCCAAATTTACAGCTCAGTATTTTTAATGCAATATACACATTATCAGCCGTAACATCTTAAGAGACCCTTTCTTATCTCATCCTTATCAGTTTTTCGTTTATCAATCACTCAATTCCCAACATGTAGAGTTTTAAATAAACAATACAATAATTCATTGTACAAAATCGTTTTACATTGTTCTTATGCAGATATAAACATTGGCAAACATTCCACATACAAAAGAGTGCCATCCAAGCGAAGTATGAATGCTGAAATTTCACTCTTTTACATTTTTTGGAAGCTAATTATTGTATGAAAAACAAGGAAAACAACTGATTTTTTTCAGCTGACACACAACACTTGTAGTGCTGATTTCCTTTGTACCAATTGTAGGTACTCAATGATACAAATTAATATAATTATGATGATTATTTTTTTCTTTTTCGAGACGTAAAAGATCAAACATTTGTTCCTGGTCTTTTAACAAAAATTAATGTATACATATAAATTTCGCAGTAGATATTTTCAGCACAATGTAAAACGTCTCCGACCATGAATCATTATAATCAATAGTAAACTATAAACTATGGCAGAATGTCAATCTAAAGTAAATTGAATCTCCGATGGATGATATTCATGCATATCAAATATTATGAAACAATAAATCATAATAACATCATTATGCATAATTTTGTTTGCTTGAAACGCAAATCACAAAACATTAGATTTTCAATAAATAGAAAGAGATTAATCATTTTTTTTTTTTTTTTATCTTTTATCTATTTGCTATTATTAGTACGATCCTTGGACCAAGATGCACAATTATTCCACCGTCATTCACTCAAAGTGATCCTAGCGCCAACGCTTTCGACAAAAATCTTTTCAATGTCAATATTATTTCTGAATCAGCGCTTTGTCAACCGCGGAAAAAATGTGCACGGGTCTACTCTCATTTTATTTTAATATTGAATTTGTCACCGTCGTAACTACTACTACTACAGGTTCAAAGAGGTTGACTCACCGGCCGTCGACCATAATATATTTCATATTAGTATTAATTATTACTTATCAGATAAACGAGGTGACGCCAGTTTTAATGAATTATTTATTTACTATATGCCAGGCGTTGACGGGACAATTTCCTTTTTTTTTCTTTTGAATGTTTTTCAAATAAAAAGATAATCAAAATTAAAAATCCGTGCACCTTGAAACAAAAATCTTACCGACGTCTAAAAAAAAAAAAAACAACTAAAGTAACACTAAATTACCCTGACTGATTTCAGCGTCGGGAAAGTTATGAGAAAATAATAGCAATTAAACCGATCGATAACACTCAAGAAAGGTAAACGTAGGCCTACTGGCTACTCTGATGTAATCCAAGACCATTGATTATTAGGTGTTAACCAGCTGTGAAAAACTTCAAACGAAACACCAGACTACTTTCTAATGGCGATCACTATATCAAAATCATATCAATATAACTATCAACTAATAATATAAATTGTTAATAAATGTAGCAATAGTAATATTACTTCAATAGTATTTCTCACTAGACACGATTCAACATATAGAAAGTTTATCGTTATTATTATTTATAATTATTATCTTAAAGCTGTCTAAGGACTCTCTGCGTGGCAGGAGTTAATTTTTTTATTTTTTTTATTTTTATATTAATTTGTTTTATGTATGTGTTTCAGTTTTTAAATGTTTGTATTTTGTTCCTGTGTTCTTTAATTACTTTTTTTTTTTTGTATTTTGTTTTTGTAATTTTTTTTTTCTATTTTTTATTTATTTTTATTTTTTTTATAGTTATCTCATCCTTATTCAGGTAGATGTTTGTTACTGCTTAGAAATTTGTATATAGTCATAGATCACAATGTCATACCAGCTTAGAACTATCGATTCCAACTTCTTTTTTTTTTTTTTGGCGTCTTTCGTTAGCCAATCAAATTTCATTATTTCCATGTAATTTAATTTAATTATTTACCTGGGGTAGTAATGTACACATATATTTCTTAACGGGCCACAAGACTATGCAACTGCCTGTCTATCTTAAATTTCTTGCTAATTAATCACTCGTTAAGCAGGATATGATGTATATACGTAATTCTGTACGTAAAAGAAATTTATTCAAAATTGTGTATCTAACAACGGATAAGTAGTCACTAATTCCTATTAAACGTTGGTATGTGCCGATAAAATTACAAAAAAATTGTGAATAAACCTGCCGTGCTTGTAAAATGTAGAGTGAAAATATTATCTATAGGTATTTTATACTATTATTTCACTTCATCATTTGCAATATATTAATAGATATTTGTTCATGCATTTATTATAATATTATATCTACTAGTTCGCCGAATTTAAGATGGACAGTAAGTAGTCTTAGGTTGTTGAGCTGTTTTTTTTTTTTTATTTATCGCACCTCTCAATTTCTTGTAATTAATGAATTTATGATTATAATTTCTACCCTATCGAATTCAGACCAGCCGAAATTTAGATTTTGAAAATGCAACAAAAAAAATATTTAATTACAATAGATATATTATTGCTAAAAAATAAATAGAATATTTATCTCTCCCAAAATAAGGTGCATTCGATGCACAATTTTGATAACTCTAATTAAAGTTTTTTTTTTTTTTTAATTTTTTTTTATTCTTTTAATATTGTTTAGAATTAGAATTCTTTTATCGCACCAGTTTGAATGTTCATAGTGAAATCATGTTTCTAATGATAAAAAGAAAAAAGAATTTTACTTGGAAAAAGAAAAAAAACACAATCAACATACAGCCATGCGGTATGGAAGTATAACAATTTCAAGATTACTCCTAGGTTTCCATTTCTGTTTTTCCGATCCATTTGTCTTTCGTACTCAAGTACAATTCAGGTTTTTTGCGTTTTCAGACAGTAGTCTGAGGGCCTAAGTATCTGCGAAAGTTTCAATTGATTTGGTTGTCTGTTTTGTTTCTCTTTCATTTTTTGTTTTTTGTTTTTCATATTCGCAGACACCTAGGTCCGCATGCGTTGGCATTTTGTTATAATATAATATAGATTCTATATAAATAATATGCATTCATATAATATACCTAGTATGCAGTTGCATTAGACGTGACGTCACGTAGATAATGTTAGGTACACCGTACACACCGTTGCACACGCCATTTGTTTTGTCCTATATGTATAATATGTACCAGTGTGTAATGACCTACTATTTATTATTATTTATTTATATTTTTTTTTCGTTTTTTTTCCTCTTTTTTGTTTTTTTTTTAGTACAATTCGGTGGAACGTAATATATATAAATATAATATATATTATATAAATTCATATCGGTTTAGTTTTTACTTTCCTATATAATATAACATTATTTTTTTTTTTTATCATAGAGATGTTATTTACTTAATAAACAAGTGCGGTGTGTGGTGTTGTGTGGTTTTGCATTAGAACCCTCCCTATGTAATCTTTAATTACCTATTTCATATTTTGAATTATAATAATCCAGCTTAGTTTTTTTTTTCTTCCTTTTTCTTTTACGTTACTTTTAACTTTATAGTTTATAAATATTTAATATGGAGTCGGGTAACTCGTTTCAGCTAACGAAACTTTAGTCTGAATTAGAATTAGAAATTGTTTTTTTTTTTCTTTCGTTTCTCTTCTTTTCTTTTTACAAGTTTCCCACGCTGAAACAAGTGTCAAAACTTAAAACGGTGCTATTTTATATATCATTTAGGTATGATGTACTTGCGTTATTGGTGTTGCTGTTCTTGTGTACGCGTTCTTAATAACCATTAATAACAACTATATATCCATAAATTCTGAACAATCAAATTCAATTGTAACATAAATCATTGCTATAGTTCATTTCCTAAAAGGAATCCACTACTATATTTCTATGAATTAGAAAATTTTCATCGCAATTCAAATCTGCAAACCTTTCAAATTTTATAATTATAGCAAACTTAATTTGTTACTTTGTTACATAGATGCCAAGTGGTAATCAACGGGCGAAGCATGAGAAGCATATCAATAAGATAAAACGAGAAGTGACTCATATCTAATTGCTTTACTTGGTTCAAATAATAACAGGGTCCACTACCTACCTAATAATTGATAAGTTTCATTCAAAGTCTCATTGAGTGGTGTTAAAAAATGTAAACAGTTAACATTTAGATAGATTTGAAACATCAAAAAAAAAGGCAGGATTAAAGAAATGAGTGATGTAATCATTGATATATTTAAAGAAAAAGTTGTAAATAATTGCAGAAAAAGAAGAAAAAAATTAAAAACAAAAAAAAAAAAATAAAAAATAATGATTCACGTGATGTATGTTGCATACAATGGTGTAATTGACTGGACCTCTTATCAGGAAATGAACAGTAATATTAATACTAACTGCATCTATTAATTCCGCGTAATATTCATATCTGTTTAGTTTAGGTAATTATTCATTTGTAACATAGGTGGCTTAATATTCAGTTTCTATGTACACGTTTGGGCTGGTACTATTCATAATTTCATCGTTATTCACCTCTTCAAATACCTCCGACAATTGATTAATAATATTTCATAATCATCTCTGTTTTAACCGTTTTCATATGGATGATATAAACTCTTGACAAGTTTAATTTGTTACTTTAACGGTTTTAAAACGAGTTATCGTTATAATTCAAAAGTTTAAGTTAAAGTTTGTTTCACTTGAGTAGCGGTGAGTCTAAATTAGTATTAGGCTGTTGCGACGAAGAAGGTGATGGTACCTGCGCCACCATTGTTTTTCCGTCTGCCAGATTGTTTCCACCAACTCCGCTACCACCGCCGCTCATACCAACTCCTGCTCCTCCTTCCTTCATTTTTTCACAGTAGTCCGCAAATATATCTCTGAATCGTCCCCATGACTTTTCTGGTACAGTAATCGCTGTTCTAAAGTTCGTTTTTACCTAAACATTGAAATTCAAAGATTATATCGTGAGGAAAATATTCTAGCAAAAACATTCTCAAGACAAAAATAAATTTTCAATAAAATTAACTTTGCTAATTTAAATAACTAGCCAATAGGTTGAAAAGTTAATATAATTTACAAAGTAGTCTAAAAATGAGGACAATTACGATTTTTTAAACTTCAATTACCGTTTTCAAGGTGTAGCAACATTATAATTTTAATAAGCAAAGGATGTTGTACCGGTCATAGTACATTATAGGTAGACAGCCATTGAAGTAGAGAAAGAAGGCAAACATTATTCTCTATAAGCTGAATAAAGTGGTTTCTATTAACAGCATGAAAAAAGTCAAAGTGTCATCTGAAAGTCAAGTTTTTTCTTCTGTTCAAAATGTTGTAACAACTTGTGAAAATATTTGTGCTGAAAGTACGTTAAAAATAAATTTCCATGCTATCCAAATATGTGGTGTCGCTTTTGCAATTGATGCTACAATGTCAGAGTTTCCGTTTCTTTGCTTCTCATCATTTTGTTTCATAATTTTGATCGAGAATACTACAAATATTCGGATTCAATACAAATGCAAGTAGTTTCGTAGTACCAGTATCCCTGAGAAAGCTCTAAATCACATCAGCCGAAACATGAATAAATTATTCCATATGATTAAAGAATGGCTAACAATATATTTTGTACCTCTGAAATTCTCATGTAAATGCCACGATTATTTTGGCCAATATCAAAGTAGAAATTTTTGTTATCAACACGCATGTAACGTCCTTCTGGTAAATCTCCTTTGAATCCTCCGTCATCTGTGCCAAATTCTTCTAGTAAGTCCGTCAATGCATCACGAAATTCAATCATCCCCTGCGCTGGTATTGCTATCTGCGACCTTGGTCCACCCCGCGTTATCGTTTGAGACACCTAAGGGAGACCAACATTGATCATAATTTTGTTCCAATTGCACGTTGCGTTTGCCTCGTTCCTCGGCTCTCAGATTAAATTCTGATAATCGACTATATGATCTATGATTTAAGTAAAATATTCAATTTAATCGAAAAGTAGATACTCTGCAATACACAACGTGCCAAAAAAAAGCATTCACTGAAAGATGAAATTGATGTATTACAAATAGTCTTCAACTGTGATAAATTCTTGTCATATTCGAACAACTAACTTTCGTTCCATTCTACTATGAATAACAAAATTTATGCATTAGAGAAACGGTATTGATCATGACCAAGATCTCAGGTAAGAATAATTATTTCCAGTCGTCAGGCCATGTTACTTGTATAAAACACATTCAGCGTTACACATCATAAGGCATCTACAGTATTTTTGGAGATACATATTATATTTAGAAATATAGTTTTAGGAGCCGAATAATTATATATACTTTTGCATCACTTTAGTTAAGTATTATTGCTAAGGAATACTATGGTGAATTGAATCGATCTCTGAATCTAAGGCGAGAGATTCACAAATTGAGAAAACAGTATGATATTTTTAACAATTATTATGTATAGACCGAAATGCATTGGTATATGGATATCAAATGAATATCTTTGTAATAGAGAAAAATAAACTATTCAAGCAAATAATAATTACGACCATAAACACAACTGCAAAATAATATTAAAAACGCATCATGCAACATTCAACCATTTTCTCATAAATATACTTTTTAAATTATGATCTGAGTGAAAAGTGGACCATGTGCTTGGATAGGAAGATAAATCTCCCCGAATATCACTCAAGAAAAAGACACTAAAGTTAACGTAGAATCTGTGACAGCAAATCTAATGACATAAGTACTTTTTCTGACAAAACTGTTGGGTAAGGTCCTTCAAAAGAATATTTATAAATAACGTTGAAAAGTTTGAAATGCAATAAAAAATATTGAATAATGTGAAATAGGTAGTTGAGTTGCAAGTTGCATGGTAAGTTTTATTATTTATCTATATAAGTAGATTCCTACTATTTATTATAGAAAGTTGTATACTTGATGGTCGGTACATACAGGGTGACTCACCCTCAGGAAACGGCCACGTGAGTTTTCCTTGAGGTCAAGATAATACCGCCGATTATCTTTCACCATCATTTCTGACTTGAGTTTCCCATCGTCCGGCACGTTGTCTGGATTCGGAGGACCTGACATGTACATATACTACACAGTAGAGACCAATTTCATACAATTTCTCAAAATTATCATAAGTTTGATACAATGTTTTTTTCTCAAATATTCAACTCTCAAACAAACCTAGGGACGCATAAAAGTCACTGAACGTGGAAAGGTGATCTCGGAATTCAGAAGCAGTGCTCAACGCCAGGAAAATTTGACTTCTTCTTCCATCAGCTCCAATCTATTTAGAAAATGAGTCACATTTTGAATAAATTTAGAGAAAATGTTATGCGTTATATTATGAAGTCACAGCTTTGTCACAATAAACAAAAAATCTGATTAAATCACTATTGCGTTATGATAAAATCTTCGGATTTCAGCAAGCACTAGAGACTATAGGAGTGATCTTCTATGAAGAGTCAAAATGGAGCGACAAAATTGAACCGAAACTAAGTAATTAAAAGTATATAAATGACTGAATACCTCGGCAACTTTGATGAATCTGCCTCGTCTGTTTTGTTTCACATCCAGATAGAATCTCTTGCTCTGTATTTGCAGCATTTTGGTCGCTAGCTCTTGCTCGCCCTGCTGGCCTTGCTGGCCTGTAATAAAACAAAAAAACAATATCATGCAACAGAGCTTCGAAAACCGGGATTTATGTATGTACGAATATTACTCATACAATGATTGAGGGGACCGACAATTATTTCGATATAGATATTTCGTATGAATTTGATAAACCGCAAAACCCTATGCATCAGTATTTCTTTGAAGAAGTGTGATTCACACTCTTCAATCTGCAACGTGAAAAAATGATTTCTCGTAATGGTTTTGCCATTATGTCAATTCATTTTAAAACTATATGAGAAATTCAAAGTATTTATACAATTCCTCAAGAAATAAATGAAAACTGCGTCACAGAAGTTAACTTCAAACATTCGATTTTCAGCCAACCGTATGCTGATGAAGAAAACTAAAATAAAAACGATACAAGTACATCCTACTCCTCACGTATTAATGAATATTTATGTTCGAATGAATTAAACGAATAAAATTAATCATTTTGCATCGATTTGTCGACAGTAAATTTTATTATTTATCGTACGAGAAATCGTGAAAATAAAATGTTGACTAGAAACTTGAACCCTGATACTAAATAGCAGCATTAAAATTGAAATGGAATAAAAAATCGAAAACGCGAAAAAAAAAATTTTACGACTATAATACCCAGCCTCAGAGATTCAATTTACGAAATATTTTTATGTTAAAGCAGGTCCTGAAATTCTAACAGATTCGTTGAATTTATTATAATACCGATCGTATTATCTCTATCTAATGACACATAATGATGTTCATATTGCGGTGAGATGGATGGATGGCCGATGAACCCAGCAAATATCATGTACAATGAACATATAATAGCCGAATCAAGAAGTTAGGGCAACATGGTGAGAGGATGGGGGTGGAACATCCCTTGGGGTAGGACTGGTACTTTAGCCGTAACATCTATAGCAGACCTCCCCTGCCCTTAACTGATCAATAACAGCTGCACGTCAGGTCAACGACCCCTATTCCAGCTCCACTAACCCCTACCCCGTTGCTAACCCCTTCCAGGATTACCCTGAGACCTACGGCAATGTTTGAACCTTTCCTTGAGCAATTTGAGGGTCAAAATTGGTAGAAGGATATAAAAATGAGAAAGTAAGGAACGAAAATGTAAAATGTTTTCGTTTATATAATAAATATGAGTCATTTAAATATTGATTACGCAAAACGATGAGTATCATTTTTACAGTGTGCATTTTCAGTAGAATTTCCGCTTGTTAGTTTTTTTTTTTTTTTGAGAAAGATATGAAGAAAAATCTTCCTATTTCTACGCATCTTATTCATCGTTACATCTCGGCATTGAAAAGTCGTTCCTTATAGATAAAGTATCGAGAAAATACAAAACGGCTATAAAAATTATACACTTACGTATGATTGCAACCAAATTCGTAGAAATTTACAAGTATGATAAAGAAACAAAAAAAAAAACGTTGACGAATGCCTTGGTAAGAGAATAAAAAAAAAAAAAAAACCATTCATAAAAACTTGATTTTTTTTCATTCATTAAATCTATCTCTGTCTTACATTTTGTACAATACGCTCAAATTCTCTACAAGAACTGATAAAATCAACCTGGGGAAGAAGGGAATCAATAACGACTCGTTATAATACTTTCTTTATGAAATAAAAAAAAACGGCATATTTTCAACGTGTTATAAGCGAGAAATTTAGAACGCCTCTAACAAAGCTGATCATGTATTAAGAGATAAACGAATAATTAATTGCTTGAAATAAAAATAAAATTTACATGTTATACAATTAATATGTTTCAATATATCCACAAAATTCATGGAATAGTATGCAAAAAAATTATGTATATAGATGATCGAAAAATGAAAATGAATTTTGTTGTTTTATTTAAGTTTGGTTTTGTTTTTCAAATAATTTGAGCAAACTTAGACTTAAACTTAGGCTATTTGTTTCCAAAAAAGATTCGTACAAGTTAGACCAAAAGTTCCTCTCATCAATTTCGTCATTCTCGCGCAGGATAGGTAACAAAGAAAACCATATACCCACGTACCTTGTAAACAATATACATTGTTCGGTATATCCTATTCCATTACTACCAGGTAAGAAATTATAATATTAATTGAAAAATGAATCGAATATTAGCATAAATGGAGCTTCTCAATGTTTTGGAGAATCAATCTTTACGTACTAGATTGTGGTGGGCCGCCCGGAATTGGTATTGGGCTTAAATTGCCTTGAAAAATCCTGCTTTTGAACATCCTGTCGATGTTGGTATAATCCGTGTACCTAAACCTATACATCCTTCGCTAGTTTATTCGAGTACTAAGCCCACTTTCCACACCTATACCGTATACGTGGTTAATTGTAACTTCGCGCACGATCCTTCCTCCTTACGTATGTTCACCGAAAAATAGAAGTCCCCACACAACCACGTATCAAACCATATCACGGCATGTTGTATCAGAAATTATGTCATTTTAACTTTTCACCGGAAGTACTGTTCTTTTTCGGTAACATTTTTTTTTTTTCGTTTCTTGTTTTCAACTTTCACTTTTGCGTTACCGTATAATTTGCTTCACGGTAAAAACGATTTTTTTTTGTTTTTGTTTTATTATTTATTTTTGAGTTACTTTGCTCACAACGAGATACGATAAATTATTAATAGTTTTAATCAATAATCGATTTCCACGGTTATTTATTTTTTAGTTAAATTTGTCAGTCAACCGAACATCAGTATTACACATAATATGTAGATTATATTTCCCCAACTTGACGATGTTGTTTGAATAAATCGAAGGACAGTTATAGACGTAGAAAATTCTTAAACGACCTTCTATGAATATAAAATGAAAAAAGTTTTCACCGAAATTTCAACTCACTAAACCTACAGGATACAGATGAATCAATAACCCAGTAAGAAAAAGAAAAAGCGATATTACAAAAAATTAAAACCAATAAAGAAATTCTCATAAAATACACCGAGAGAATAATTTTTTAGATACCGGTGCTACCGATTTTCAGAATTGAACACTATAGCATATGGCGGACTCATATCAATATTATATGTAACAGTATCATATAAAATTGGAATCAGAGCTCGCTGATATATTCGCTGATTATACTTGACGACGATTTGCAACACGTACGATCATAAGACATTGAGTTGAATACCAGCCTCGAGAACTATGAGAATAGTATTACTTGAAATAACGTTGGACAACACAAGTGATAAATGAACCTTTCTACGATACGAGTAATTAAAAGTGTTAAAATAATTTGCAAATCAGTAGATATAATATTGAGACACTATAATGATACCACGAAATGTAATCATCTACACATTTATTCAGCGATATATTACATATAAACCAGGTCTCAAGTATATGGGATTATTATTGACGATTAAAATTAAATCCTCGAAAGAATTGGGCGAGTATTAAAGGAAGAAATTTATAAAAATGTTAAATCGCTTTTAACACTGCGGCGAAGTAATTGCGGGGAACTTGTTTTTTTTTCAACCATTTTTAACGTGTTCAAAGTTTGTCGGAATGAATTATTACGGATTTTAAGGGAAACTTAGTATGAAGATTAAATCGACGCAACTATCACCGCAACTATCACCGACGTAAAAATCACGAAGAACCAAAATTTTCAGCTAGACCAAAAGCAAAAGCAAAACACTGGATTCTAGGGAGGCTGTGGCGACCCAGAGCGAGACTAGCCCTCCAGACCGAGTGCATTGATCTCTGCGCCGACGACCTGCCTCAACGCGAACTGCATTTTCACACTAGTCCGTATTGCCCCGGTTTCTCATGCGTTAGTCGAGTGATATCACGGTTTGCATTTTACATACTACTTAGGAAATATACGCGGAGTTTATTTTATAGTAAATTTATTGTGGTTATCTCTTTCTTTCTTTCCGATTAGTTTTCTATTAGATTGCACGCTGGACAGTATTTCCTGAATGGCTTCGTCCGTACAGTTACGTTACATCGCTCCGCTAGCAAACTGTACTTTTCTGCTATAGTTCGTTGCCTTTACTGCGCCTGTGCATTCCGATGTATACGCAGTAAGATTATTCGTTTTTTTTCTCGTTTTCTATTTATTTATTCATTTATTTTCCAGCAGATCTGAGATATTTATGATGGACTCATGCAGAGCACACATGGAAAATAAATCCTGAAATTACTTTCATTTTCCCGCTACTGCAAATCCAGTAACAGATTTTCCGCCACCAAAAATTTCAAATCATCATCCGATCAAAAAACAAAACTGATAGAAATAATAAAGGTTTAAACGTTCACGAAGCACAGAATATTGGCGGTTGTGAAAAATTAAATAAACCTTTGAAACAATGAATTGAAATTGAAGTGGAAAAACAAAATATGAAAAAAGAAAAAAAAAAAACAGAAACGAGGTTTTTAAGATTGTAAGAAAATCGTAAAAATAATTGAACCAATGAAGGAAGAAACTGATTTTTTGTATTAGCATCCAAATCAACGATGTCTGTATACTCGTGTGAAAGGTATATTAGTGTATAATAATTTTTCAGTGAAAAAAACAACGCAATCATTTATAGACTGATGAAATATGAAGGAAAAAAAAAAAGAAATCTACGACGGAATAACTGATTTATGTGAAATGTGAATGTAACGTCAAAAAAAGAAAAAAAAAAAAAAATTCTTATCACAAGCCAGTCAGACTGACTATTCTTATCAAAAGTAAATTTCTAAGAGACGCCTAAGTGGTGTAGAAGTAGGTTAACATATCCAAGGAGATGACACATGTGCCCCGCGTATCGTCACGTGGATTAATATCTAATATATGTGTATAAATCGTCACGTCGTTGTATTACGATTGAGTTGAAACAAGTGTAAACAAAAAAAAAAAAAAAAAAGGAAAATACCACAACGATAATTGGCTTAGCTGTAATTAATTATTTATACATGGTTTTTATAATAAAAAAATTACCTTCTGGATACCAATATTGTATTTTTCCCATAGTATCACCCCAGCCATTAGCCAAGGTCTCTTCCATTTTTAAATGATTTATATTTTTCAAGAGTTCCCCCATCTTCGATAATATATCGTAATAATAATATTAAAGTGGATAATCAACCGACTATAGACTTTCACTACTACTCAACACCTACGCAAAATTTTTTTTACACACACATCGTATCGTTAGACTTTTCTACAGAATTGTTTTGAGTGGAGAAAAAAAAAAAAAAAAAGAAAAAAAATTTTTCTCACTTTTATCGATTTTAACGAATAATAAGATATTTAATAAATAATTGTTTATCATTAAAATGTTGATGGAAGACGGGATTTAAAGAATTAATTTTTAATAACAGTTCACAGTTTAATGATTATTGATTTATTTCACATTGCATAAACAATTTTCCACAATAACTTCAATATATAATTTTATTGAACAATAATTATCCGAAACTTGTATCATTAAAAAAAAAGTTTCATAAAAATAAAACAAAATAAGAAAAAATTCGATTTAAACTGAGGTTAACTTGACACAAGTAATATCCACATCATTGAAAATAAACGAATAATCGCGGGAGAATTAGTCACAGAAAACTATACACTCTTAGTCCAACCTCGACAAGAACAATTCTCGGACTGAAAGCCGAGATACGGAATACGGAATACGGCATACGGCTCGGTTCTCTTTGATGACACATCGTTTGCGATGAATACTCGGTTGTGTCGTCAAACGCGAAATCGGTGACGTCCCGGTCATTCATGGTGCCCACTGTCATGTCTAAAGAATGTACGCGTCGCCCGGTACTGGCCAATCCTCGCGTTTCAAATCCTACACCACGTGACCCCGACCACATGACATGGTTGTGACGTCACCGCCAGCTGACAATCTACCCCCACTGTTAAGCGCTCACGACTAACGAACGAAGGCTCCTTATGTTGCCATAACCTCACTCTTCTCGTCAAATTACATATGTATGTATATTAATACACTTAATATTTATTTGTGACGATTTATTCAGGGAAATGAACAGGTAGAATATCGATACTGCCCGACATCGTTAACGAATCTTCAATATAACGCTTCATCCAAATCATAGATTGGTATCGTAGTTTAAATGGTTTATGACGTTGCAAGTGTAATACTGTCTAGTGACGTCATTAACGCCAATCAACTATACATGTATGTAATCGGAATTCGACGAAACTCTAACGCGATATGAACAGGAAGGTATACTCTACTTTCTTGGAGGGTGATGATTCACGCATTATTTTATCAATGTTATATTAATACACTTGTTTTCACGGTATAACTGAAATATATATTACGTTATGGAAAAATCGAATAATGATTAATTCAATCGAGTGTAATATGTCTACTCCAATTTTACGAAATATAATACCACACACTACCGGTTGCCAACAGCTCCCAGAGCCGCTTTCTCGCGGATCTAAACGGATGTATTAATTTTAAGAAAATGCCAATTCCGAACTTTTTTTTTTTCAGTTACAGTTACTGATAGTTTTAAAAGTTCTTCTGAACTAGAGAGTAAAATCACCTACTTTTATCGTTCGGTAATAAATTGACTGCAGGATATTGAAAACTGAGTATTATTTTGCTGAAAAATTTTTCAAGTGAAAGCAAACGACATCAAGACTGATGTACTGTTTTCCAAACTCTTTCAATCTTGTAATATACGATGGAATTTTTTTCATTCATTTTTTTTTTTTTTTCATTTTCGTGTTTCACTTACCAGAATCAAAATCTGCTCCTCCAGTCTCCGTACTGCCTGGTCCATATTCTGGAATACAAACAAAAATCATGTTTAGATAATATTAAAACTATATCAGTAAATGGAAAATCATTGGCGTTATCGAGCTATGGAACATAACAGTCATGGCGTTTTTAAACTTTGAGATTACCCCCTTGAAACCCTAATAAAAATAAAATAAATTTTAATACATGATTGTCCCATTGATAATCAATAATTACTGATGAAGCATTAGGGGTAGAGAGAAATGTGAAATTTAAAATGTCAATTTCATTCGTCGAAAGAATAAAAGAGTTAAATATGAAAAGAAGAGAATTGAACAGTGACAGATACACTTTTAACGTGGCAATGAAGATGTAGGATACAGAACAATTATTGTTCTGTTAAAATACGGAGCAGCATGAGTCAACTTTGAGTATAGAAGTTATTTCTGATCCATTGTCAAAACATATATTTTTAGGTAGAAACTGACAGTATAAACTTTACGCTTGATTTTACTACAGCCATTTCATTTCTGGATTGGACAAAAATTTCGTTTCACTGAAATGAGATCTGAGAAGAATATGTAACATTTTATCAGTATTTATGTCGGAAGTAAGATGCTAATTATATATGTATACTTTATTGTCCCAATTTACGAAATAATAAACGGATCTACAGAGATTGAGGAAGTATCAGACATTGAGTCACCAGGAACACGTTCTGCGAGTAGTTTCTAAAAAAAATCACACCGATCGACGGCGAAGGTGTGCCAATTCCTTCATTCATGATTATTTAATTTATTCAAAAAAAAAAAAAAAAATCATCCTTCAAATTTATTGTCTCAATGGCTGCCGCGGGATTCCATTACCGGTCAGTGGTCAGTACTGTGTTGATCTGAAAAACTTGATGAAAAATCCAACCAGTAGTAATATACATTTTTTGCCAACAATTCAATTTTTTTCTGATACCATGTTTATTTGTACGAACTTTGAAACGTGACAAAAATCAGAATAAGCCGAAAGACCTTAACTATAGGAAAATCCGAACGAAAAAATCAATATATAAATTAATTGCGAATAGTAACAGTAAACGGAGACAAAGGGATGTATTTTAATATTTTATTTTCATATTTGAAAAACTGACATCTTTACTTAGCCTTGCTAATGTGATTAAATTTATAGAAAAAGAAGTCTATAGATTTAGAAAGAAATAATCCTAGTTATCTGTTATCTCAATTGTATAATACTGACGATAAGATGTAATGTAACGCACGCACACATATATCTACAAACAATAGGCGATACATTGTGATATATTTGGCTGTTATATCATGCGGTACAAGGCTAATCATACACAGAAGCATTCAACTATTGAAAGGATTATTTATAGATGGTTTTGTTACTTTCTTTTTCTTACCCGTGTAAGAATGTCAGCTCCGTAAACGCTGATCTTTAACACATTCCCATAATTCGACAAAGAAAATATGTTATTTAAATTCTTAGCAATGTACAATCTTTTTCTCACGCAGGCGCACATTTTTACCAGCGTGAAAGCCTCGTGTCAAACAATCAGAGTCAAATTCTTTACTAGAGAATTAAAAGCTATAATAGGAAGTCAAGATTCAATGCATTGCGTAAAAAGGCTGGAGTAGAATGAGTTCCTACTTTACTTTATTGACTCTATTATTTCAATTACCACTGAACTTCTGAGTAATTTAACGACGTTGCTAGATGATGACGAAGGAAAATTGGTGTAAAAATAATCAAATGATTTAAGAAACAAACGTTTCCAAATTAGGTGTATTACGACTATTGAAATTCAAAGAATATACATCTCGATCGTAAGGATTTTGGCGGAGACCAAACTAAAAAGACAAACTCCAAGTTAATCCACGGTTATTCTATCAGTAAATGTTTCTTCGGATCTTGCGTACAGTGATATCAAACAGAATTGCGTTTGGAGCTAAACACTTAATTGCTACATAATCAAAGAATATTAAAAAGTACAGATAGTAGCTGATGACGGACTTTATCAGAGTTTATATCACACGATTTAGTATTAAGACATCATTTTTTTTTTGCTGTTTGACAGAACGTGACTGATAAATACCGTATCAAAAATTTCATAATAAATAATAATCTAACATCATTTAAATAGCGTTCAACTTTTCAACTCTTAATGCTTATATTAAATACTTCCTCCAGGCTTCTGATGGAAAACAATTGAGATAAGAATTTGAGTCTGAGAAGCTAAGAAAATCTCAAGTTTTCTGTTTATTTATATTGAAGGAAAATCAAAGATGAGATGAAAAGCAGATAAAAATAATATGAAGCACATCTAGGTACGCAGAGAAAAGTTATAATTTCTTTGATTTCTTTCTTCTCGATTGCGGAACAGTATTATTTCCACTACTGATTTGTCAATCATGTAGAAACTCGGTCATGAGTTAGTAAGAGTTCATTGAACCCATATTTTGCACGATAATTAACAACGTGCCGAACTGTTTAAGATTATGGTTTTCTACCACATCATAACATCCTATCTAGATTGATGTTGTTAAGGCTTATACTACGCAAATATAGTATTGATTTTGAATTTCTACCATATAAATAAATAATTAATGTTAGGAACTATTACACATGCTTGAGACATAACTATTGTCAAGAATTTACTACACGATGAAACTACTACCACTTTAAATAATTCTTCAATTAACTGTTGTAAGTTCTCTAAATTATCTACCCAAAACCTAACATCTGTTGTATAGAAAAAT
The DNA here is from genome assembly GCA_949628255.1 of Macrophya alboannulata. Classification (NCBI taxonomy): domain Eukaryota; kingdom Metazoa; phylum Arthropoda; class Insecta; order Hymenoptera; family Tenthredinidae; genus Macrophya; species Macrophya alboannulata. Next base: position 11,987,708 of record OX451207.1, on the reverse strand, counting down.
TACTGACCCAGATTTAAAATGTTTTGTATAATGAAGTTTTGTATTTTCGGAGTCAAGAGTCTTGAAAAGGACAAGGTCAAAAATGGTAATAAAAAAAAAAGAAAAGATTGGAGATAGAGATTTTTTAGAGTTATCTCATGTCTAAAATTGAAGCAGACTATGTGTGAGATCGGACAATTGGTTTCGTTTACTTATATAGTTGTGTACTGTTGTAAATTGAAATTTTTGATAGATAGAAGAAATAAAAAAGAACAGAAAAAATGATGTGTTATCTTTAGAAACGGGGATATATAATGACAAAATTGACATTAACATTGTTAGGAACACAATAAATGTTATTGTAAATAACAAAAGTAATAGCGAATAAAGAAAAACAAATGTATAAAACAACTCTTAGTGACCTGTAATAAAAGCCATTGAATCGTGTTCTAAATTCTTTAGACTTCTTTTTGAGGACAAGAGGATTTGGGGAGGGGATCGCCCGTGACACGTGTGAAATTTCGCGAGAGCTGTAACCAGATGGACTTTGCGTTTAATGTGCTCCAGATAGATTGGGAAAAGTTACATCACAAGTACTTCGTCTACGTATAAATGTAACGAGATGTAGATAATATTAATACAATTTTTTTATTGACTCTAGTATCTACACGAGGTTTTTTAATTTTCTAATGAATGAGGTATAACGAAGGATTGATCGTCGGAGAAATATAAATTTGCGAATATTCAACAAGAGCCTCTCGGCAAATGTGCGGCCATCTTGGATCCTGCACCATCGAAAAATAGCGATTTTTTCCCACATCTGACAGAACGCCACGAGGCATTTAAACCTTCGTACGCCGTTTGGTTGCGCGTGAAAAAGTATACAAAAAATCAACACCAAGTTTTGGATAAAATACGGACCGTGTTAGCGGTCTTATAATTGAATAAACAAACGTCCTGGACAGAAAGTTTGACCAGGGATATAGTATATCGTTATGCGAATACGTTATGTCGAATTTTGGATGGGTTTCTCGTGGTTTTCTTACTTGGACGTTGATCGTCCAGGCTTTCCTGGTCCGACATTATTCTTCACGCGTCCCTCAACGTTTCGGCAACGGGCCCGACAACCAGAAACCCCCAGCACTGAGCACAAGCCAGTCACAAAACCCAACACACCAACCAAACACCACTTGCAAATTTTTCACTTCACTCCACGGCACCGCACGGCTCTCCTAATCGCACGCACGACCGGAACTCACTCTGCCGTCAAGTGTCAAACTTATAATCTTAAATATCTATCATATTTGGTCATATTATTATGAGTTTAGAGTCGGTATTTGCGCGTCAAGTTTACATTTTCATTCAACTATTTCAATATTTATAAATCACTTGTTGCGCGATCTAAAAAAGTGTAAAAATTGTCGAAATATAGAAGCGAAAACGTCAGTGAGATGAGGAAGTGACGCATTTATACGCCGTCTGCTCGTTGCTAGGCTGGCTGCTAGAACAGTGCTGCCACTATTAGCCTCAACAATCAAAATTTTCTTTTACTCCGAAACTCAAATTCATTATTTCAATGAATTCGTTGAACATTTATTGTCAAACTATTCACATGGCAGCCAGCTGATACTTAGTCTTCAAGTGACATTCAAGTTAACTGACAACTTCGAATTTCCTAATTTCACGTGCCGGATCATCTAGTAACATTCTTGACTCATTCTTAAACGGCGGATACTAGCCACATATCTCTAGATCGTAAACAATTATTCACGTAATGTTAATTAATTTCACACCGTACGTCCTGTAAGTAACTCTTATCACTACTATAATATATTTTTTACGAATTACGGTCATAGAATCGACAGTTAAGAATCTATTCGTGAGAAGTCAAAGTTTGTTTTGGTTATGTTCATATCTGTACCGTCATAATTTTGAAAATTGATTCAAGAGAGAAAAGATTACGCCCATCTTTTTCTTTAATTTATTTATATTTTCAATATCTTTTGCCAAATTAATTACTCAAAATTCGAATAAATGTGTAACGTTATATGTTCATTTTTTGTTTTATTTTCCAATATTCTTCATGCCTCTTGTATAGGTGTAATAAAACATTAATTGTATACACTATTTTCAACAGACTCCAAAATAATTATATCTGTCCGTATAATATACTATATTATCCGATTTTGTATTCACTTTATATCACGAATATAATGTATGACGTATGTACTACTAATCGTCGAAATAAATAAAGAATTTCATAGGAATCTATTGTAGTTCCTTTGCTCATATTTTAATTAAAAAAATTATTTTTTTCCGTACTCCAAAAATAAATTAACATTACACCTAATTGATTAATAATTCTCCTTATTTCTCTAAAGGATTATTTCGTCCTATTTCATAATTGAAATAGCTATAATCATTATATACCCTAAGTTTTCAAAAAGAAATGGCGAAAACTAACAAATATTCTATCCAATTTATATGCATTATTTCATCTTTCAAACATTTTTCGTCTTGAAATTCATGATTACAGAAAAGGATAGATTGGGATCAGATTTAAATTCTAAATATCTTTTTGTAGTTTCATATTAAAAATGATTAGGGTAAGGATATACTATACATGTATATTTAAGAAACTTATTGATGAGATTATAATATAGGTATAGGAGAAATGAAATGAATGTTACATAGTTAAATTTTAATTAAACTGTTTTATTTATATTTTTTAAGCAAAAACACAACAAAATCAAAATAATAATGTTATTCCTTAAGTGTTTTATTTTTATTCATTTTTTTTTTTTTTATATAATATAATAACTAAGATATATCATTTTAATAATGGCTTGTTGTTAATATTTGGTGAACATGTTAGTACATAATGAAATGAGATGATTGCTTCTTTTTTTTGAGGTGTAGAACATTTTATAGTGTCATCGCAAATAACGATCGTCTGTACTTTATTATTATAATATTATTATTATCATCATCATCATCATATTTCAAACAGAAACATGTGTTTTATTGAATTTTGTTTTGTTAGTCGTCGCTTATTTAAGGATTTCCTCTTAAATGGTTAGAAAAATGGCCGCCACAGTATAAGGCACACACTTGATGCAACGCGCACTTTGTATGGTTACAGTGTATTTTATTTATTTAATTTTCTGTAAAATTTTTTATGCATTTGATGGATTCTACGTGAATACTAAACAATGACGAACTATCCTTTCGTACATGTAGGGTTTACTTTGTTCGCATAATTTCCTACAATTATTTGTAGAAATTATATATTCGTTTACCACGGATTCAGCAAGAACTAACTACACTAAGATTATTTTTTTTTTTCACATTCCTTTAAAGATATAATCCATACTTTTACGCGCTATTGCATTATCATAACTTATATTGACTTCAAATGAACTTCTAGATTTTCTTCGTTTATTTATTTTTTTTTTTCTATTTTATTTCTAGTTTCATTTATTTTTTTCCTCTTTCTATTTCCTTTTCTTATCATGCAAACCATATACGATCGCTGTGTATTTAAATATACACAAGTTATTATTCATAAAATTTACGATGATTTCATACGTGAAACTTGTCAACTTTATTACATTTTACTCAATCTAATTCATAGGGGCAGAGGGGTGGAAAGGGCCTAGCTAGTACGAGTTAACTAATGCGTTAACACACTAACAGTGCACGCCACAGTTTAGAAAATGTTCATCGTATGATTGTTGATTTCTTTTTCTTCTTATTTTTTTTAAATCGAATAATTTAATTTCAACTGGTCAAATTTTGTCAATCAATATTTTCTTCTCTGGAGACAATAATTATTACCTACTACACAATCTTTTATTGAGACATGCCAGAATCTAGTTATGCTTGAAACTTACTTATTATATCTTTACTGAATCGTGACTAGGTATTTATTATAGATAATTTTGGATATTACTTGTGTTGCTTATTGTTGCCCACTGACCATTATTATAAGCTATCATCAAAATTTTCATGTTTACATCATATCATCATATAAATTGCATTTGTAAATGGCTACCGCGCCAGCGAATATTGCATAGTACATTGTTATTTCAATAAAAATTTGGCTTTTTATGCAGTTTTATATATATGTATATTGTTAAATAGTTTTTTGTCTTTTTTTTTCATGTTTTATTTATAAAAAATCCTGTACTTTCGTTTCATTTAGAATTAACATTACATAACAGGTTTATAATAGATCAGACCCTATGCGAAACTTGTGTGAACTCACGAGGTCAAGATAAATTTATCATCTTTTTATTTAGCATTTTGTCGATCTTGAAAGATTAACATTACCGTTAAATGTTAAGTTACGGGGATAAAGTAATCCGCTACGATTTCTCTTGAGCAAGATTGAAACCTTATAAAGAAAACACGAAAACAAATTTAAAAAAAAAAAAACTTATTACGGTATTTTAATTTTGCAAACTTTTACTGTTACATATCTATCGTATCAAGTATTAATCACATTACGAGCACGTGAAGATCATAAAAAATATACCTTACCAACATGTAACGATTCATAATCTTGCTTATTATTTATTATACAACAGCATTTAATTAAGACATCAGCAAAATCTTCAATCGGAACAAAGTTAGGTCCGTTAACGATTATAGGACCCAGGGTTTTGTCCCTTATTTAGGTTTTTTTTTTTTCGTCATGTTTCAAGAAGTAGGTCAAAGAGTGTGCTGCTGTGAGCGCAAATAGATACACAAGTATATTATTTAGTTAAAAAACAAGAATCTTAAATTATGTTTTGAAATTGAATCTTTGATCTTAGCTTTGATGGTGTATGATAGTTAGTACAATGATTCTGACGAGATGATTATTTTGTTGCTAATTAACATTTCTTGATATGTACAGAGTAAAGACAAACGAGATGGTCTTTTTATTACTTCATTTATTCTTTTCGATTCTTTTTTTATTTTATTTTATTTTATTTTTTCTATTTAATTTTCTTAGATTAACTTCCCGAACGAGATTTTATTACTAAATTTATAATTCAAAAATAATAAGATTTAATCACAGAGCAAACTCTTTATCATACTCCTTTGTCATTTTTCGAAGAAAAGTGCTCAACGATCACATTCGAATATTATACGTTACAGGTATGTCTTATAACAACAGCTATCCTGCCAATGTAACAGCGAACGTGTAGCCAACAACGTGTGTCTATATTCAATAATTCAATGATTAATAGTTACATAATATTAAACAGATATTTTATCATCATGAGACGTAGGCAATTGGTTATAACATTTTGGGCTAAATATTTTAATAATTCATAAATGAAGTCTTGGTGAAAGTGAATCTATTTACAAGAATGGGAAGCTGCGTGGAACTATTTTACCATTTACGTAACTTATTTTTTTATTTTATTAATTCATTTTTTTTTTTCTTTTATATCAATTTACTTTTCTTAGCCGGTGTAATCGCACGCCAATTAATTTAGTCCAACAAAGTTATACAAAGCATTTTAAAAGTTAAAACATGTATCAGTTCTCTTTTTCTTTTCTTCCTTTCTTTTTTAAACTTACAAACTTATTATCGTTTGCCTCAACCCTTCATCCGAAACAGATATTCGGACACATACGAATAAAAACTTTACTGTATATTGCAACATACCGCCTTACATGGTATAGGTCCCTCTTGATTCTGGAACGGAATCTTCGATCCTTCAACATTTAGCTGAGTTACACCAGCCAGTCTTGTTTTTTCTGTATAACAGCTCTCGTACACTTCAAACGCTTCATCAACAGCTTCAATTTGCTTACCATCTTTCACAACCTTGTTTACTTTAGTTGAATCCGATTTTGAAAGCGGCACGATAATCGGTATCTCCTCGCTACATAAACATTCGATCATGCGCTCAGGTGTGTTGGGGGTTGTTCTTTTAGGCGAGTTTGAATTTGAGCTCATATTATTACTATTCATTTGTTTCACTGCTTTTTCGCTCAATTCATCTTCAATGCTTATCGTATACTCCCTTGCAAGTCTATAATACTTCTTAACGTGTTCCCTGGTCGTCGGATCCTCATGGTTATCGTAATTATCTTCCTCTGTAGCCTCTCCCTCATGCACCTCGCCGTCAACTTGCAGCTTCATTATGTCCCTGTTATTTTTTAACATTATAACTGGTTCAATTATCTCAGTTTCCCAACATTCCAATACATCTGGCTCTTCTATACTCCCAAGAGAATTTATTGTGCCTCCAGGACTTGTTTCGCGCTCACTATTACCATTCGTAACAAACGATTTATCTATATTCATAGATTTTGCGTGGCTCTTGCAAACGTCTCTTTGATCACTACTAGAATCGCTCATTTCTTCAATAATGTCTGGATCCTGTAGATAACTGAAATAATGTAATCAGAACTTTTAACATCTATTATATCTGTATTCAAATTTCAATAAGTTTAGTCAGGTCTACAACTAGTACACTTGAAGGAGGGTCGTCAAAGTAGATGAAACCTGTTGAAGTTACATCAATAAAATTTGTAGGGCTTTTCAAGCAATATCAAAACTACAATGGAAAACGAAATTTTATTTTTATCGAGTTTTGAACAGCATACTTTGAAAGTATTTTCCATCTGATCGATCAATTCTTCACAGCTGTAAGATTTGTAAGAAATCATGCAACTATGATATTAAATTCACTATCTGAGATGAATAATACTGAGTATAGAATAGACCGTATAAATTGCATACCTTTTTTCTAAACAGGTTGGTTCGAATATAGTTCCAGTCAATAATTTTCCATCGAGCGACACTACGATTTCCCCTCGCTCATAAGTTTTTACATTTTCTAGCGCTTCAATTCCATTTTCGGTAACATCATCGTTACTTCGTTTACTACTCTTTACTTTCATTTCAATATTTTCAATGTAATTCGTCTTCGAATTCTGTTTAATTCGTTTCTCCTCAGTTTTAACTCTGTTCAAATCCACCCGAGAGTTTTCGGCAACCCTCATGCCAGCAGCGCTACCCTTAATGGTAAATTCACAAACCCGGACACTCCTCAAAATCTCTTCCATGCTTCTTCCATTTTTATTCGTTGGAGAAATTTCTTTTATATTAATAATGTCTTTTTCTCTTCTCCTTTCAATGGGTTTTGAAGTATCAAAAGTGTCAGTCTTTGTAATTCTACCACTAGTAACAACGTTCGATCGCATTCTTCTATGGTCATCGATCGATCCGTTACTAACAGATAGTGCAGGCATGGGGTTGCCTTGCAAGTTTTTTGACGGCTTTTTATTTGGATCGCCATCATATATTTCTGTATCTGATAAGTCAGAATCATCTGAATCAGATATAGGCATTGGTACTCTGAACATATCTGGTGATTTAGTTCTTTCTAGCCACGCGGCAACAGCATCAGTTATCGGATGATCAGAGAGTAAGGACGCTCTATCGATTTCTTGATTCCCAACATCAGTAGTTTCCTGAGAACTGATGCCAATGGGATCTGCAGAATCAATTTGCACGCTATCTTCGACATAAATATTAGGAATAACATCGGACTTATTTGAACTGTTTGCTGTTGCTAAGTCTATAGTATTGCTCGTTGACTCTTCCCTTGATGATTCTATTTGGATTGCCTTATCATCAATTTCCTGCTGTTCGGATTGGCTTTCTATCCTAACAACGGATGAAGTCTGGTCGCTGATTCCTGCTGAATGATCAAAGATAGGAGAAGACCCTTCCATAGATACTTTTGTATCCTCATTTTCGTTAGTTTCTTGACCAGTAACGTTATCAGAAACTCCAGAACTCGATGCCTCTTGATCAATCGGTGTACTTGCGATCTTACTATCCTGGCTTCTCAAACTATCATCAATCTTGGCACCCTCTTCATTATCAGACTTGACTTCCGTGTCTAAATCTGGTCCAGGTGTGGGTTCTCTTACAAACTTTAACCCTTTGGCACTGTACTTTCTCCTGGGTGGGGCAATTGGAGCACCAACAGGAAGGGGAGGAGGAGGACTGATTGAAGAAGGCGGTATCGACCTAGTGACTAACGATTCATAGCTTTCTGGCAGTCTATGAGTTTCAGCATTTATTGGAGTCGTTATCTGATTGATCTCAGGACTAGTTGGTCTTGAGCTTGGCTTTGTGAGGGGTAATTGTGAATTAGAACTTTCTGAATCCAATTCCAACTGCCTCGTATCAGGAGAGACGGATCTTTCTCTTCCTTGCAAAGATTCGCTAGGTGCAGTGCTAGATGTTGCATCATTCCGCTGGGGATTTCTCGGCTCGCGTTTGTTACGCCCCGGCTTTCTAGCGTCCATTGCTTTAGCTTTACCCTTCTTCACATTCTTGGTACCACCTTTTTTATTCGACGTTTCATTATCAGGCTTTTTACTACTAGAAACTGGACTTGAACTTGATTTATTAGCCTCCGATGCCACGGACCTCACATTTTGGCTATTTATCTCTGAGGATTCATCAGGATTGTCTTGCTGGAGAACATTTGGTACATTATGATTCTCCTCTTTTGACAAATGGCCATTACTGGTCGGTACGATATTTTCTGAATCTGTACACGCCGCTGGACAACTTGTTAACGGCTCATCAACAACCTTTACTTCTGCAACTTCAGTTGCAGATTTGATGTTATTTAGACGATCGACGATATTTTCTTCTACAACATCGTTTGGTGCGTTAAACTTCTCGCTTACTTCATTGACAGAGTTACTTTTATCAACTGAAATGTCGCCGTTTAAAATAACAGTCCCATTCGATAGAAATTGCGTGTTGTCTTCCGCCCCATTAGAAGTAGCAGATCGTGAGTGTAAATCTCCATCAATTACTTCGCCATTCTCATCAGTTTGCACTGGCACTTTATGGTCATTCTTCTCAAGTTGTTTGTCAGTTACATCAATGTTCGTTGTCTCTTGTAGCCTTGTATTTTCCAAAGTGTTCTCACTTAATTTGTCTTCTGATTTTGAATCAACAATTGGTAATAGATTTGTATTGTCAATTGATACAAGTCTCGTTTCATTCTCTGCCCCTGCCTCCTCGGATCTTTCCTCTTCTATTTCTATTGGATGTGACAATAAAGGAGTATTAGCATCTCGAGAATCGAGTGTTGCCCCATTAGTTGTGTCAGGCAAAACAGGTAATGTGCTTCTCAACTGAAACTCTTGAACTTCAGGATTGAGTGGTCGAGAGATTGCGGGATCGTTGGTACCCGCAGTAGTTGTACTTGTAGACCAGGCAGGTTGAGACCAATTTGAACCTGATTCCCACTCCGAGCTGTACTCTTCTTCCTCGTCTTCTGTATTTCCCTGAATTATAAAATATTTATGAATTAGTCCTAGCAGAAGATAATCAATCATAGATTCGCCTCAACATATAATTCCTATACTTAACCTTGTAAAGTTCAACTGCCTTGAAAGAAATTGGAGTAGTTTTATTTTGGTATGCTTATGACATTAAAAATATCTTCCTTTTCTGTGCTGTATAATTTTTTTCAGGATTCTCGAATGATATTGAAATATTTCAATAATTATTTGAAATGACTATCATAAGATTTTCTGAGAGACATTTCCACGTCAAGAAAATTGATTGAAAGGTAGAAGAAAAAATTGTTATATCTTACAACTGCAAGAGGACGTCTCTGCTTTCTCCTTTTCTTCTTCTTTCTTCGCTTAGCCCATAAAGCTTCGCTGGGAACAATGGCACCGTTCTGTATCGTGACACCTACAACAATCAGATTAGTTATGCAATAACATTTCAAAAGGCTTGTAGCATATCGATATCTTTATCCGCTATTTGGTCATTGCACTTTTCTATTATGTTATATTAATTACATGCATCGCAGGTATGAGACTTGACATTCTTTACCTTAGCTGCTGATATTATGTTTTAGAAATATGAGGTAAAAAATTTAATTTGACTGTAATTTTTGTCAAAAATTCATATTTACAAATTTCAGATAATTAAGTGTATGGAAAGAAGTTATGTTGTAATATCATATAGTTCGCATGACGTATATAATTAATTACGTAATCAAATCATGAGTGTCAATAAGTATATAGCCATATTATTCAGGATTTCATGTAAGGAATTATTTGACTAAGTATGAAAGTGTAATAATTCGAATAAATCAGTGGTAACTTACAATAATTAATTTAGCGTTTATAAGATTCGTAGAGAAAGTGAAAGAGATTACGTAGATAACATATCGACAGACTAACACATAGGACTGAACTGAGATTCAATTTCTAAGCTCACAGCTTTCGCTTGGAGCGCTTTGCACTATATTTAACAACTCTATTTAAAGTACAGAAATGCGCAATGGTTGCCAAGTTTACTCTTTAAAGCTATTGTATGTACCGCATTTCACAAAGTCGTATAGAAAAGAATAAATCAATCATTGGTTTATAGATAGTCTAATGGTACACTGAGAAATACTCACGTGACTTTACGCGGAATAGAAAATACCTGAACAGTAATTCTCAAACATTTTATAATTAACAATTCATCGGAATCCACAAAAATAAGTTTAAAGCACTTAGTTGACTCTAGTTAATCAAGATACAGTTTGATGAATGCATATTGATAAATGGCAAATTAATATGCATACGTATCGGTTTTAGATACGAATGTATAATAAATGTACAATAGTACATTTTGATGAGACTGAACAGTGTTGGACGATATTCAGTGTAGAAATAATCTGTTGTATGTAAGTGTTATTTCATGAAGAATGGCACATATTTTATCGAATCAGTAAAGCATCAAAACTCGTTATGGTCCGCTTAAAAAATTACAAAATTTTTAAGATCCTCAAACAGAATTGGAAGAACCCTGCATAGTGATACTTCTGGTATATGCATAATGAACAGGCGGTTTTGGAATGTGTAATTCTTTAAATCTGAATAATTTGAGTAGCTAGATTCTTATGAAATCGCTAATTATTTGCCTTGAGATAGCCAATCAAGAAGTTTAGATACGGAAACTACTGCTGATTTGGCCTTTTGGCCACCTTAACTCTATACTCCGACTGTTCGGACGATAAATATTCACTCTCTATATGCGATACAAACACTTCATGCGATTCGAAGCAGGCGTTAGGTATTTATGGTATGAATTCTAACTAAGAGTAGAAACAGATTATCAAATAGAATGTCTATTGCAATCTATGAGTCGACAATAAAAATATACTTCAAACTTATATCGGTGTATGAATTAAGTTGCAATTTGTTTGAACAATGATTGGCTGTTCAGCAAGCTTGTCTAAATTAAAGTTATTTTTAACAAGGATTTTCGCAGCCTAAAAACAACAATAATCTAGTTACAGAGTCAAACTCTAAATATAGGTATACTGCCGAAGTGCTGATATCGCGCGAGTTCTATATTTTTTAATGTACACATACGCACATTGCTCCAAAATAATATAAAAGTCCTAGAACCAATTGTAAAAGGGTTTGTGCAACCACTATGGAAATCACTACAGTTATTTACATTTTACATAAATTATCTACGTTTCATTCGTAATAAATTCATAAAAATTATCTTCAATAACTCGTAGGCAATATACCTAATTACCACGTAGTTCGTAGTTTTCAAATACATTTCAAACAGCCAATACTGATAAAAAAAAAAAAAAAAATGATTCAACTACAAAACAAACTATTCAACAAACAAGCTGATTATTTTCTATGATGCATTTTACAATTAGACATAAAAATTAGAAAATTGCGTAGAAAAGCAATTAATTGTTTTAATAGTTCTCGTTTCAATTCAGATAATTAATGTTGGAATGATGTCTGAAGATGCGCTAATCCTCTGATACAGGTACATATCTTACACACAAATGCCAGAGATTTTCAAGCCTAATCCAAGAGAATACCTTTCATCAAAATCAAACTAAAAATTTGTATGTCAAGAAGAAAAAAATGTATTATGCGACCTGATATATCAGATAAAAAAGAAATGGTAAATACTTTAATGTGCACAATATGCTTTTCTACTTTTATACATTCTTTTTTAAAATGTGAATTTCAGTTTCAAAATCTGTTACATGATCGTGATTGATGAAGAAAAATCTGTTTGCAGATATCTTACTCTTTACCTTAAACCTGGTACAGGTGCAGCGATAATAATACAGCAATGAGGCCGATGAAAACAGCAGCAGGTGTGTGTAAGACCCTTTTCCTTGGCCGTGCATCTTACCAAAACTGTTCTTATTTCAAATTAAAAATGGATATCTCAAACAACACCATTTACTAAATAAACAATAATTTTTATGTGCCCATATAGGGTACAGCAACAAGCATTAAATGCTATACAACGTGCACACAAATGTAAAATAACATTTTCATACTTGCTATTAGTACCAATCCATTACTAGTTTTTGACGCCACATAGACTTTTTGAAAAATCCTATCTTTTTTCATTTTTAGATCTAATTTTGAATAGCTACGATTAATTTGGAGAAACAATTACTATATTTGTCAGTTTATAAATAGTAAAACATTGCTTTCAGTGACCAGATTACTTGAGAGATATTTCAATTATCCCAAAGTGGAATATCAAAATGATTGATAATCCAATCTTACCGTTCATATTGACCATCGGTGGACCAAACATGAAGTGACCTGGATATACGTAGTGCTGTGGTGGCATATGCATGTGTGGTACAATCTGTGGTATTATTTGAGCAGGCTGCACACATTCCGTTGTTGCTTCTTCGTTAACTGGCCTTTCAGTATCTTCAGCTACTTCTTCATCTCTGTTTTCACCACCGCTAACAACTTCGGCATTTGCAGCTACCCCGGTACCGCCAACTTCATCCATCGATACAGATGATCCACAACTTCCTGCCTACAATCGGATAGGATAAAATTAATATGTGAATAGAGAATTGGTTTGTGCAGATTTTTGTTCCTTTGTTATAGCAGTATGATACTTATTAGTTGAATAGAGAATCAATAATTACCTGAGAGTCTGTAGAGTGTGGTGGAGGATGTTGTTCTTGTAAGGATTCTGGCATGTACTGAGGATTGAACCATTCTACAGGTCTGAGTGGAACAGGTCCACACGACATTGCTGCAAGTACGTTAGGACTGGGATGTCCAGGTACTGGAGGGCCAACTAACATAACTGGATATTCGTAGTAATATCCAGTAACTTGATCGTAAAAACCTCCGTATGCAAATTGGGCGCCTGCTTCTGGTACAATGGTGTATTCACCTCCGTTACTACCGTCCAATAATTGCTGGTCTTCCGCCGTCTCGCTGCCATCTGTAGACAATGTACAGTTTTAACAATGTTCAGGTAACAAGAAATTATTTACACCTTATGTGGTATATTCCTTATTTACAAAAAACGGTAATTCTTCCATTAATGTTATAATGATGCCTAAAGTGTTTCAATTGATTGTGTTACCAGCAGTGGAATGTGCTGCAGACTGGCTTTCATTGGTTGATGGAGTGGTAGTCGCGCTGGTCGCACTAGTGCTTGCCGTACTAGCCAATGGTTTCTTGCGAGAAAGATAGCCCTTTTTGAATAAAACATCCTGCCGAGGTGTAGTTATTCTCATGTATTCCTCTGTGTGAAAATGTTTTACACGTCAGTTGAGAGGCAGGTAAATTTTAATAAGTTTAGTAGTCTATTTGGAATACAGAATCAAGACAATAAAATAATACAATTATGAAATTAGGTACGAAATGATAAGAATTAAGACTCTATGTCCAATTACAGAACCACTGTAGTCTAGAGATCAGGTTTTATACCTTCGTTGAAAACAATTTTCGGTTTTGTTGGATCTTCCTCGTTCTTAGATTGTGAAGATTTAGACTGGCCGTTGTACAGTGATCCGTATCCGTATCCATATGTGTTTGTGGTATTATTGTATGGCCTGGTGCGTTTATAGGACGAATATCCTCCTTGGATATTGCGTTCACTTCTGACAGATCCATTTCCATTTTCTAGCTGATACCCGTTGTGCACTTCTTCTTCTTCGTCTTCTTCTCCTGGTGGAGCTGAAAGCAAATATTTATTTCTAGTTAATTAAGCGTACGTATCTAAGAGCAACACAGTATAATTTACACATATTTTCCATGGAACATTATTCATACAAAACATAGCTGCACATGAATTCAAATTCAAGCTCAAGCTGTAGATTGAAGTCACATTAATGTTGCATTAAGAGATGGAAGAAATAGGTAAGAATTCAATTACTGTGAATGAAATTTGAAGCTGTTAGAAATTCTTTTTTATTATAACATATTAATTATTCAAAGAATATTATGCATCTATTGGTAATTATTAAGAATAAAAATGAATGATCATCTAAGTTGCTCGTACCATCTTGGTACCTCGCTATTAGGAGAGCATGATTGGAAGAGCCAATGACATGGGAAATTCTTCGTTGGCGGCGCCACTGCATTTTTGATGGCGATTTAAACCCGCTTTTGCTCGTGACTTAGTTTTGGTTTTAAAAACTTATTGTTTATTGTTTAAATAGATAATTGTTGAGTATTTGTTTGTAAGATGTGTAGTCACCAATTTCATCTGTGAGACCATTTAGACGGCGAAAGATTGCGAATGAAAGAGTGATTTAAAAACATACTTTTGTTACTTTTTGTTATAGTTCTAAACTGTCCTTTTTCATATTATCTGCGTATTACCAGAATGTCTCGAAGTATTAAAGCATCATAAATAATGTTCAAGTTGGTTTCATTTGAAAAAACCTTCAACTTTATGATAAATATGTATAATTTGCAGATTTTTTAATACTGGATTAAGTGAGGCCTTAATGTTTAAGTTTATAACAGTTCATATTTAATCGTAGATTATTTGCATCAGTAAACATTGTTTTAAGTTATGAAAATATTTCACAATATTAGGTATATGTTTAAAAAAATATTCTTTCACCTTTCTAAATTTATTGATAAATAGTTAGGCAGATTCTATTTGAGGAAATTAAATAAATTTAAATATTTTGCAGGCAAGTTTGTCGGCTCGTAGTTGTTTCGTTTCGTTACATTATATTATTAAATTTATAATTATCAGCTACGTCAATGCAGATTGTCGAATTAACTTTAGACCGCACCTCTCTATCACACACCAAGCTCCACGTTCGTCTACTTAGACTTTTGAGTCAAGCCGAAGCCGGTAGGTCGTCTGTCAGCCCAGAACTATTCTAGTACTAGAATAGTACCAGAATAGCAAGCTGGGAAATGAGAATAAGAGGAGCCAAGAAAATCAAAGGGGAAAGGGACGGGGGAGACTGTTGAAAAAAAATTAAAAAATAGAGGAGAGGGATTGCCAGTTGCTCGAGGCATAGCAGAGAATGAAACGGCATAGCACTCACTATTTTATAATGAATCTTCAAAATGATACTTCTTATCTCACAATCAATCTTATAATTAATGTGGTAGTTATATAATTGATAAATGATTTAACGTGCCACAGGACTGAGTGAAGCTCATAAAAATATGCCAAAATTATCAACAGATTTCGGTATTTATTACTAAAACTCTTATTCATATTATAGGTCGAGGAAAAAGTCATTGTTTACAAAAACAAAATGAACAGATTTTTCAATTAGGATCCGGATTTATTTTTGTCTCAAAGGATTGAATAATCACGTATAATGTGCTTTATTAATTTTTCTATACTTTTGTCTAAATTTATTTAATAAACTTTTCCACGTTTTGAATAGGCTTTTCATTTTTCCATTTTTCTACGCCTACGATCTTTATGTTTAGAATATTCATTGTAGATGGAAGATAGCGAGAAAGGCGAGAAACCGAATTTTAAACATTAGAAGACATGATTCTAAATGTGAAATACTTGAATCCGTTGATTTAAGTCATTCAAATTCTAATTTCTGAAAGAAAAAAACAAAAGGGAGACGGAAAATTAAAGGATGATGAATTAGCAATGGGAAAAATTGATATCCAAAAACTGAGAATATTTCTATTCAGTTAAAACCGTGTGAGGTTCTCACATAAAACTACGTTCATATGAAGATCACAGGCAGCATTTGCAGGTAATGTAACTTAAATACTGTCCACCCAGGGCAGCGGTGTAAAGTAGTCAGATAAGAACGGTGTCCTTCTGCGGGTATAACATACTTTGCGTGATCATTTTTTGCGTTCCATTATAACGTCTGATAAGGTAGTTTTTTTTTTTTCTTTTTTTTTTTTTAAGCATGGGTTAATGCCCTGATGAAAATATCCATTTCTATAGTTGGTGATTAATTGCTGAATTGAACCGTTATATTTTAATGAGATTTTATAGACGTAAGCAGGAGTAAGCGGATAGTTTTTTTAAATCAAGATCTAAAAGTTATTTGCATTTCCAGATGATTCAATCATTCGTATATAATTTATGCACTCATGCATTTATTTATTCCCAACGTAAAGCTGGTCGAATTGTTAATATCGTGGAACGGAAAACCGCGGTATCATAATTAATCTAGATTAACATACAAAAATGATGTGGACAAAATAATTTGCAAAAATTAAATCAGCAAATAAAATTCGATCCTATTTATAGATATAGGTACGAGAAATTAAATGAATCCCTCAAATCGTCGCTAGCTCCAGGAAGCAGACAAGGAACATTGAGAGCTGCTACACTAATAAAAACGAAGTTCAAACCGTTTTCGTTCTCAGAATTATGAAGTATGCTCTAACAATGCTAATGATCACCATCCACTTAGGTATGTATACTGAGGTGTTCTGCGGAACCGGCGAAACAGCTTGGATACTCCGAAATCATAAGCACAGCGCGAATCAACGAGAAACCAAGTAGTGAAGCATATACCGTATATTATGTATTATGTATAGGTATATTCAATTTTAATAATCTATTTGTATACGAGAATATAACTGTTCATAACGGAGAATAATAATATGAACAAAGATGAATAGATACGACACGTTTGCGCGTATCTATTTTTACGCACTCTATTTATTTAAATGAAAAATATGAGTTGATTTTAGTCTGCCCAATCCTGAAACTTATCGTTATTTGATACAGGTATTACATCGATATTGAATTTTTTGTTTTATTTATTTATTATGTATTATCGTATGGTATAGAAGAAACAGAAGAAGACGAAGAAGTAGAAGATGATCAATAAATAGAAACTTGCACACCACATCACTGATACACAAATATAATCATGCTTAAAAAAAATGTGCTATTATTATTATTATTATTTTTATTATTATTATTTTGAGACGACCGCGTTATTTATAACGTAAGGCGTGTATAGATGTTCAGATTGCATAAACAATTTACACAAAACATATAACACCCACCGTTTACTCGAAAATTTATTACATTTCGATAAACACTTAATTTCAAGTTGTTATAGGTTTGATCGCCGATGACTTATTTCAAAATAATAATAAACATAGTTAAAATCTAAATTTTCGTAGTTTTCGTTCATATATTAACAACAACCGGTGATATAGTCCCGATGGTAATAACTTTTCTATCAAAAATCTACCGCCAACTACTCGATTGATTTTTTCAAATGCATATTTCTTATACTATTCTATAATGCATCTGCATTCATTCGTTAAACTCAATTTTAGTATATACCGTCGATATTTGTCTTCCGGTTTGATCAATATTCAAATATATATATTTTCGTTCTCTGATAGTTCGTATTCTCTACGTTATAAAGATACGTGTATTTGTATCCCCTAATTCAAATAACGATTTGAATAATATCAATTATCTTGTTAATTTGAAATCGATAATTATATAGTTCTTATTGATAACGCATATAATATACATATATATTATATAGGTATACGTATAGTTTTCATCCATTTTTAAATATTTTCCGGTCAATTATGATATCCCGAACGTTTTCTTACTCGTATAATAATGTACGATCGCAGGCGAGTACCGGCATCATACTGAACTTTGAAGATGTTACTACATCCAGAGTGTATGTATACATATTATATACAACACAGTTCAATTTTCTCGCATTATATATAGGTATATGTATACATCGTATAGTATGTGTGTATGTATATAAGAATTTTTTTTTTCAGGAACAGCAATGTGTAAGTTAACAGAATCTACAGACTCGGTGTACGACTGCAGGTATGTGCTAGGTACTGGTGGAAAAGGAAAACGAAGACGAGTATCGAACCCCGGTGAGTATAAACTGGGAGGGATTCGCGCTTGCGCTTGAAAACGCGAACGCAACCCTCACCGTATATATACGTATATATGTATATATATATATAACGTATAGTGTAAGTATTTCTATAACTATATGTATATCTATACGTTGATGCGTCGATGTAAGCGCAATCTCTCTCGTTCCGCAAGCTCGTTGCTTCTCTTTCTCCCACCTCCGTACGATATGTTACGTAATTTTTTATTTCTTTCACGAACAGGGTATCTAGGCAGGTACGGTTTTTTCAAACGCCGAATTGACTACTATAACATGGTTTACTCATGTGGAAAGGTCATTTTCGTATATATAACAATTGTAATTATCCTTGTTCAGTTAATTGTGTGTATATAACCATACGTTTTCTATCACAATTATACGGCTGGGTTTTAATACCGCTATTTACGTCACCTTCGGAGAAATATACACTTTACCTATACGTACCGATTAACTTTAACGTATTCTGTGTTAGAATCTTCTCTGTACACCTGCAAACAAACACATCGCATGTTTGTCGAACAGATTTTTTTTTTTTTTCTTTCCTAACACATTTACGAACCTGCGTCAGACTTGGCCAAAGTCTAGATTCTAGTAAAGACGCCGTACCTTCGTCTGCATATGTACAATATATACATACATCGTTTGTCAAATTAATAAACGTATATATTCAGCAGTCATATTGCAGCAGTCGATTATTCCGTTCACCATGACTTGAATTCGCAATGAAATAAAAATCGCTGTATCGCATTGGCTATACCTAGGAGCTTTATTATATACGACTTAATGCAGTTCTTCGTCTTCGTATTAAATTACGAACTAAACGATTCTGAGTTTATAAAGTTGAATGCACAGCTTATTGACTTTTCTTAGACGAAACTCCCTGATCGCAGTTCACTGTTCACGTGTTGTATACATAACAATATACTTCCGGCAGTAGAATAAGAACATGAATACATGTGTGTATTTATTTGTCATAAAATGCATACGTGTATATAGGTACGTGTACGTATACGTATACATACATACGTGAATATATTTTCAAATTATTTCCTCTTCGCGGTTTTCCTATAGAAATATATACGCATCATTGTGCTTGTTGCATGCATTTATGCATTTATGCATGCGAATGTCTTGCATTGTTAGTCGATAACAATTACTAGGAAAGGCGAATTAATATCTCGCAGTAAATCAACAATAGCAAATAACGGCGAAAGAGCTACTGCATTCTGTACATTGTGACTTGTCTAATAAGTCCCAAGTATAATAATCAAAACTTATTAATCGACGCGGTCGATGGTTCAACTTCTCAATTTTTTCGCCCATTTTACAGCCCAAACAAAAAAATAATAATAAATAAATACAGAATTCTCAGTTTTTGGAAGTTCTTTCAATATTCACTCGTCGAATAGTTTCGAATTCCTCCGTCCACAAGATTTTTTCGCAAACTATAGTAATCTATGCCGAAAGAAAATCGATAGCATTAGAATTTAATACAATCCGTGTTGCATGTGGCCTGTGCAGCTCTACGTCATTATATATCAAATTTTTTATCAAAAAGTATAAACCATACTAATAAATTTTATTATATATCCTTCGTCGCGTCGCTGATGCGATTATGAGGCAATTACCAATTATATTTAATCCCACATGTGCAGGAATGTTAATATTTGTATTAAACTAACAATCTCACCTATTAAATTAATTACACCTACTTCAACGGCTGACGATACTTTGGTCTTATATTGCATCACGATGACTCTCTCGAGCTTTTATTATATTCTACACAGCTATATACGACACTGCACCTATACTTATAGTTCATAGTTAATTGATCACACTGTTAGCCGATCATTTGTATAGCTATATGACACTTCAATAGACAAATGTGCGTTATAATAATTTTTATACCCAGATATATAAGTATGTGGATTTGAAGGATGAGAAGTTGGTAAAATTTAATCTTGTCATTTACAGTAGCCTTGTTATTGTATATAGTTACTTGTAACCCTCGATCGTCCCGTTTCATATTTAGATCGATGTTATATAACCCTGATCTGTATGCGTCGCAGGTATACTATACAATATACGCACACCTTTTTATTAAATACGTAAGAAAGATAGTAGATATATAGATATTATTTTTTTGTTATCGTGACGAAAAAATAATTTTTTGTTGATAAGAAGGCAAGAAACGAGCACGAGCGCTATAGGTAGATATGTAACACAATATAGTATATATATATATACACACATAATATCTCTAGAAATAAACTAGAAATCGGATTTCTCAATATTCTATATTTATACGACTAAAGAAACGAGAAAAAAAAAAAAAAATTGTTAACTAAAGAAAAACAAAAATTACGTAAGCTAATAATTATGGTAAAATATTTCGTACAACTATACCTACGTGAAGAAAAAAATAAAAATAAATAAAATATAATAAATAAAATGCAAGACAGCGATAAGAGCACGAGCGTGATGAGTACCGCTAATCCGGACAGCGTGACACCATTTAACGTAATCATAGCCAATTTTTCAACGTCCTCTATACACTGTTTATATAACAGATAGCTCTCCACCTGACCGCTCAGACAATTGTCGTGCCTACGTTTCAGTTGAGTTTTATAGATTCTTTTTCATGAACAAGTTAAAATATAATGATTTTGATTTGCATACACTATAAAGGGAAAATAATCACCGAAGAAAAAAATAAAATATATATGTATATTATTTTATTACACACTACATACATAACTACAGAACTCATCAACGCTGATGAAGTCAATTAGGTTGTGTATAATATACATACACATGTTGGAATACAGCTACGTACGTTGCAACTTGTGCTAATGTTGTATACGCGATGCACGCATTAACGCAACGCTGACATACAGCTTTGAATGCTGCAGGAGAGCGAGTAGGTATATGTATGTATTTAAAGCTTAACGCATAGTGCAGAGGAGGAGCCTAAAGTAACGTGAACGCAGTCTGCAGCTTGCAGCAGCTAAGAGACAGAGGAGAGAAGAACGTGGTTGACAAAATAGAGAACAAAGATCCTCTCGTGTAGAGGTGAGACGGTAGCTTGAGTGATTTGGAGCGTCGCCGATAATAGAACAGCTAAGCACTTTGTTGAAAACATTAGACTACGTATTCGATGGTCACCTCTCAACGGGCAACTCATTGTTGATCTTGTACCAGAATCATTGAATGAACTTTATAATTATAAATAACACCTGCGTTAAGCGAATAAATTACGTTACGTAAGTCTGCGAGGCGAGAGTGACCATTGAAAAATATATCAGATCATTTAATTCAAACTTTAATTATTCTCTGAAGCCAGTGAATAGAGAGAAGCTAAGTCCATTGACAATTTTGTGAATGTACAGAAGGTATTTCTCATTATTTTTAATTACCATGACAAATGAATTAGAGGTATAACATTGTTTTGTCAAACGGTATTTATATCAACGAAATGGCTAATTTAATGAACCGACAAATTACCGCGTGATCTACGTATGACATACAACCGGCTACGGAGCGTTAGTGATCTTGATCTTGCAGGAGATCACGCGGCGCCTCGCACCTTTGAAAAGTAGGTACCTTTCATCGGTTCGCTGCCGGTAGAAGTTAGTTTTAGTCGTCGAGCGCGTGGCTTTGAGTCACGTGTATCGCCCCCGCCCTATATCTACGTATGACGGTAGATAGATATATACGTACGATACATACATATGTATACAACAAAGATAGACTTTTTTTCTCTGATTAAAAGTAGCGCCATGCGCACGGGGATTTTGAATCGAAGGCCCAAGAGAGCTGGATGTATTACATATCTCAAAATCTCGGATATAAAAAATGGAGAAGCAAACTATATCTGCTATCAGCTAAGGGATTAGTTTAAGAGAATCGTTTTTTATGGTAAAAAATACTCGAGCTTAGGTGATATCAACAATAACCACAGGTTTAAATTGTTGCAAGGGACGATATGCAGAGACTTGGCGATGCTGTGGCTCGAAGCTGAACCTCTTTGAGCGCGTGCACCGAACCTCGTGGTCGTTCACGTGCTATTTATGAATAACTTCACACTAATACATACGCGCATCTATTCTCTGTCTTCTTCTACTTCTATAGTGCTTGACGATCCTCTACAAATGCCAAGCACGCACACGCGTTACGAAAACGCGTATCTTCGGTCTTATATGCCTCAACCAGTGTATCTATATACATATAGTTTTTAAAATAGTATAGATCCATGTATTATGTATTATATATCCATGTATTATACCTATACATAAGTATAACACGCGGAGCAGCATATTACTGGGGTATTGTTATGTAACGAAAAACATGTGAGTTTCATCTCGAAATATAACTCAAGTATTTTCTGTTTTACTAGATTGGCACGGTGATCGCGTGCTGTCTCTTACTATAATGCTATGCCATAATAAACCGACTGCATAGATAGTAAATTTTCATAAAATTTGAACGTAGTCCTCATCCCCCGAGGTTTAGTTATTCTCTAATTTATGAACATTGTTCCGGGTTTTTTTTTTTTCATTTTTTATTTTCTTCTTATTCTCATTCTTGTCTCTTCTGACGACACATCAAGGGATTTTAAATATTAATAGAATTTAGTTCGTCAATCTTCACCTTGCCGGGTTTTTTTGAAAACTAGGTCTGCTACTCGGTCGTTATAAGTCAACCTCGATATTTTAATTTTGTAAGTACACTGTTAGAGAAAAGACTAACGACCGGCCGATTTGAAACTGAACAACAGTTTTTGCTGCCTTAGTATTTCGGAGTATACCTATGCGGTATAGTATTCCGGCAAGATTTTTTTTTACTTTTATCTATAACGAGTTTGCGATCTTAGAACAGAACCTGTAACTAGACGTACGTACGTCAGATTCTCAACAAGAAAATTTGTCACATTGATAAACGTATCAAGATTAGAAAATTTCAGCGATCAAGCTATACACTTGAGTAAATATTTAATCATAAAACCTTCCAAAGCGGTTTATGAAATTTTCTTTCAAAAACTTAATGTATCAAATATAGTTTTATATATACGTTTGAATAATAAATATCTTTTACAAAGGGTATGAGAAAAAGACACAACCGTCGCGTAAGGAATTCCTTCAAGCGTTTTTATCACACTAACCGAGGATCCTGGGGTTCGTTTGTTTTGCGTATCAAGACAAGCCTGAAATGAAATAACTTTTGCTATTTCTCATATGTAATACAGCTACTCTATACACACATATTTATAGGTTCACATTGTGACAGACATGACAACTGTAGACCTCCCCAATGCCGAGCAAAAACCAGCAAAGCGACATTTTTTTTTCTCATTCATATTGTTACGTGCTTCAAGTTGTTACATTCCTCACTTTACTTTTCAAGGTTTTATAATTGAATCTTCGTTTTCATGTTTGGTTGTTTTTTCTTTTTTTTTTTTTTTTTTGAGTAACCAAATAAATGGTCGAAAAAGAAATAAAAAAAAGTTAGCAGTAAATCAAAAAATTATGACGTATGTATGTACATGAAGTTTTGGAATTTACGACTTTAACTTCACCTACACTCATGAGCCCGATGCGTAGACGCAATATACATATATAGATATATGTGTATAAAATAGACCGGGGGAACGTACTGAATAATTAACATGATTGAAACTGGTTTGAATTGACCTAAAGCTGTCTCTGCAGGTACACGCGTATGAACTGGATCAACCGGAATCTTATATTCGCCATGGGGTCAATGTATGTTATGAAATTATTCTCCTTTCCGTAATCAATTATACAAGTATTGTAAGAGCGTGTGTAATAAGAATGACTTATTAATCGTTTGATGCGAGGCTCGGTTTCCTCGTAAAATTATTATGTAAGAGGAAACTGTATATATAGTCGATCAGCCTGCACTGCTGTGCAGCTTTGAATTATATATAAGTAGATATACTATACGAGTGACTAAATCATTTTTACTTTTTGATCATTGAGAAAACGGACAAAAAAAAAAGTCGTTAGTCAAGATTATTTGATATCAACTCGTAACATTAAATTGTAACGAAATAAGGCTTACGAAAAAATTGTAGACATAATAAAAGTAGTCAAATCGCCGAGTGGTTTGATATCAATTATGATTCGAGTACAACCAATAAGCTTCTGAATCTTCCATCTCCCTACAACCGGAGGTGTATTTTTTATTTTTTTTCCTTTTTCCTTATGCCGGAGAGGCAACATTGCGTTTCAAGTGAAGCTTATAGAATCTTCCCTGCCGTTAAATTGTGTAACTCTATAGCTGCAGTATTAACTCAATCAAGAATGTAAATCACTGCACATAGGTTGTAATTAAAATTTATTACGATGCGTACGAAATTTGATGAATGAATGAATGAAATCGCGATATGTATAAACACGAAGTTGAAAATTAGGTCCCGAGTAAACGTATAAAAATAAGTAATAATTTTATATCCTCGAACTTATATATATATATATATATATATATATATATATATATATATATATATATATATATATATATATATATATATATATATATATATATATATATATATATATGTATTATAGAGATGAAAAACTTTCCATTTGCAAACATGTGTAAAAAACATGAATTTATTTATACATATATATTATTATCTAAACGCGTATATAAATTTGTAACATAAAGCTTTCTTTATATCCGCCAAGTTAGATGCCCCCGTGACTTTGATATAAATACCTGCAGAACTAAATAAGAGGTGCCTGTTTCACACCTCGTAAGTCGTAACTATATTACGCATCAGCGTAGAATATCAAGGGTTTTGAATTTGAGAAAATAATTTTTAAAGACGATAATCATTTTTGTAAAATCATGCATGTATATGTACAAAAGATTTTAATCTACCTTGAAAGTGGTATTAATTATTTTATAATTTATTCAGCGGCATGAAAAGCTCCGCGTTTCCTTTCCAACCCGAACATTTGATCTTTATTAGATATGTATGTACATGTGTAGGTATAGGCGGCTACGGCACTGAGCACACATTTCCAACATATGTGTATACCGGACACTTTCTTATCTCGAAAAACTTAGACTATATGTAGCACCTAGTATAGATATAGGTAGATAGGTATATATAGTAACACAAAACCGAACTCGATAATATACATAATGGCTTCGGGTGTGAAACGACATAATATGCGGTTACCGGCGAGTTTTCGATACGGGAACCTTATCGTAAATTAGGTAAGTCTCGATGTGATAACTTGTGATATCCACGTGAATTCTGAAATCTATTTAGAGGCACTGCATGTCGCAATATTAATATACTTGTTAGAACCAAAACTATACAGATCGATAAAAATTAAAAAATAAATTATTTATTAAAAAAAATATGTAGAAATTTCAGGATTTGTATAGTTATTAACCTGGTCAGTAGACAGTAACGGTATATTCATACGTGGTTAGTCACATTATATTGTTTTATGCATGAATGAAGCACCGCGTTGGGTTCGAGTATAGACACGTGACTACCACGTCTGATCTCTGAACATAATTACATTTTGTTGCCTGGTCAATGTTCGCGCGCCGGCCTCTTTACGCGATAGAGACGTATGTATGTATGTACTAGGATGTACGGCGATTTATGTAATTAATTGCACACGTTTAAAAATCGCTTAGAATATATATTATTTATATCTACTCCGATACGATACGTATAGCGAGCGCGAGTTTGATAAAGTAAACGAGCAATAATGAAAGACACAGGTAGATTAAGTAGCACACTCGCCATAGTTATAGTATGTACCTAATGAAAAATGACAAAAAAAAAAGAAAAAAAAAATTCTACGTAAATTATTACCCAAGAGAGATTATTATTTATTATGTAATAATGCACCTGAGCGAACCCGCCGTTACATAAGCTGAGATTTCATCTAGTGATCTTTGGCTCTTATAATAAATTATACATGTTTTATATTGTGCACTAATTGTAAGTTCATCTATTTAATGTAAATGTATAGGTATGTTTTATAAACATGTATATATACGATACATCTATACAGCATTTTCATTTTCTGTTTCACACATTTTTGTTCCCACCGTTATCTATTAAATCTCATTAAAAAAAAAAAAAAAAAACAGAATTAGACTCATAAGTTTGTAGACTACAGATAATCGCCTAATTGACCGTCAGCTAAGATTTTTCGATTCATCAATGAGATATGAACGATTAGTACCAACTGAAATCTTTAATTTATTATTCCTACATCAATCGATCAAATTAATTACTGCAGTTACATTGTCGCAATGTGTGATCGCTGCAATTTCTATACACTCTCGCGTATGCCTGTACACTAGGGTTGTTCTTATTTTGGGTATTTTTGAAATTTAATACAGACGCCCCCAAGAATCCTTCCAAATATATTAAAAGAAAATGCTTGTAAGGTTTGAGCCTCTAATATTAATATTAACACGTGCCTCAAAGCGACCAAAGTTTTAAATGCAAAACACATGTTTTTCTGTGCATCGATTGTATGAAAATTGTTATCTCACGAGATAATTGATCGAAAATTATGAAACTTGGCTTAGTTGTTGCCAACAACAAGAGATATGTACAAAAAGATATTTCCCTTATATTTGTTTCGAAAATGAATCTCCGAATTGTGAACGTGACTTTTTTTTTCTCTTTTTCCTGACAAGTCGGAATTTTTGAAAAAAAAATATAATAAACATATTTTTTTGTACTTCTTGTTGTTGGCAACAACTAATCCTAGTTTCACAATTTTCGATCAATTATCTCGTGAGATAACAATTTTCATACAATCGATGCACAAAAATACATGTGTCTTGCATTTAAAACTTTAGTCGCTTTGAAGCACGTGTTAATATTAATATTAATATTAGGGGCTCAAACTTTACAGGCATTTTTTTAAATATATTTGGAAGGTTTCTTGGGAGCGTCTGTATTAAATTTCAAAAATACCCAAAATAAGAACCAAGCTCTGCGTACCTATGTATATGTATGAATGTTCTTTTTCTTTTTTTTTTCTCAATGTCATCAGGCCAACTTTTTTTTTAGAACTCGTGATCTGAAATTTCGAAGCTAGGATCGGTACTCATTGTCAATAGCTATGCAGTAAAAGTTAGGGATTTCGGATTTCGCTCACCCTCGCGGTTATTCCCCGTGGCCGCGTGCACCGGGTGAGCGATTTTCAGCTGCCTGTCTTCACGGAGAAGAAACAGACAGAAGGCATGTAAAAATGAAGGTAAGGTAGGTGCGGATCGATGCGTTGGACTTGGACGAACTTAAAGAAGCTAAAGTGAAGCACCAAAGTACAGAAGACATAATTATGCGTCAACATTTAAATATTGGAGAGTAAGTTCTATCCGACACACGTTGGTAACAAAGATTTATGAAAATCTTATTCTAGTAGTCAGTCGAAAAAAACAAACTCCTCATAAATGTGCCTGTTCCTAGAGAAATATCTATACAGTCCACACCACGGAATTAAACAACCGGTCGATCTCATAACGTACTGCAGAATGTAAAACGTATCTGTCGATAAATCTGTCCCATACAATTTTCATATAATTTATTTATTACTCCTGTTTATCTCAAATACATATATATATATATATTCGCTTCATGTGCGAAGTAAAAGTGGTTGAGAAAGAGGGGTTGAAATTTAGCTTACACATGCGGATCGATCGCGCATGTATCAGCTGGTATTTTTTTTACTTTCTCTAAAGAGAAAAAATTCTATCGACGTATATTTTTAGTCAACTATTATAGTTTTAACGGTAAATATGGATGATTGTTGATTCTCCGATTATTGATTGTCAGCGCTATATGTATAGGCGGACTTATACCTATGTATACCTATAATCTCAGCCGGAAATGGATAGAGGATATTAACTCGCAGGGAAATTTTTTTAGCAATATTCTTCGAACGCCAGAAAGTGTGAATGTATGCTAAGAATTCTCTTCGTTGATGTTGTGTCGCGTGATACAAGAATGAGATCGAATATTCCAGTTGAGGGAAAAAAAAATTTATAATGTTTAGTAATTTACGCCGTCCATATATTACGCGTCAGGTATTTAGTAACCGATATGGTTTTAACGTTGCAAAGTTTTTCCTTGTCGAATTTTTATACAAAAATATGTATGTCAGAACGTGTATTATTTCTAATGTATGTATGTATGTACTATAATCGCGTGAAGAAATAATAGCCGATTGTCGAAGACACGAGTGATCAATGCGCGTATTGGTTAAGCCATTCGGTTAGAGGTTACAAAGGTTACTGTAGTATTGAGAGGAATAGAGCGGTGCAGTACATAATAGAAGCAATCGGTGAAACAATTATTGTATGATCATTGGTTAGAAGGTAATGAGAGAGATTATTGATATTAATGTAACATACCACCGATACTGAGGCTCCTCCACCGAGTTTTCCTCTTAGCACCCTTTTTCCCCATTTTCGCGAGGGCTGGGCAAGTCTTTTGCTATTATTTTCCAAACCTCAATACCTTGTCGGAATATTTTACCGTGATAATTCTTTAAAATTTGTCATTTTCAAGCCTCACTATCGTTTCCATAGTATATCTCTTTTATTAACCTTGATTTTCTCTCGAAAATTAGGTAATTCGAGTTAGATTTTGATCAGAGCAGACGACAAATTCAAGAAGTACCCGCGCTCCTCGAATCGCGGTTGAACACTGCGGCTCTCCCCTCTACGTACCGTATCTTCCCCTTCCATATTCAACATCCCCACCCGACTCCCACCACCCGGGGATTTTCCTCCCACTTATTGGTAAGAACCATCCCTCTCGTGCCAGTAGCGTACGTATATGTAAGGGTGCGCGATGCGTAATACGTAATATAATTATATTACACATACAATAAATACATTTGTGTATACGCATGTGTACGGATGCTAAGATTATACTTTCTACTTTCTCAGATAATTTGTTGTATATTATAAAAATTGAGCAGGCAATTTCAGTTACGTTTTAAACAACGTGGTATGAACACGATAGTGTGCGTGTACGTGTATGACTGTATGCGCACTTGGCAACAATCATCTCTGTTGGGTGAAACGAAAAAAAAAGAAAAAAAAAAAAAAAAACAGCAAAATAAACAAACCGAAAAAAAGACGGTGGATACTTTATTCACTAATTAGTGGGATTTATTGTAGAAACAAAAAATTGACGGAGTTTTGAAATTATATGATAATGTGTATGTATACCTGTGTGTATAGATTATCTACGCACACGGATAAATTAGGCCGTAGAGTTATTGGCATCGGAGACCGGATCCAAGAATTTGAATTATATTCGTTTTTGTTCGACATCGTTGTACACATGTATAATTTATTTATTTATATAAACTACATACGTATTCATATCAAACATGCACTTACATAATTATCATTGCTCTGGCATACCAAATAGTCAAAAATTATTATTGTCGGATGATATGCCGACTTGGAAATGATGAACTGCAACGCATCTGCAGGGAATAATTCCGAGGAAGAAACGATAAGATAATTATTGCACTTTAGATTCCCCGATGTTATTAATACTGGTCAAAGGTTATCTAGATGTAAATTGTATTATCAAAAATAAAAATAAAACTTCCTTTAACAATTTCTGATTTTCTATTTCATTTGAATGTCGTTACCAACGAATCAAGATACACGCCACTGCTGTCGCTCTTTACATACAACACAAGCCATCTAGCGGTGTTGAGATCAAGGAAAAAAAACGACCTTTTGAAAAAACAAGTGTCAATTTGGCGCGAAGATTAATTTCAAGTTTTTTTTCTTATGCAAATGAAGTTGAATTGATGATGAAATAATATCACGGTAAAAAAATTAATCACCGGTAAGATTACAACATAAGTAATATCTAGAAAATCATAATCTCAACCTGAAATGATTCACGTTAATAACGGATTATAGGTTATGTCTTGGTTTCTATATTTGCTTTAAGATTTGATGCACACTTTCTTATCCAACAAACCGTTCCTTGTTTGTCAAAATATCGTATAGTCACTAAATACGCAGCATCGTTAAAATTGTGATTAAAAATCATTGACTCCCCACAATTTTTTATATCCCAAACCTAACCTAACTTGATCTAATGCGTTCCTAATGTTTAACTAACCTATAAATTGGTTTTAAAGATCCTCGCCACACTATTTTCACTTTCAGACATAAGGAATAAGAAAATACAATGAAATTCTTCCAAACTCCATCGCTCGGAGATTTTAACCCTCCGTCATACACCAACGAAGCAACAGTAGGTTTAGTTGGTGGTAATCTGAGGTATGCCGAACGTGAAAATCTGAGCGTATGTATGCAGTTATATGCTGCATACTTGCTCGATCATCCGGATGCAAATGTGAGTTCTGATATGTTGGCAACACGAGAAGCTGGCAATGGCATTGGCGCTAAAGACATGTTTTTACCTGTACAAGAAAGAGCCTTAAAAAAAATTGCCAGCGTCTGGAGAGACAAGGGTTTTATTGAGGCTGTTCATGCTACCGCTGAGGAGGATCCCTCTCAAGTCACCAAGCCCTTACATTGGCTAGCTACTAGGTATGGCAATTCTTGTATACCATTGACAACATTTTTTCTAGCTACACAGCCAAAACCTTTTGGATTGGCTCCAGTATAAATTTTTGTACGAACAGTCTGTGTGGTAATATTTTTACCCTAATCTGGTATTTTTAGGCCAAAATTTTTGAAGATATTGTACAATGAAGCTTCAGCTTGATGAAGCTCGAAAGAATGTTTTGGATTTGGCTTCATGAATTTTTATCCTTAATAAAATAGAATAATATTTTAGTCCTTTATTGTTAGCAAATTGATCACAATCTGAGATGCTATTATTTTTACCTTATTAGTTTTTTTCTCTCTTTGTTTTTTCATAGATTGGCTCGAATTTTTGATTTAGTAGACAAACTGGCATTTCGGAACGAGGGATTACCGACTCTAGCTTCTGGTTCGGTAGCGGATATAGCCATTACACGAGACTGGGCTACTGCAATAGTAATTGAAATTTAATTTATTCTTGAATGAAAAATATGTACAATTTTTTTCTAATCTGATAAAAGAGAAATTTCTCGACTTGAGTATTCATAAGAGAATTGTCTATTTCCATTCGATTCATGCTTACATCTAAATGAAGTACTCACAGCTTTAATCAAATACAATAAACTGTTTTTTCAAAGACCCAATTGTTCAGCATTCATAAGATATTCTCAATCAATCTCTTTGATAATATGTTTCTTTGCAGGTTCGTTGTCTAGCTTGGCATCCGCATTGTACCCGTCTTGCTTTAGCAACTCGTGACGATAGAATTCGAGTATTTTGCAAAGATGTACAGGGTGCAGCTGTCCTGAGACATAGCTTTCAGAAATCAGTTTCTTGTTTAAGTTGGAGGCCGAACTCTGGTAGAGAATTGGCCGCAGGTTGTCAGATGGGCATTTTAATTTGGACAGTAGAATTAGGAGCAGCAAGTAGCTCGCTTAGTCAGGCCCGTACTCTCAGACAAAGAGGGCATGCTCCAGTTACAAGCGTTGCTTGGAATCCTCAGGTAATTGACTATAAGAATGACCAAAATTCGTAACTAACTTTCTCAGCATTTATCCCAGTACTTTGAATCTCTCAAAATGTGTAATCATTTATTACAGGGAGATTTACTTGTATCTTGCTCTCCGGCAGATAGCAATATGTACATTTGGGATACCTCGAAAGAATCGGCAGTACCTTTAAAACGCGTCGGAGATGGTGGCCTTTGCTTTGCTCGATGGTCTCGCTGTGGTTCTAGGCTGCTAACAGCATCTTCTCATTCTGTATTTAGGTAAAAATTCATAGATATTTTGGTACATATGATATACTACCTAATATACAATTCAAAACATTTGAAAATATTATAGAATATTAATAATTCTCAGGGAATGCAACTCTTTTATGAGTAATAATCAGCCGTCCTTTTTCCACAAAAAAATTCATTCCTCTGAAATTCGTACTCAACTAATCATCTTTGATGCAATTCTTGTAACAGAATTTGGAATACCAGCGAAGGTTCACCTTGGAAATCCGAAAAGTGGACAGTGCCAAATGGCAGAGTTGCTGCAGCTTGTTTTGGGCCAGATCTCACCCTCTTGTTTGTGTCGACTGAAATTCCAGAGACAGTTTTTTCCCTACCATTGCAAGAAAATATCTTTGACTTAAAAAATGTTCGAGTTAATAACGATGTCAAGGCTGCCATGGCTGTAATTGATTTGAAGAAAACTGTGTTACACTCTGATCAGTATGAGCAACAATCTGTTCTTGGAGGCAGAGTTGTAGCGATGGAATGGGATCCTACAGGAAAATATCTTGCTATTATATTCCAGGTTTGGACTTTATCAGAATTTTTTCAGAATACTAACAAATTAAAAGCTGTCCTTACACAATAAAAAAAAAATTAAAAAAATGGCAGCTTGGTAAATAACGTTTCCCATTGAAATTTTATTGTTTCACACGATATTTTATCTATTATTCAGGATAGTCCTATCGTTGTGCTGTTCGGCACGGAACTACAGCCTGCTTTGATAGTGGCAAAAGCGTCGCAAGGATGTCTGATCAAAGGATTTCCAGGGGAAGTACCAAACTGCATGAATTTTCAGCAGGACTTTGGGCTTGACTCTGAATCTAGGGGAGCTTGTCTAACAATCGCGTGGTCAAGTGGAAGAGTTCAACATTTTCCTCTAGTTAATTCCGAGACTCTTGCACATTCCAGCTTTCATTTGTACTGATGCTATGAAATGGAGTGAAAATCGTTAACATGATACTAAAGCAATTAGCTTTCTTGTGAATTGTGATACAATGGTATTAATTATGCGAAATAGAATCTTCAGTATGGCATAATCCTACGTATTGACGTTTGAAATGTACTAATATAATATGAATGGAGCTAATAAGTATTCAAGTTTCTTCAAACTGATTATTGACATTAGCTTTATAATGTAATACGCAGACTAAGTACCTAAATTAGCAATGTGTGCCATTTAAACTTTAATCCATTGTCGACAATTCGCGTATGTACTTGTAATTATAAGTAATGTTAATTCGTTACAATTTGCATTCGAATATCGAAGTCAGCGAGGGAATAAAAATATGAAATACATTTTTTACATCTGACTCTGAAATATCATGAATTGCTAAGTACTATGTATGTAACATAATTTTACTATCTCCCAATGCATCCGGTTTTATATATGCTGCCAATTTGAAAACTATGCATTTTATCTAGCAGCATTGACGTCAATGCAGAGTCGACATAGTTCATTAGGATAGACGCAAATCGGCTGAATCTGACAAATTCAACGTTTATCTAATCACTTGCTGTTTCTTATTTGAAAAATTGACAAAATAAAAAATCGCATCGACTAATCTGACAAATAAATCACGGTTGAAAGTTATGTAACATAAATACCAGTTAAAAGTTATGCTGTATAAACACACACGCGAAGCTACTATAGGAATTAGGAAAGATTTGGAAAAGCCAGTCGAGGCAAAAGATTTCTAATAATTACCATTTTCTGATTTGCATAGTTCGTCATGATTTTATTTGAAAGGCACAGGAAAGAAACGAAGAATAAAAACGTGATTTTGTCTGTATGGAGCTATTCGATGGACAGGTATATACGTTTCCATCCACTCTTAGGCTGCAATTTACACGCGTATACAGGAGATAATTACCCTTCGATTTTTAAAATCACATGTTAATTTAACGAGGACTCTATACTTAGTATAAAATTTTTATTATACCATCGAACGAAAATACAATGATGTATCATATTACCATTTCTCACTTGCATATATTAACCAGATATTATATAATTGGCCTTATTTTTTATTAGAGTGAATAACAAATTGCTAACACGCAAGATAGTAGATTTTATAATCACATTCACTTATCGTATGTATTTTAATTTGTTTATTGGTAAAGTTTCTTCTCAATGGGAAATATATGCAAACTTTTTTACATTCTTTTACATTCATCATAGAATAAAACACGATAAAATCGATTCAATAATCATTCTACGTGAATTTTTTTCTTTAAAAATACATTTTATAGCTTTTTTTAAATCATTTACAATATATAATATGTAGAATACAAAGTTCATTATAAATGATTGAAATAATGATAAAAATCGATTATACAATCATAAAACAAACGAAAAAAAAAATCAATACCTACTCATACAAATTTCATACAACCACTACTACGAAATGAAATTCAACAACAAATAAATTTGGATATTTGACACTTGGTCTCAAAGTGTAAAATAGTAAACTTTCAATCAATTGAAGCAATAATTCATAATCCCAGAATTGGAAAGAAATATGTTCATGTTTAAGATAGACAATTTTATTTATTATTTATCTATAGTTTATCTCGTTTGTGTAGAAAATTTTCAACAGTATTTATTATACTAAACACTTAAGACTCCAAATATACAGGAAAATAAAGCTCAGCATTTCTTTGCAGAGCCTATGTATGTAATAAGAAATATTCAAATGGAAGATATAAATGTTCTGGAAAACATATAAAAATTTGTTTCAGTATTTTATATTTAGTAGTTACTTCGGTTTGGTTTTTTTTTTTAATTATTTTATTTTTTATTTTTGTATGTAGGTGTATGTCGTATCATTACCATAGAGCCGAGTTATTCAGCATATTCGACAAAATAAACATCATGTATCAATTCGGACCTTGGACATGAATTGTAGAATGTTATTTTCTCGGGTTGATTAAATTTTCACCATTATTAATTTATAAAAGTTAAAGTCAAGCCTTTTTGGCTATTACTAAATAAATTTCGAAGAATGTTGATAATGATAATAACAGTACAATAATCAAATAATAAACAATTTTACGATGAAATCTTTTTACATATTTTCAATATCTCCAAAAATTTTCTACAATACTATTCAATCATTAACAATTATCATGTTGGTCGTATATTTATTTACCACCGAAAAATTCTCACTAAAATCATTTGGAAACAAATTCTGCGATATTTCTACTTCAGTAATAATTTATTATCTCAGCTTTATAGTCTAGCAAAATAAATAAGATTAATTAAACATAGAAATTCAAGTTAAGCAGCGTCTACTTAATAATGACAATAAGAATGTTTACACATGTACTAATAACATTGGTAGCAACTCAAAAGAAAAACAAAATTATGCTAAAATTAACTAAATCATTAGTTGACCGAAGGCACAACTTAGAACAGTTTTTTAGAATATCGATGCTTCAAATTTATCTTCATATCTCTTGTTATATTAATTCTGACCAAATATACAGAATCTTTGAATTAAGTAACTAATGGCTTTTTTCCCGTGCTCTAACATTTAAAATTAACCTTTGGAATCCAGATCATGATATTACTCCAAAGCATCATACAGGCAAAACGAGACGCTGCAAAGTTCAAGAAATATTACATTTATTTAGGAAACGATAAAATTTTACTTCAGCTCCACGACACGCGGAATTTTTTTTTTTTTTTATATTTAAAAAAAAAGCTACTCATATAAACTGTAAGATTGCAAATATGTATAATTGATACAAATACGTGTTATAAAAATGATTTCAATTCTACTTTTTAATAAATCGTATTTTGGAAAATTGCTTTATTCATTGCTTCTCTCTAATTTCATAAAATAAAAAAGAACTGATTTAATAGATCCTGATTTACGCATAATACTTATTTACAGAAATATGAACTAGCAGCTCTCATATGCACAAGATACCAGATCTGGCATTAAACTTCATCTAATTCGTTATAATAAAAACTTTGGACCGCACGCTCGTTGAAAAAAATATTCCTATTAGAAAAAAAAAAAACGAAAACATAAAAGATTCTAACAACTTTATTTTCGGGAACTTTTGAGACACTGTATGCCACGACACGAGCGTGGATTAAAACCAATCATATACTCCTCAAGAGACATGAATTTAAAAGGCTATTGCTTGAGATGGATTAGCGCATTCACCGACAGTCATTCGATACATCGCCATTTCTGTTATTCCATGATAATGCACAAATGCTGCGGCTATAACTAGCACATGGAAGATTTGATGGCTCTGAAACTGAATAGAAAAAAAAAAAAAAATTTTAATAAATAATGTTACACATACTGTATTTTGTTAAAAGATATTGACAAACGCTAATTAGCTTTCATACTCCTTAATAATTTCCGATCATCTAATTAACTCATTATTTACATTCTTATTCAACAATTGAAACTTACCCAAATATCGAATTTTCCTGGAAAAAATCTTTCTGGGACACGCCACGCGTAAAACATGGCTCCTAAAATATAAAGGCATCCCATGAGAATGAGCCAACCTAGGGATGCTTGGCTTATTGCCTTAAACCAACCCTCCGCAATGGCATAATGAACAGCTGGTATCACCTGTTATCAGATATAAAAGATTAGAAAGATTCTTTTTTTTAACATGTTGCAGACAGACAATCAAATCTTCTACTTGTCTTTATCGGTAAAGAAATGCTGATTGTAGTAAGAAGTCAGAACATTCTTTTTATTTGCTGTAGGGGGAACAGCCTGACATTTTGTTTAAAATCATTTAGCAATAATCTAAGTAGATAACAAAAATACAAAACATTGGTTTCAAATAGTAAAATCGTAAATGATAAATCTGTGATTTGTAACTCACCCCACTGAGACCAAAACCCATGAAAACACCTGCTCGGAGAGGCCTATAGCTTGGTTCGCTGAATCTTTCCCAAAGAGAAACAACGATGCTAGTGATACCCAGGATAACGACGACGGATAGATATATCAGTTTTGGCTGATAATGGCAGTAAAATCCATAGTACAACCACGGAACAAAACTGCCCATAATGAGCATGGCAATGCCGCAGTAATCCAATTTGGAGAATAACTTTCCCACACATTCACTGTGGCAGTGTACGGTGTGAAACGCAAAAGACATTCCCAGACATACAATAGCACCAGCAAAAAATGCAGCGAATACCAATTTTTCTTCCAATTGTATTTCAATAGGTGGTTGAGTTAGAAAAAAAATAGCGATTCCTATGAACGCTACACATCCTGGAATGTGACAATATAATTGTTCAGATTTATAAATGTAGATAGAGTAAAATAATCATACGTCAAGATATTTGAAAAAATGAAACTAGACAACAGAGTAAAAAAGGAAGAAAAATAAAGAATCAAATTCTGTACCTAGCAAATGGGTCCATATGTTGCCAGTTTCAGTGTGAATGCGAAAGATACTTTTGAAACAGGCATAGAACGATGGTAGAGGTGGTCTGTGTCCTGCATGCAAGAAATCATTGTCCTGCAGCCATCTAGGCAAATTTCGAAAATGGCATTGTTTCCACGATGCTTCCCATACCTGGTAATAACATTCTTTGTCTTTCATTTTTGGAGATATTAATTTCCTAACTTTTTAGTCATTTCTGTGTATTACTGTATCAAATCTTGTACTGAGATGTTGTTTAGCAAAGAATATGATTGATTTGATATTTGGTTAATCAAATGCTGAACGAAACTTAATTTGAAAAAGCATAAAAATGATTCTTAAAGCTCGTCTAAAAAAGAATCGGACGTGGAGAATAAAGAAGTGAATTAATCAAAATGTACAGGAATTTGTATGTTAAATGTGATAATCTTAGAAACAATTAATATTTTAATAACGTTAAATAATCCAGAACCTTTCTGAACTCATTTTCATGAAATATACCTCAAGTTTGAAACAAATATTTCTAAACACTTACTTTGCGGACAAATTCTTCTGCCTGTTCTGCTGCATTGTGAGCCAAGGCTCCCAGGTCTATTTCATCGCTAAGCACCCCAGCTTTCAGCACCTCAGTCATCTGGCAGAAAATTACATTGATTGACGTTTGTCGATTGCTATCTCACATTAAAACTACTCTAAACATGGTTGCGAAAAATCATAATTTAAACAGATATCGAAACAATCAGACTTTGTGAGATTCAAATCAATTTATTTCATAAACGATCTCATCTGCATTCAAATATAAAAATCGATCCTACTAAATACGAAAATAATATTTATGACGTGTGAAATGTCTTCGCTTAATCTTTACATGGATGCGAATTGAGAGAGTGCAAAAAAGTATAACAACAAAAATAGGGAGCAAAATTGATCATAAATTAGAATAGTCTCTAAATATTTCTATAGATAATACCTCGCAGTCTAGTAGATGATCATCTTCGGGTGTGGAAGGTAACGGACAGCCTACACCATCTTCTTCCTCAGCTAGACAACTGGCGTCATCATCGTCAAGTAGGTCTTTAACATCGTGTAAACCTGGGATATCGCTATTTAATGAAACGCGATCGCTCCATGGGATACGGTGACGTATTCCAGATTCTCCTCCTAAACCCAGATCTCCTCTATCCTCCACGATCAAATCCTCGAATCGTGACATTTTTCTACTTTAAAATTTATAATTTTTTCAATATGTATAATCTCTCTTCTGTAAACTCTGTTCAATCTGCAATAGAGATAAAATAGATGTTTCCATTTATTCAAAGAAAATGTTTAAGTATTCTTTGTTGTATTCTGAAAACAGAATATTCATAAAATTCATTGTACATGTTACTTTTATACAAACACGCGCATATAATATTGGAAATACCGGTAACACATTCTATTTTTAAGTCTTTCAGATAATGGATGTGTAATTACAGTTATGTGAGGAACAGTATCTAGGAAAATAATTCTCTGATATTAATTTCTGATAAAATAAAATACTATACAAATAACATTAGGTATCTAGTCCAGTTTTGATTAGGCGATAAAGAATGAAGAATATTTTCATATAAAATAAAGTAAAATTAGCATACATGGTGGAATAAAAATAATTGGATTAAGGAAATTAATTTTACATCACCGTATATGGTATAATAATTTGATAATTGATATTGACCATTGTACAGCATGTAAATAATGTAAACATTGATTAGTTCCAATCAATTAATAAAGATTTATGCAATTGTAAAATTTATAGTGACTCGGTATCGGTAGGCAATTAATTGTCGAATTGAAATACAGCCAAACATTAACTGGAGCGTTTAACGGCTTGAGCAGACTTAAGCTAGATAAGATTAAAAAGATTAATAAAAGCTGATATCTCTAAGAAAGGACCTGACTCAGGTTTTCGGAAAGATATTATTTACAAATGCTGAAAAATTTCATTGGATCAAAGTTAAAGCCAAATGCTTGGCCAAATCTAAACAAGTCGGATGTATAATTTTAACTTTATTTTCAATAACTTTCATATCTTGTCAACCATACAATCATTTTTATCAAATTATGATTCAGAATTCGGCCATTCTTTATATTTATGATTCGACGGAAATTCAGGTTCAAGTACCGTTTTAATAAATGAATAAATAAAGTCCACCTCTTATGTATGAAAAGAGATGATTTTGCTATCAAATAATCTCTAGTTAAGAATGACCTCAGACGGAATAAATGTCAAATGGTTCGATAATCAGGGAAAGAGTGCAAATGAAAACAAAACATGTGAGTGATTATCTGAATCACGTGATATTTTTTAATATGATAAATAGAGTTGAAAGAAATCTTTGTTTAACAAATTCCGAGTTGAATTCAATGTGAGAATCAGCACTGTACAAAGTAAAAAAAATTAATAAAAAAATTGAATGTTAAAACGCCATTGTTTAATTCGAGGTTTAATTTCATGGTAAATGATACTGCTGACGTTGTTCATTTGAACTTTGAAATATTGTAGAAAAAATGTTTGACTAGGATAAAGCTAGGCTAAAGGTCGTTTTAACTTATGTAAGAAATGTTTAATATAGAATGTACGTTTCAAATAAACATTGTATGTATGTATAGGTTGAATAAAGGGTTACGAATATATTTCTACGATTCTTATTTAGAAGGTTATAACGTGACTGCTTAGCCGTAAATCGATAATAATTAACAGGATACAAGTAAGTTCAGATGGTTATTGTGTATCCAGGAAGTAATAAGAATTGTGGAAAAAAAATAATAATTTTTTCTTCAATGTGTTGTGTTGCGATAAATTGGCGTTAATAAAAAATGTATCAGCAGTAATGATCTAACTCCGTTTCAAGTATGGTGGTGTAATTGTTAATATAAAACTTATTAAAAAAGTTACAGGTCACTCACCTATCTTTATAATTCACATAAAAAATTTTCCCATCTGTCCCAAAATCTCGGTAATAAATTACGTATCTACTTCCGGCGTTAATTATTCCAAAACCATCCAAAACTCAATCATTA
This sequence comes from Macrophya alboannulata, assembly GCA_949628255.1. Lineage (NCBI taxonomy): Eukaryota > Metazoa > Arthropoda > Insecta > Hymenoptera > Tenthredinidae > Macrophya > Macrophya alboannulata. Next base: position 11,947,172 of record OX451207.1, on the reverse strand, counting down.
GCCTACGTTACGACGTGAAAGTAATAACAAATTGTTCGGATCATACAACGCAATCTTCGCTCTGAACTGAACCCTCTGTCGTGTGGTCGTGTGATTCGAGTCGGCTCGAGTGTCGAGAATCGAAGATACCCGAATCATTCCGAACTCCGAAATCGGCGATCCACGTGGCTGCCATATTGAAATTGCGCCGGTCGCCCGGAGAGCTGTTTGAATCTCGGCTCAGAAACAAAACGCTCGTTAGGAGTGACAATTGGATCGAGAGCCGTATAAAGTGCATACTGCATTATGATATACTAAATCGAGGTATTATATGCTTGGTCTGAAAATACGTTTACCATTCAGTAATATCATACAAAATGATAGGTACATTTGCGATTCTTGAATTTACGCCCTCAGCGAAAAACAGTGAAATGGCGGATATACTTATTTATATACTACAAAAATCCTCATTAAATTCGATAAATTAACCCATAAATATTCAACAATGATACACAAATCAACAGTATTTGTCATTTTTCACAAACAAAATCGTTCAACTAAGCGCAATAGAAAATTGTAAATATCACTAGATTAAAATTTTGTTCAAATTAAAATCACCTTAAAATAATATATTTACAGGTCAATGATTACTGGTAATATTTCTCCACTCCATTCACGAACTCTTAACAACGTAATATCGGAAAATGGAGGTTGAATATTCGAACGATACCATATATTCAAGACTGCGTAGAAAATATTTACTAGTATTTTTATTAGCAACATTTGCCGACTGGCTCCAGGGTCCTTACATATACAAATTTTACACATACTATGGTTACACAGGTTCAGATATACTCTTTCTTTATGTTGTTGGTTTTGCGAGTAGTACGGCGTTCGGTATAGTCGTTGGTTATTTAGCCGATAGATTTGGAAGGAAGAAACTATGCGTTGCTTACAGTATTCTCTATTCACTTTCCTGTCTATTTAAAGTTAAAAATAGTTTCAAACTTTTGCTTATCGGTCGAATACTAGGCGGTATATCTACATCTATATTATTTTCATCATTTGAATCATGGTACATTGGACAACATTTGATTAAATACAATTTGGAAAAGGATTGGATTAATCTAACTCTGAGTAAATCCACTTTTTACAATGGATTATTAGCTATAATAGCTGGTTTTGTCTCTTCCATATTTGTCGACAATTTAAATATGGGTCCTTTAGCACCGTTTTTATTAGCTATACCAGTCCTCGTAGCTGCAGGATACTTTTGCGCCATACTTTGGGACGAAAATCATATTTTTAGTCGTAGTATTAAGGAAGAAAAGAATGAAAGTAGTTTAAGATTAATAATGAATAGACGTAATAGAATTTTATTGTATTTAGGATTAGTTCAATCTTTATATGAATCTGTAATGTACGTTTTTGTATTTTTGTGGACTCCAGTCTTAGAACCAATTCAGCCTAGTCATGGAATAATATTTAGTTTATTTATGATTTGCATTATGCTTGGTAGCTATTTGTACACATATTTGCATTCTCGATTTCGATTCACTTGTGAAAGCCTTTTGAATATCAGTATATTCATTAGTTTTTGTAGTATATCTATGTGCACTTATGGATCCTATTTACAGACAGTAAAGTCCAAGGAAATATTTGGCACCTATATTTGTTTAGGCGCATTTTTATGCTACGAAGTTGCAATAGGAATTTATTACCCTGCTATCGGTTATTTAAGAGGAATTGTTATTCCAGAATCACATCGGGCCAGTATTATCAACTGGTTCAGAGTCCCCATGAACTTAATGACTTGTACAATTTTATTGTACATTAGATTTGAACTACCTCACAATTATCAAATATTTTTATTTAGTGTCGCCACTTTGAGCGTTGCATGTTTTTCGTCATTAAAATTTGTCAAGTTATATGTTAGAGATCCGAGGTATAGACAAGGGAAATCAATCTCTGAACAAGCTGATGTATTTTTACTGTAAATTTGTATTCATTTCTTGTATTAATGAATAACTACTGCAGAATAGTATTTCTTTACAGATTTATAACGCAATAGTAATTATTTGAATATTATAGTCAGAATTATTGTATTATATTATTTAATGAATTAATGATTTCTAAGTTCGCACAATATAATTGTAGATATTAAAATATAAATCATAAGTTCAAAATACGCTTATTGAAATAAGAAATAAAAACAGCGTTAATTATGTAATAATTTTGCCATAAAACGCCTTATGCATAACGTGATAATGAAAAAGCTGTTAAATATTTAGTATATTTAAGAATTTATTAATATTATACATATACATATAAAAAGTACAAATGAAGAAATTGAAGTCGATATCATTTGGATATGCATATATTGCTCTATAAGTATTACAAGTATAAAGTATTGATGAATGTATTACAATTGATTTATTATTTATTGCATATAAAAATAAATAAAAAATAAAATAAAAAATCTATAATATATGTGCAAAGTTTGTAGATCATTCATCAAAAGTATTGCTTGAAAATTCTGTTCATAATTATTGATTAATCAACGAACAAAGTTTTACCAGTACTTTTAAATATTAATGATTAGCAATAATTCAAAGCTGATTAATTTGTTTAGTGCTAATTACTGCCAACTCCAGTATCTGTGTCAAATATCGGTATCAGCTAAACCCTGTCCACAATACAGTTGTGAAGAATGCTGGTTCCTCCACAGATGTAGGTGTGAAGAGCGTATGCTTGTGTAGGAATGTAGAAGACCATTACTTACAATGTCTACAGTCTGAGTTTATTGAACTTAACCATGAAATATTAAGCTGTTAGTTTGCTCCAGATGTTCATCAAATACGGAAACATTAATTATTAGTAAACTTTGAATAATTGATTTCTTAGTTTTCATCATTTTGAACGTTCAATTTTTATTATGAACTATAGTGATAGACGTGAGTAAATATAAACATTCCAAACTGTTTCATTGATCTGACCTTTTGCTATCTGAGATATAACAATTAGAATTGAAATTCTTCAGACGCCTCGGTAGTCAATAAAGTTGACAGACACTATGACCCAGTTTTTTGTCTTATCTGAGATCGATATACGAATTATGAATGATATTTTGACTATCATCTTTCCTTTTTCTATACTGCTCCTCAAAGTGACAAGATAAATGTCTTAGCATCTTTACTTGTTATTAATATTAGATAATGACGTGCTATTTTCAGAGGGATTAACTGAAGATGCTCCCCTTACACACGGGAGGATCAAAGGTTTTAGATTTGGATGTTCAGAGGATGGGGGGCTTAAATTGACCGTGATATGTTTCACGGTGTTGAGTATTGCCATCACCGTAGCACTCGGGCTTCAATTAATTTACAATGACAATGTCTCACAGGTGATTAGGGACGGTGGGTCTTCAAGACTCATATATAGAAACAATGATAAGCAATCAAAAAGTCAGCTACGATTTTCTTTTACAAAAATTATGATAATCAAAATGAGAAATAAAAAATAACGATTCACTGCGGTATAATTGAAGTAACGGAGAGATGAATCAATTGAGATATAAACGTAGAATAATCGGCAACAAACATTCTTTTCAATTTAAACAGGGCAGAACACACGGTGCTGTTGCTACTGACTGTAAAGAATGTTCGGAAATTGGAACAAACGTGTTAAGGAAAGGTGGAAATGCAGTTGATGCAGCGGTAGCAGCAACAATTTGCATGGCAGTAGTAAGACCCCATAAAACCGGTCTTGGTGGGTAAGTTTACTGAGTTTTATACCTGATTGAACATATTCAAAAATTGATTATTGAAACCATTGGCAGTATTGCAATAGTTCCGTTATTTAATGCATACGATATTCTTAGCTATTCATCTATTGTTGCAAAAAGAATCAGCTTTTTACATAGCTTTCTTTGGTAGAAGAAAATATACACATAATACTTAATTTAGACGGAGTTATAATGCTGTTTATATGCATACAAAAGGGTAAAGATACAGCAAGGTGAAGCTGTTGAACCCAGCGGTGGTGAAAGCTCACTGGTGAGAGCATGTCTTAGAAAACGAAAACTCTGGGGTTGATAAATGATATAATATGAACAATATTTTGAAGGGAGGACAAAGCTATCTCAGAACTCACGTTTACTGATAATGTCGATTCATATGGGAATTGGATTACATGATTTATGATTCTATCAAGTGTTTTTAAAATATAATGTCCACTAAAATATATACAATATATAATTGTATTTACTTTCTAAATCTTCAGTATGGTGAAACAACTAAACTTCTTTCGGTTCGCCATTTCCTGTATAACAGTACGACTTAACTGTTTTATTTTCAGGGGTGGTTACGCGATGGTCTACAGCCATGCAGACAGAGAAAAACCAGTAATTGTTGATTTTGCAAAAAACACAGTACAAGGTTTGTATTCCCAGGATATTCAATCATCGAGGCATCTTTATAAACAGACTTTTCATACGTACCGGTTTATATTCCACTGTAATTCTTCTACATACAGCTTCACTCATTTATTTATTTGTCTATTTGTTTCGATAAAAGTGTTACAGGATTAACATTTAAGCCAAAATCTGCTACCTCAATAAGTAATTGATCTGTATTTCTGAATAGGTGTATTAGGCAAAGGAAACGTTCGTATACCAGCCCTTCTAAAGGGCTTAGCTGTGGCACACTCACTACACGGCAGACTTCCATGGGAGGAATTGATATCTCCTTCAGCTAAATTGGCACAAGACGGATTTATAGTAGCTAAAGAATTTGCTCAAGAGGTTGAAAAAGATTCAATCTTCATCAACTTATATGGTCAGCTTGTGCCTGGCCAGAATTTGACGCTACCAATGTTATCAGAAACTTTAGACATCGTAGCTAAGCGCGGATCTGATGGTACAATCATAAATATAAATGTTATACGTATATCGTAACAATTTGTTATTATCACGTTTTTATCAGTTGTTATTATTACATTTTGATGAGTTTATTTTCTGAGTATTGATAGATTTTAAGTTTATCATTATATTAATTGGGATCTTCTGTCTTTCTCATTCACAGAATTATACAACGGGAGTTTGTCGCCAAAGTTCATCAGGAAACCTGCACCCGAAATTTTGCATCAATTGGCGAATTATGAACCAGAAATAAAACGCGCCGATGTAACAAATTTTTATGATCATTTGGTATATTACCCAACAGATGCAGCTGCAATTAAACATATGCTTGAAATAATAAATGCGCTCAAAATTCCTTATCAAAATGCATCCAGTTTGGAATCTCAAGCTAATATTGCCGGTGTTTTGATAGACAATATAATGAATTCAAAAGGTGAAACATCTATTCAGTATTATTCTCTTTCATCGCCAATACATTGTGAGTTATTAATATTTTTGCGCCATAAGATTCTGGAATAATTACAGATACGGAAGAGAGATTCAGTAGCGTCGTCGCGATGGATGGCGTAGACTCGTACGTCGTTATTATCACGTAAGAATTCATCTAATTTATTTGTCCGAACATGGTGTAACCCAAATTTATTACAAGTAGTTAATTAATTACCAGATAATTCACAAACAGATAGGCAATGTATACAGACAGATGAGATCATATTATTAAGGCCTATTTGTACAGGTATGATCCCTCTAATATTCTATCTGATTAAAAACTAAAATAGAGGCTTGAGCGCAGCGTTTGGATTAGGCCGGACAACGGAGGCTGGATTCCTCATGGACAGCGCAGCGAGTAACTTAGAAAGACTTACACCACTTCTCTTTTGTGACGCAGTATCAGTATGTGGGTTGCGTGGGATTATTGGATTAGACGATGTGACGCTCACCGCAGAATTGTTTTACAACCTTGTGGTACGCAAGTTAAGCGTCTCTGAGGCTGTAGAAAATGCTCGGTAAGACCTCAGTCAAATTTTACGAATATAGATCTTATTCACTACATACATGCGTGCTTATAATAGAGTTTCAAAATAAAAAGAAGATCCAAAGCAAGAAATCTTGTTCATAGTCATTGGTATAACTGGTTTCGTATTTTGCTTCCAGGTATTACCTTATGGCAGATGGAATTGCAATTGAAAATAAACATGAGATGGATCCGATGTTACGGGATCAGCTTCATGCAAAGATACACTCTTCTAAGCAAGATGCTGATCTGTTATTAAAAAGTTGCAATGCAATAGTCAAGATCAAAGATACTATGAATAGTCATTCTGATAGCCGAGGGGATGGCCTTGCCTCTAGATTTCGATAATCAAGTTTGAGTAACTGTACTATCTCAGAAAGATTGAAGCAAAAGTACTTAGTAATGGCTTGAAAGTATACATTTCATGTATTGAAGTATTAAGAAAAACGGAGAATTACATTTTATACGACTATTTGCGATTTTATTTAACTATAATCAATAATCCAAGCTGCTAGAATGTGATGGGAAATTAAAGACTATTTGTGGCACCTACTAGGGAGTATATTTACGAAGGGTGGCTTTTACTCGATAATGATTCTTATTAACTTGGTAATATTTTTGTACAGTACAAAGTACGTAATTTATTCTCTAAACGTACTGTTTTATAAAACAAACCTGTGTACTTAAACACACATATTTTTGTAAGATGATGAAACTTTTTTCATATTTTTAATTTAACGATGTAATAATAAATAATACTTAATTAATGTTATTAATTACTTTTTGTTGTTATTAATGAACTTATTATTTATTTATATTCTGGTTTCAAGTAAATGTATAAGAAATAAAAATCAAAACAGGTAAACTCGACAGGTGAAATAATGCTGTGTAAAATATGTGTATACCATATGTATATTTCCAAAGTATACAAACATTCATATTAATTAAATTAAGTATTTGAATTCATATAAATTCATCCTTTAGTTATCTATTTTCTCATTGAAACGAACTATGTTTTTGATATTACCCAGCCTAATACATGTGAATTATAAATACAGCCATAAAGGGAAAAAAGAATGCTGAAAAATATTTTCTGAGGTTTTTTTTCATATTGAATAATATAAATCTGTAGTAATATTAACATTGACAAATAAAAAAAAAAACTTTAATGGCAATCTTCCTATAGCCATATAGTATGTACAAATTAGGTGAAGTATTCAGCTACTTTTCACATCAGTTCTCGTCCTTATGTAATCAGAACCCGATTATCATAGCCATCAAATACATACAAAGATAAATAACACTAGCAAAATTTTATCAGCCCAGAAATAGGAGACTTCCTCATACAATTTTCGATCATGTGGAAATTTTCGTGTAATGATTTCGCGCGTTAAAATTGACTAGACTAGAGCCTGACAAAGGTTGTGCGAATTATGTTGAAGATGAATTATTGTTTTTCAGATGAATGGTTAAATTTTGAAAGGAATATGAAATATCAATAATTACGCTTTTAATTGGGTATATTTGTGAAGCTGGTGCATGTTTTCCATATCCAACTGTTTTATTCGGGCGTAACCAGCACTACCACCTAATACAATGAAGTTGCTCGTCCACCAAAGCAACGGTTTGTGTTCATGGAACCAATAAGTGGCCATAACTGTTTGCGCACAAGCTTTTGCCGTCCCACTGATATTGTGAGTCAAAGGTGAAGTGACTTTTATTTGTAGCGCAGTTACAAAACCAATAGCAAAACCGCAAACACCACCGATAGTCATGGCTCCCCAAAACAATGGTTCTGCTAATTTGTCATAATTATAAACAACACTAAATTCTCCATTTACTAGCATTAACGGTAGGAAAAGAAAAACGCTGTAAACATTGTTGTAGTAAGATAGCAGCCAAATTTCTTGATTCACCAACGGAAGCACTCTCTTTGTGTATATCGAGTATAACGATAAAGACAAAGATCCAAGCACGCCAAAGATCGTACCAAGCACCGATAGAGATCCGGCTACGTTTTCTTGGTCAACACCAAGCCAAAATCCACCAATTATTATACCGCAGCATGCTATACAGCCAAGGGATGTTTTCTGACCTATAAGAACAAAAAAACATCCATTTTTTTGACACTTTCCAGACTGTAAAAGTACATATGATATTAAAGACTATGTGACCAACAATGAAAAAAGCAGTCTTTATCAAACTTACCAAGAATTGAATAGGATAGAATAACATTGAAAACTGTTGTCAACGATCTTCCAACATAGTAGAATGCTACGCCAACATATTTCAGGCACAGATTGTTACTGGCTATCATAAAAGTGAATAGCACCGATAGTGGAAGAACCTGGAAGATAAATTTTTATTATTCTATATAAAATTGAGGCCTATCCGTACTGAAACAAATAATAATACCCAGAACTTTTGAGAAGAAAGTCTCAATCAATCAAGTCGAGTCAATTATAGATGTTAAATTGCCTGACGTTTCGGCAGTATTGTTCTGCCCTCATCAGAGGCTTGGATGTCAGTGGTAATCCATATTAACTAAGCGGATATACCGGCTACTGTCCTCTTGTGATTAAGAGTAGTCAATGAGATCATTGAGATTACCACTGACATCCAATGAGATCATTGACTACTCTTAATCACAAGAGGACAGTAGCCGGTATATCCGCTTAGTTAATATGGATTACCACTGACATCCAAGCCTCTGATGAGGGCAGAACAATACTGCCGAAACGTCAGGCAATTTAACATCTATAATTGACTCGACTTGATTGATTGAGACTTTCTTCTCAAAATACCACATCCGAGTGTTATCTTCAACATGTGTATTAATACCCAGAACTATTTCCAAAAAATCGTATGGCTGATAATCCAATGTTGTTATACTGTTAGCTAATATTGTTAGTGGCATTGATTGAAGAACTTATACCAAGAAATGAACTAAATAATTTTCTATGTTGTATGCGTTCAGTTTCAGTGAGCTTACTTTTTAATATTCAAATTCGAAATTACCTTTTTTACAACATCCATGCAGTAAGGATGTCCTTCGGGAAACTTGATCGTGTGAGGAAAACATTTGGCTAGTTTACTTAGGGTGGTGCAAATAGCTGCGCTAATTACACACTGGAACCAGGTAACAAATAATGGTGCATCTAGATCAATTTCCTTGCCTGATAGCAACGCCTTGTTTACAAACACTGTTAGAATTGAAACAATCCTGAAATAATAAGAAAATAATGATTGTAAATTATCCAGAGAAACTATAAGTACGAGTGACTTGAGGTAATTCTATATGTGTCTGACTGTGTGTGTGTGTGTGATGTGATTATCGGTGGTAAAAATTGATTCAAACATTCTCTGTTTAGATTATAAAAATATTTCATATTATCAAAACATAACCTAACTAACCAGTAGGCTGCAACGACTATTGCTATGTGAATATATTGAGACAGTAGGCCAGGCTCCGCTAACATTTTGCTTAGTAGACTGAGTATGTTCTACTGTTCGTGGCAATGTTTGATAAAATTTTTGTGACAAGTGGCATTTTGTTATACGTATGTATGTCACCCATGTGAGATAAGCCACGAATGCGAATCTACATTCTACGGAAGCCTACGGAATCCCGGTCGGGCCAACTATAGACATACTATGTAGGTCGATAAAATCAGCATTTACAGACATACACGGTCGGTAAACGTTACTTTATTATTTTCCAATTTTTTATATACCAAACTTAATTGCTCCAGTTATTTCGTTAATTGCTAAAGTTCCGCGTTTTTTTTTATGGTTGAAATTCTGCTAAAATTGACGTCAAGTTATAACGTAATGTGAAATGCTAAGCAAGAAAATCAAAAAACATTCATCTATGATTTTTTATTAAATTTATCATCAATTAGATATGAAACGGTTATAATCTAGAATGTATCAGAATATAATCTACAATAACTCATCCCGCCAGAATTCAAGCTGACTGATGACGTCATGCGGACTTCCAAGATGGCTGCCCGTGCATGCGCGAGTATTTTCGCTCGAATAACTCAAAATTATTCGTCCGACTGTCCGGACGAATAAATTTCCGCTGGTTCATATGGTTCATACGGCTGTCCGGACGAATAAAAAAGCCGTATTTATCCGGCTGTCCGGACGACTAGATTATATCCTTCATCTCAAACTGCTGATGGTTATAAACAAGAATTATAATGTATCCTTACAAAACTTATAAGGGCAATGTCTAGCTGCAGCTTGAGAATACTTTGACAATTCGTTGTTAGGTATTTACAACTTATGTGAGAATGTCTCGAATTCCGTACTTATAACGATGGTTTTTTTCAATGATATTACTAATGGCATTTTTTCGCGAGCCTCCGGTATAGGAACCAAAATGTACCAGAGTATAGTTTACGTGACACACACTATTGTTTTGGTATACTTTGGTTGAGTTTGGTACCTATACCAGAGGCTCGCTAAAAAATGCCTTAAATTACACTTGTAATCATTCGTCTAGAATGTCTTTAATCTTCGATTCTTCTCTCAGAATAACCTAACAAATTCTAACCTCAAAATCCATATCAACTAAACAATCGTATTTTACGAAAACGTGTTGATTTGTTATACATGTAAATAGAAACGATGTAATCTGTGTGATGCGTATAATGTATCATGCCTGAATTGAATACTAAGGAGAATTCTGAATATTTCCCAAATTGCTGCTTCATATAATATTTGTATTTATTTGTGGATATTTTTTTTCAGGTATTTACTGAACGTTCTAACAAAGCAAAAAGTACTCGGATAATTAAATTCTGTTCATGTATGAAGTTCCAAAACTTGCATGCAATTTATTCAACATGGATACAGAAGTTTTAGTACAAAATCAGATTCCAAATACGACGAGTGATTGTTTGAAGAATCGACAACTTCTAGGTGATTTAAATAGCAGCAAAAATTTTAAGATTATAAAATAAATGGATCTGTAAAATTTTTAAAGCATCCTAACAATTGATCAACTCAAAATTTAGTCTAAATCAAAAATACAGCAGCTTTTTGAAAACTTATTTGTCTGTATTTTGATCATGTCTCAGGTAATGACAGGACGAATGTAGTAGCTGACAAAATGAAAGAAGAAATACCAGAAACATGCCGTTTATGTGCTGAAATTGGTGTAGGACATATTCCAATATTTGCAGAAAACAATTCTGCTGTAGCTGAGAAAATAAGCAGATGTTTACCGATAATTGTAAGCAAGCAAGATTGCCAGAGACTTATCATTGGAAAAACGTAAAATTTCTCTAACAGACTTTGCAGTTTAAATATTAATTGAAGAAATATTGTTTTACAGGTATTGTCAACGGACGAGTTACCGTTGTTTGTATGTCAGAGATGTTTCTACTTTCTAAACATTAGTTACAAACTAATTGTTAATTCTGTAAAAGCTGATACTCTTCTGAGGGCTAAATTGAATGAACCGAGTGAATCGGATTCTTCAGAGTATGAAAGCAGCCCATGTACCGTGGTGGTACAAATGCCGGTTAAAATAGATACTAGTCAAGTATCAAAGAAATATATAGAAGAGTTCAACTTGAGTTCAGGAGTTGCTATAAAATGTGATTTATGCGATAAAATATTTGAGGATTTGAATATTTTTGATACCCATGTTGAACAGGATCATCTTTCACCATGGCCTTGTAGTTTGTGCGACAATAGCTACGATGAGTCCAAAGATCTTCTAGCACATAAAGAATTATGTCATGCAGGGCAAATTGTAGCTTGCCAGGATTGTGCTAGAGGAGAATTATCATTGGATCATTCATTAAACATTCCAAATACTGATACAACGGATTTATTAGATATTGGAGAAAGATCAGAGATTACAGAAGTAAAAGAATCAGTAGTTCAAGTTGATGAAGTATGCTGTAGTGTGTGCAAGCTTACTGTTGAAAATTCTAAGCTACTCAGCAAACACAATAATATTCATGTACCAAAAATAGCCAGATGCCGTACATGCCAAATACGATGTCATTCCATTTATGAATTATTTTTACATAAAAAGGCGGCCCACAATATGTACAGAAGAGTGAATTTGAAATTCATTTGTGATATGTGTGATAAATTTTTTTCAAACACTTCTCAATGGCAACATCATATCGAAAAATCTTGTCCTAGAAAATTTTCTGTTCATGCTTGCAAGTACTGTAAAAGCATCTTCTCAACTAATCATAAACTCACATTTCATCTAAGAGTAAGTTTATTGTTTTATAAAATATTTTCTAAACGTTTGCTAAGTCATACATTTTCTAGAATCGATATCAAATACAAGTAAAATTGAATTAAAAAGAAAAAGATTCGATGTTATCTACTAGCATTTTGCAATATAATGAAATCTTGTTCTAGAAACATAAAAAGGAAATGTTGGATGATCCTAGTGTTACTGTATACAAATGTGTGGCGTGTCCTAAAGTATTTGTTGATCATCAATTCTATCAGAAACATAGAAATGTGAGTATAAATGTTTGCCAAGAAAAATCACCAGCAGACTTTAAACTAATTAAGTAAAAACTGATGATATTTGAAATTTTATAAAGACGTCTTCACCTTTTATTAAGTTCAATTATTTAGGTACATGATCCGGAATGCTGGGATAAGTTCAAGTGCACTCTATGCAATCGATCTTTTAGAGACAGAGTTAGATTAAAGGAGCACAATCAATCTATTCATGAAGGTGTTAAACCTCATCAGTGTGATGTTTGTGGTCGTATGTTTCATCGTTCATCTAACATGGTACGATAGACGTAGACATAAAATTTCATTGAGTAAAACGTATTAAATAATAACAGGGTATTGATGTATGATGACTACAATAGTTTTTGTAAAACTTCAGCGGGTACATAGAGCAAAACATTTTGGCCACAAGTGTACACATTGCGAAGAAGTATTTCAGAGTTTACGGCCACTTGCCGAACACGCACAGGCTGTTCACGGTATTGAAATAAATTTGAGAACTCAAGCAAAAAGAGATTACAACAACAGTTGCTACGTTTGTAGATTTTGTGGTAAAACTTTGGCCACAAATCAGTCTGTTCTTGATCATGAACGCATTCATACTGGTGAAAAACCCTACAGCTGTAATCTGTGCGAAAAGACGTTCAGGTATATTTACTATCGTTACGTTTTTTTTTCATATCTAATTCACTCTACCAAATGACTAATCAACTTCAGGCATACCCATTAATAAATGCTCATCTCAAATTATAGAAGTTACACTGCAAGATGGGCTCATGTACAACGTCATCAAAAAGGAAACTTCATATGTGAACACTGTGGCAAATGTTTCAGGTAATGGAAATTACTGGAAACTTATATTAGGAATTAAAAGAACAATCTTTAAATGAGATAAGAAATATCCTAATCCTGGCTTATTATACATAATGGAATATTGATATTTACTGTATGGAAAATTATTTCAACCTAATATAATTTGCCATTTTTTTTCTTTTGAAGAGAGATAATTGAATATTTCTTTCGTTTTTTCTTTGCAGTTATAAACAGAACTTGACTACCCACGTGCAGATACATGTTCCTGTTGAAGAGCGCAAGCACCAATGTACGAAATGCAGTAAACGTTTTTTAAGAAAAGCACATCTTAATGTACACATGCGAATTCACGACGGAGTTCGTCCATATACCTGTGACATATGCTTATTTAGATTCACGCAACTTGGTGATATGAGACGACATCGTGCTAGACATGCGAATGGTGACGTTCGTGTCAGAAAACCGCGTAATAAATCGCTAATAAATTCAAGCAACGAAGACTCTGCTTAGTTCTACTAGGATAAAAATAAATGATTATTCGAAATACCAAACGCAAATGTTCGGTGACAGATATTTTTATTGGAATCAAAAGGTCGAGTGAATCTTCCTAATATTTGATACAATGTTTACGAACTATACAGCCTTATATTTATTATCTAAGTATTTAAATATAAAATATGTTATGTGTTATTTAAATATTTGGTTACTATAAAATTTCGAAACTTATTTTTCTAAATTTTATTCTATAAGAAAATCGCATCTGATTAGGAAATATCTGGAAAATGTTTTCACATTGATAGATATTATTGATTCTAAATAATATTAAAATTTTATGATATTTGATGCCAGGATTTGGTAGTGTTTAGATTGAATCTAAAAATATTGTGAAACTTCATCTATAGTGATTTCATAATGTAAATCCAAACTGTTATTTACTGTGTATTTAATATTAATGTTGTACTCTCAGTACGAATTGTTTTAAGTTTGTATAAGTATGATTAATGAAATGCAGAAAAGTGAACACCCGCCCAAGCTTTATCCTTCTTTTATCACACATTCTTAAATCTAAAAGGAAAGATTCATTATCATAAGCTCTTTGATTATCATACATGTAAACGCTTGTAAGTGGCTGTACACGTGTCAATCTCGAACACGTTATCATTGACTTTATACCCAGAAAATTTCGATCTTCTCATGACACGGGGGTCGTCCATAAAGGGGCGCGGGAGGTCATAAAATCAGACTCGAAGTGACGTAGGGGGTGGGGCGATTTCTTACTTTTGGACAGTCCACAAATTACCGCGAAGAATAAAATATCTCGAAGGACAAAAACACCGTAAATTGAATGTCCTATTAATTTTTTATTAATTTTTCCAAGTGTTATAATACTAGTACTATATTAAAGGTGAATTAAAATTGAAAATAGTACTTGGTACTTTTATTTCTTATTAAGATAATTTGAAATTAAAAATATTTTGTATTTTGTATATTTTTTTGCTCTATAAAATTTTAATTTGAATTCAAAATAAAAAAAGGGGGTGTCAAATAAATTTGTGACGTCCTTTAAGTAAGTAAAAATGTGACCAGACGTGACAAAGAGGAGGGGGGAGTCTGAGTACTAGAAATTCGCGACCTCCACATAGTTAGCCCTTTATCTGCTCGGAATTAATTATGGATGCTCATTCGCCTACCAAATAAGGAGAAACGTTAGTCGAGAGTGGGGGAACCGGGGTTCCAAAGTATATTAGCTGCCAGTCGTTCACTAGCGTTGCAGCGTGCAACACCACGTCTGAGAGCGATGGATTTGAGCCCTGTTTAATGCTCGCTGCTCCATCTATGAAGCAGACTTTGGATGATGTACTACTCTTACCGGCAGTCATGCCATATACCGGTTTGACGTGCCAAAGTAGTTTGTCCCTTTGACCGCGAGATGGCGATACCATTTTAGACTCCGTTGGTGGGGAGAGCAGCGACCTTGAACTTGATCAACTGCACCCGCTGTAGCAGGGTCAGTGCACTCAGTGGCTCCCGTAGCGTCAAAGAGTTCGCATGGGGGTGGTGTTAACGAGATTCAAAATGAATACTCCGAACTGATATTTATCTATGTATTTATTTATTTAAACCAGATTACATAGTAACAGTCGAATATAATACTGTATTCTGCAGAGATGAACAGCATCTGTACGCAGTCCGGCCACTTAATCCTAACCTGAAACAAAATACAAATTACGAAAAATATTAATTTGCAGTGTTTCAATGGCATTGTTATTGCGCATCGATTATTCTTATATAATTTTGGATAATTAATTTGTAGATTTTGATTGTATTATTTTCCATATAATAAAGATAATAATAATAATGATTTTTATTTAAGTGCATATACATTCATATGTATACAATGCTGATATTTCATATACATTTTTAAAATAGTTGCATTGTAGTGTATTATTAGTAGTATGTAATACAATTGTAATTTATGTATTGAGATGACCTGTATCTCAAAAAGCAAATAAAGAGACTCGATCAAATGCAATGGGTAATTCATTATTGAGAAAATAATTATTAGTTGTCTTTTTGCAAATTTTTCCAAATTCTTGGATTAGGGACAATGCTTCTTGTGGTTTAGAGGCCCGTAGTTTAAAGAATTTTTTCCCTGGCCTTGTCGCTTTATATCAAGTCCACAGATAAGTATTCTTCTTGATATTGGTCTCGTTTCTTTAATAGTGTCAGCGCCAGTCAACGCGGTAACACGGCTTCGTAGCTTGCGATGCGTCTAGGTATGTGTATTTACTTATCAGAAATATCTGCATTTGGTATTACATACATACATTGACAATAAGAAATATTGTATCGATGCTGCAGCAATGGATTCCCAGATATGCTATAAATAATTTCTTCGTTATTTTCCACTCTCCCTTCCTACCACTTTTTATTTCAGGTGTTGAATAAGGTAAAGTAAATTAAAATAATTGTAAAACTGCGAATAAGACATGCATAGAGACACATCTAAACGCATGCATGCGTGCTTAGATGTACGCTGCTAATTTTTCCCGCCAAAAATTCCAGCAC
>OX451207.1:11770161-11930674 GCA_949628255.1 Macrophya alboannulata | reverse complement strand
CTGGGCGAGTTAGCAAAGTGCGGTTGATTAGGACTGGAAAAATTTGCAAAAGGACAACTAATAATTATTTTCTCAATATGGAATTACCTGTTGCATTTGATCGAGTCTCTTTATTTGCTTTTTGAGATACAGGTCATCTCAATACATAAATTACAATTGTATTACATACTACTAATAATACACTACCATGCAACTATTTTAAAAATGTATATGAAATATCAGCATTGTATATGTATGTATATGCACCTAAATAAAAATCATTATTATTATTGTCTTTATTATATGAAAAATAATACAATCAAAATCTACAAATTAATTATCCAAAATTATATAGGAATAGTCGATGTGCAATAACAATGCCATTGAAACACTGCAAATTAATATTTTTCGTAATTTGTATTTTGTTTCAGGTTAGGATTAAGTGGCCGGACTGCGTACAGATGCTGTTCATCTCTGCAGAATACAGTATTATATTCGACTGTTACTATGTCATCTGGTTTAAATAAATAAATACATAGATAAATATCAGTTCGGAGTATTCATTTTGAATCTCGTTAACACCACCCCCATGCGAACTCTTTGACGCTACGGGAGCCACTGAGTGCACTGACCCTGCTACAGCGGGTGCAGTTGATCAAGTTCAAGGTCGCTGCTCTCCCCACCAACGGAGTCTAAAATGGTATCGCCATCTCGCGGTCAAAGGGACAAACTACTTTGGCACGTCAAACCGGTATATGGCATGACTGCCGGTAAGAGTAGTACATCATCCAAAGTCTGCTTCATAGATGGAGCAGCGAGCATTAAAAAGAGCTCAAATCTCTCGCTCTCAGACGTGGTGTTGCACGCTGCAACGCTAATGAACGACTGGCAGCTAACATACTCTGGAACCCTGGTTCCCCCACTCTTGACTAACGTTTGCCTATAGGAAACTGAACGGCGCTGATGCTCCAAGGTCTGCTCCACAGATGGAGCAGCGAGCATCAAAAAGAGCTCAAATCTCTCGCTCTCAGACGTGGTGCTGCACGCTGCAACGCTAATGAACGACTGGTAGCTAATATACTTTGGAACCCCGGTCCCCCCACTCGCGACTAACGTTTCTCCCTATTTGGTAAGCGAATGAGCATCCATAGAGACACATCTATACGAATGCATGCTTGCTCATGGATACGCTCTCAATGTTTCCTGCCAAAAATTTTAGCACATCTCCTCGGGTCAGATGTTTTCCTGATATCAGGAGCAATTTTCGAGTCAAAATTTCAAAAATCCTAAATAACTCAAGCACACATGCAGTTGTAGAATAACGAAGAAATTAATTATAGGTATATCTGGGAATTTATTGCTGCAGCATCGATGCAATATGTCAATGTAAAATGCAGATATTTCTGATTAGTAAATACACATACCCATACGCATCGCAAATTATCGAGTATATCTTTGTGTGAACTCCCGTGTGAACTCGTTGACGCTACGAAGCCGTGTTACCGCGCTGACTGGCGCTGACACCATGAATGAAACGAGCGACAAACGATTGCAAAGACAATTAATTAATTTCGAGCAGCTGAGGGGCTAACTACGTGGAGTTAATTCGCGGACGTCCTTTATGGACGACCCCGTGTCAGCGATATGACAACCTTCAATACTCTATAATGATACCCATAGTTCATATCAGAAATTGTAAACAACTTACACAATTAATAATATTTTATCGATGCTGCAGTAATAAAATCCCGTTTCGCACAGATATTTATTTATCCATTTATTTAAACCAGGTACAGATTACATTGATACGTCTATGGGGAGATTTCGCGAAACATTCCAATAACTTCAAGGGGATTTCACTTTGCGGATCTGAATTAGCTCATAGACGTGTCCACGCTCAAAACATACGGCTGTATCAAGGACACAGACGACCTCTATTTACGATATAAGTTCTATTCTCTATGCATCCATATAATACCTGTACCCGTAAAGTGTACTAACTTTTGTGTACATCACAACATTTATTTCTCATGTAATTGAATTTTTTTACATTCCATTTAAAATATCCCGATTACGTGTTACAACGTTACTGAAATTATCTTATAGTCAAGGCTTAGATTTGGTCTTCACAGATGATTTTGTGATGTCATAGTTTCCACTGCAGGTAGGGAAATTAGTTGGAGGCCGAACCATTTCCCCGTATTCCCCGACCTTGAGCACGGCTCCCATTCCTTCCTCGAAATGACTTGATACGTGACAATGGAAAAGCCAGAATCCGGGATTGTCAACAATCATCCGTAGCGCTACGAACCCTCGCGCAGGTGCCCCGATGACGTCTTGAAGCGGAGCTTTATATGTATTTTTCTTAATCAATCCAGCTTCATTTCTCCGTTTCACTTCAGATACGTTACTCGATATAGTATTTCCGGCCTCAATCGCGACTATTTGTAAGTAGTGGCCGTGAAAGTGTATGGGGTGATCGTCATTCCCATTTGCTGCAACGATCATTTGAATTACAGTATGCGCGCAGAGCAAAAAGTCTTTTCGAGAGTCAGATCACTCCCATTTGACATGACTATGAATAATTACTGATTCTGGCATATCAATATGGATGTTTTAGTATCTCTTGACGTAGGGGGCGCATGATGAATACAGAGCTTCTGTTTCATGTGTACGAATCTACACGCTTTCCAGATTCAATTATCTCACAGTACGAATTTTTGCGTTTACTTACTGTCATCAATAATGAATATCTCTACCAGACTGTCCTTCTTCACCTCGTAAATGTACGGACAAGTGCAGTAGCCATCGTGACAGTTTTTACTGCTATTGTTATCCGGCGTGCAATACATATCGGTTGTAACCTGGTCCCACTGAGTGAGAAATGGAATGGGCGGAAATGTGAAGCTTATTTGGTTAAATTGTGCGTAGAACCCTGGTGCTTGAAAGTTGTCTAAAATTTAGCAAAAGACAAATTAGTCCTCCTACAGCTATATCGCATGAATTACAACTATTTATAATTTCATTAATGAGCAGACGAATAATTATAGTCACTAATTAATAGTTCCGAATTCGGAGCGCAAAAGGGCAATTTTATGAGAATTTCAGTCCACTTACTGTACTTGTATAGACCAAGTGGTATGTAAAATGTGTATTTTGGGGTTCCTGAAACATCCTGCGCGTCACGCACGGTATTGATCAGATCCACACTTCTAATCAAGGTGTTATGCGAGTAATCCGTCACTGCCTCTCCAACCGGGTTCAGAAGCTGTTATTGAAATCCTTAAGTTACATATGCGAATAATATCAAATATCGTGAGAAATAATGATTTACATAAAAACGTTAAGCTATATATTTGTAGGAAAAACTGCAGTTCAGCCACCGATTTCACTTACCACTCCGGATCTCTTGGCAGCGTCATAGTCAGTGGCTTCTAATGGATCATCATCGCCTGCACCCTCGTAGTGGAGAATAGCCACTGTAGATACTGCAGGCGAAGTAGGCCCAGCGAGACACAATCCTAGTCCTCGGTATCTTATCCAGTAATTTTTTACCTTTTGATTCGCTTTTAGAACGAAATCATATCGGTCTCCTGCATTGATTATGAAGGACTCGACTGAAACGCACATAGATACAATAAGAAAGCTACCAGCTGAATTATTATATTTCCTTTCATGTTTCTTATATCGATCGTTTGCATTTCTAGTCCGGTTATATCAATAAATATTTGAGATGCTCTTTATTTCATTTTTTTTTACACACAAAAAATATACCTTCGACTGGATCTATCGTGGCACCGTCTTTGGCGATTACTGTCAGCTTGTGATTGTCAACGGAAACTTGAACTGGACAGTAAGCTCCGGAGTTGTCTATCGTTCGAAATCTATACCTATAGCCCTAAGTAGATTTCAAACACATTATCATGTATACTTGACAAAATTAGGAAATTCTTTACGAATTATAAGGTACAAGCCCGCAATAGTGGCGTGAAAAATAAGTGTTGCACCGTGATTTGAAAAAAACGAAACTAATTCTATGCAGATATACTTATAGATACGCACAACCCTGCGGTATATCCAAAAGATGAAGGTAGGTATATCTATTGGTGTAAAGGTACAAGCTCACTATAAGGATATTGCAAATTATCTGCAAATATAAAAGTACCAGTCGGATTACCTTTTTGACTGTAAAGTTTGCTCTAGGTGTATAATAGTCTTCATCATTTTTCGTGTATTTCAATGTGGCCGCGTATCCGTTGACGGTCAAGCTGTAGGTGGTCGGCCTTGATCCCTTGATGACTGCTCTTCTCGCTATGGGGGCTGTTGGCGAGCTCCACCAATGCCAGATGAGCATAACGTGTCCAGGGAGATCATAGTCGTAATAAGATTCAGTCACGTCATCTGGTTCGCGGATGATTAAAGTTCCGTGAAATCCGTCAGTTTCTTGAAAACCTGTGTTATAATGATAAAAATGGTTGAATATAATGTAAGAGTAATTATAATCAAAGAGAGAAATGATTTGTCGAATCAACTGAATCGATTTGCTGGAAACAATCAGTTGTGCCAAAAGAAATAATGTTCATTTGAAGCGATTGAATTCTTCTCAACTGAAAACTATCAATCGTTTTCGCGGTCCCAATAATTCATCGCGATTAATTATTAATTTCTCGAATCAATTCGGATATTCTCATTTTTGCCATCTTCGATAGCTTGACTTTACCGAGTCAAATCAATTTCATTTGAATCAAGAACTCCTTTAACTCTCTGTGTAGTTAATAGGAGATTGCACATACCAACGTGTGAATGCCACATGTGGGTTCCGGGTGGGTCTGCTGTAAAATTGTACAAGAATGTGTTGCCCGGTTGGATTGGGCACTGCGTCACAAACGGAACCCCGTCCATGTACGGTGTGTCGATCTGAGATATTCCGTGCCAGTGGATGGTCACAACTTCGCTACTGATTTCGTTGGTGAGATTAACTTGAATGATGTCGCCTTTGCAGACCTGAATTTGAGAATTGGTAAACTCTCCAGATTATAGTACAGCAACGTTAAAGGTAAATTCTCCCGTACCTGGATGCTGGGTCCGGGAAGCAAATAGTTCACTACGCTGACTGTACGAACGTCACCACCGGCCGTAAGGCATCCCCTGTTATAACAATCTTCCACCGTATATGGACAATCCCTACACTGATTACTCATGGTCATCCATTCAACTACGGTAAAGTCGTAGTAACAGGTGCGAATGTCGTTGTCGGTGCATTTCCTGTAGCAGTGGTGTAATGCACCACCTTAATTGACAAATAAGATTGTCTTAGTTAATTTTTTAGTAGATTGAAAAAACGTAACTAATCAGTAAGGTAGTAATGGACGGTTGCTGTAATAGTGTTTACTTGAAATAGTATTATCGCACTGCACGCACGTTGTACGTTGATGATCGTTTCAAGATTAATCCAGAAGTAGGCATACTAAGGGATATTACCGCAATGTAAGTGGAAGTTTTGTAGGACCTACCAAAACGGTGTATTACTTCTTCTTCTATATCCTAATGGCTATCGGTGTGTTACTTGAACTAACTAACACTGAGCATATTTTGATATCCCATATAAATCATCATTCAAACAAATATCTCACCCAGTACTTCCGGATCGGTGTTATCAAGATACAGTCCTTTAGGCTAGAACATACCATACATATAGGTATAAGAAACTAAATTTTCGGAGCATTATTCTATAATAGCCGAATTTTTCAGCAGAAAAGACGAAGGTATACAAACCTCGGCGGCAGCCCTGAGGAAGTTCAACACTACGCAAAGTGCAAAGTAGAAGACGAACCTCATTTTCATTACTGGTATAACTGGAAATAATTTTCTCGTCGTTACTATTCAGGGTGTTTAATTTTGAATAAAATTATTATGTAATAGATAATCCCATTTATCTTCCTGTAGATTTAAACTAAAGAAGTTTATTCGGATTGATTGATTGTACATTTGACAAATATATATCTTGTATTCTTACGACAAAAAGATTCTAGTTTGTTATACAAATTCATTTCTCATAAAATAAAAATACTACTGATAATTTTTTTACTAGCCGAGCAAGTATCAGTGGACAGTGCTGAAAAATTTTATGATTTTCATGAAATATATGCACTACTGGCACCTGTATTTCGCACAGTTCTCATGTATTACCAGATAAAAACCATAAAATTAGATAAATTCTCCATACTCTTACAAATAACATATTTTTAGATATGAATTTCGCAATCGTGACTAAAAAATAAGGTACTCGCTGTTTCGAAAAGAACATAGGTTTTATTTACGGTAGAACCTTGGTCATCATCGAAAAATCTTTACAATGAGTATCGAAATACAGATTCTATATGATATACTTTCAGATCCAATTATATGTATATATATATTATCCTCACTGCGGATTCATAACGTCAATGTATGTACTTCATTGATATTGTATGGTATTGAATCTTACGATTATACAAATATTCCTCATTCGTAACAGAAATCGTAGTATTTCGCTACAATAAAAAAAATAATGGGTCTGTGTCATCTGAAATTTCTAAGCAATCTTTAACTTTAAGAAATCGTAAATAGGTATATTCCTTATTCTCACGAGACAATCGTTTTATCTAGTTTTCTATGCACCGATGTAGATATCTCTCAATCATGGTAAGAATATATTTATTCTTTCTACAAAAAACTAAGATGATGTATCCAATGATTCAAATCTGTATGCAATTTGTAGTTTTATAAAGATTTATGTGTTCTACATAGAAAGCTTCCTGCTTTCCTGTCTTATCCGTGTATATTTTATTGATACAAGGAAAGGATTATGAGGAGATAATGAAATTCTCTCGAGACGAGTACATACGTAGACGAACCGTTTGTTACAAACGTTGAACGTATAATGATTCTACGATGATACGAGGTCTGATTGTAAGGGATTAGTCTTAAGCTCGAGAGTGTATACCTATACCATGAATGTAACAATATACAAACAAGAAATAACAAAAAAATAACAAAATACCTGACCAAAGTACCCGACGAACTCAACGTAAGATTCGCACAAGAATATATGATCTTAAACAATATTTATTGCTTTGAAAAATACTATCGAATAAAAGCAGGCATGCTAGTCCGAAAATAATTTAGAAAAATCAGTGAGAACTCTAATCAAAAATCAATCACAGTAATGCATCAGCTATACACATAAAGTCACTCCTTAAACTAATAATTCGGGAAGTTGACCCCCGTATGTCGTATGCGTTGTAAGTGCATTGTAACTTACGGAAAATCAAATTAATTGAATAACTTTGTGACTTTACATAACAAAAACAAAAACCTTACTTTATCTGCGATACAATACGTACACAATTTGCTTGAAAACGGTAGCAATAATAGTTTTAACAATACTTACCAGTATTGGTGAGATAGCTATTTTGAATAAGAGCAAAGCGAGAATCCAGCTAGAAAAAGGGGTACGGAGAAACGTTTGATTTCTGCAACAGTTGAGCAGAAAATAACGGTCGTCAGGCTGGTCCTGACAATTTTAAAGACCGGTGGTCACTGCGATTTGTTAGTAATTGTGTCGTGTGAAAAAAGTAATTTGCGATATTGCGGTGCTCTTCGTGCTGACTTTATTACCTTCGGAAAAGATGCTCGGATGTCCAATAGTAGACTCATCTAAAACCTACCCCGCTTACATACTCCGCATGTAGTTCACTACCATGGAGCACTTAAGGGATTATATCAGCGTGTAACAATATTTGAATGTCTATTCCGCAAGCTTGGGATTATTATATAAGGAATATTCTTATTTCACGACAAACTCCTTTGTTAGGAACTAAAATAAAAAAAACTTTCGTATGATATTATATAGGTATAGAAGTATCTTTCAAATCTCTCGAGATGAACTAAAAATATTATGATCGGGAAATGTATGGAAAAAATGTTAAAAAGATTGATACGTTCGACAAATATCTCACATTCATACGATAAAAGATTCTTCAGTTTCTTATGGAAATGTATTTCTCATAAAATAAAAATACCCCTGATAATTTCTTTTACTTGCTGTGCACGTGTTAGTCAGCTGTAAAATTTTTATGTATAGATATCAATATTTATCGTAGTTGTGATAACACTACAGTTTGAGAAAGCCTATTATTAGATAAATTGTTGCATTATTCAAATGCAAGAAGCATTATGAAATTCTCTATTCCTCCCCATGTTTGCAATGAAATATACATATAATTTTTTCGGTTTGGCATTTGGGATTTATACAGATCTCTAGCAGCCAGATTAAAATATGATCTAAAAATTAAATTGTTGACCGAAGAATACTGTTATTCTAAGTAATATAATACTTATAATATTTATATTCTTTAGTCACGTTCAAGCAGCAAGCATTGTATGGTTGAAATCGTGGTTCAAATGTACTCATAACTACGGAAGCAATGTAGAGTCTGTCTTCAAATTATTTATCGCTATTTCTAGATTATGAGATTATTTAAAACCATGTAAAAATAATAAATGAATTGTGTTAAATTTACGACTTTAATATTTCTACATAAAATAATTCATTCATAATAGTTTGAGTATTTTAAAAGCAAGCGGAAGTATACAAGTTATTTTGACTCTGGTTCAAGTCTCCCGTTTCAAGTTTAACAGACGGACCGTATTTCCGATTTCTCTTTGCTGGGAAGTGTGACAAAATGGTAACCGAATTCAACCTTTCTTTATTCATAATACAATATTAATATCAACTAGTGCATAACTTGAACTATCGTGTTCTAATTACAAACAAAAATATTCTAACAATCATAAAAAACATCTCTGTTCCTCCAACAAATTTATCTACCAACAAAAAAAATTGACGTAAATATCATGCCATGTGGACTTATCGGCGTGGCATTGCAAAACGGAACTGTAATCATTCGGAAAAATATGTGCGGGCTCAATTTTACGGCGCTTTTTAATAACGAAAGTTGTATTTCTTTTATCAAAAAATAATACAAAATACATCAGCGACGTTCCATAAAAACATAACATGGTCGATATATTTACCGTTCAATATACCGAGATACTATTGAACATTGTAATACGTAAGATTTCTTCCTTGACTCTAATATTTTAATATTAATTATTTGTTTTCTTTTTTGCCACAGACTTCGAAGCGCCGAAACGGAGGCCGTGCTAAGCACGGTCGTGGTCACGTAAATCCAGTACGTTGTACCAACTGCGCTCGTTGTGTTCCTAAGGACAAGGCCATCAAGAAGTTTGTTATACGTAACATTGTTGAAGCTGCTGCAGTCCGAGACATCACTGAGGCTAGCGTTTACACTGCTTACCAGCTACCAAAACTCTACGCAAAATTGCACTACTGCGTATCTTGCGCTATTCACTCCAAGGTTGTTCGCAACAGGTCCAAGGAGGCCAGGCGTATCCGTACTCCACCACAGCGCAACTTCCCCAGGGTAATTGATGATAATAATAATAATACAGATAAAGCAAGAAAAAATTAATAAATAAATTGTGTCTTGTGTAATTTAATAGGAGCAAATAAGTTATTTGATCAATGATTGTGAACAGATTGTTGATATTTTGATGGTAGTTTATTTTCTTAGATTTCAAATGTTGTGTATTAATATTAGCTTTTTTTTCTCTTTATTTCCAGGACATGCGTCAAGGACAACAGCAAAGGAAGTGAATGAAACCATGTGTAATTTCTAAGCCTAAATAAATTTTAAAAATCTGAAAAAAAAGTAATCTTTTCTTCTTTCAACATTTATTTATTCCCACTTATCGTTACGTGTTACAATGTTAATTTTAAATAATCTTTTTACCTTATTGTTTTTTGTCGTCAGAATATTGAAGTCAAACTGAAATGATTTGAATCTGATATACTTAATTCTGTATGTAGTAAGATTCTAAGAAGTTTTTTTGTTTTTATTTTTCTAGTTTTTATCAAAATCAGAAGCAAACTTTTTCAGAATTCAGTGATTATTTTTTTTATTTATTTTAATCTTCAGGAAGTCACAGAATAGCTACTACATCAATGGCTGGATCAATTTCATTACTCTAAATCACTACAGAAGGCAAGACTTTGTGATGTTGTTTATTTTTTTTTGTCAAATCATAAAGTAATTTAATGGAATCAAATAACTTTTCAGGCTCACTACAATTTACAATATTTTTTTTTCACTAATTTAACATTCCCTTATCTGAAAAGATGAAAATTTCAATCTTTTATTGAGTATTCATATATAGGTAGGTATATCATATGGGTATACCTCATCAGTTTATGAAAGACAAAACGTAATTCAGGTTCACAATTACTAGAAGAACTTTTATCACCCGTCGAAACAATCTACACGACATGATTTTCTTTTAAAAGAAAAGAAAAATCAAAAAAAACGAGAAAAAAAGGAGTGTGTCTTTTACGATATTTTAATAATAATTATCTTCATCAATAATATTAGAATTTTTTTTTCTTTTTTCTTGAATTCTGCTGACTAAATTCCTTATCGAAGTAATTCAAAAGCTTATCTTGTATCACTATCTATTTTTTTTTTTTTACTTTTATTTTCTTGTTATCATGGGTCTACTGTTATTGCATGTAGATGCCATCCTTTATATTAATTATCAATTAAATTAATGTATAATTAACAACAGTCGCGCAAAAGGTATTTTTTTTTTATTCTTATCAATTAAATCATTTATTAGCTTCTTCCATAGCCCTCTTTAACGTCTTCTCAAATATCTTCTTCGAATCACAGAAACCCTGCTTTGTTTTCCCAAAAGAATTAGGTCCTGCGGACGTTGGTGTCTCTCGGCCAATATTTCTCATCCTCATTCTTGCTTCTGCAGGCATTACTTCCGGCTCGTCGTCATCGTCTGCATTAAATACAGAAGCAACTGTCGGCTTCTGAACAACTGCTGGTTTTACACTCGGTTTCTGAAATGAGTAGAAAAAATTAAAATAATTTTCTGATAGACAAATGTGAAAAGAAACTCTGGATTGATATCCAATATTGTCTAATTAGTAGTTAGTTCCTATAAATGCGTACAGATCCGGATCCCAGCTTGATTTGAATCCCCTTTTTTTGTTCAGCAGCTGGAGGTTTCTTTCCAAAGCCAAAAGTAAGTTTCTGCTTCTTGTGATCGGTCTGGGTCGAGCTAGTCTGGTCACAGTGATCATCGCGAAGTGGTGAACGGTCCCTTTCCCAGTCATCGCCTCTGCCGTCAGCCGCTCTGTAGGCACTTGACCCTGACAACGTCAAACACTGGCAAAGTTCAGATCAAGTTAAACAAAGCTGACTTATTAACCGGAAAATTTTAATACGATAATGGACGTTAATTTTTTTTTTTATCGGTCAAATAAATGGGATTAAAATTAGTCTCCGCGGATTTCAGAAACGTGAAATTACTGAGATGAGTAGTTAATCGAAAAGTGAATAAATATCAAATACTTGGCTACCGATTTGACGTGGTAAAAGTAGGAATATCATTTTTCGTAAAAATGATATTCCAAACGTAAAATTATAAAATAAAGTGTCACGGTGTCAAAAAGATACGCATAATGAATACATAAGTATAATAATACACATACATATACGCGAATTGGGATAAAGAGTGAACGATTTCAAAGAGAATAAATGGTGATTTTATTCACCGTTTGTATAGACGCCGTTATTACGTATAAAATGAACAAAACCTTTTCTGTAATCCTCGCTGGAGTTCCTCTTCGACATTTTTCGTTATTTTTCGTATTTTTTAATATGTTTTATAGACTGGTGAAGTAGAGAAGCGCAACGAACCGACGTGAAGAACGTAAAAATCGTTACTAAACATGCTCCAGTGTTACCAACCTTGGCGACTATGACCCGGTCTGAAGATAACTCACATCTTATGTTTTAACATTTATTTAACAAATATGAGCGGATTATGGAGTAAATGCGTCTATTCTTATTACGGGTTTAACGTACGTCGAGGCGTATTTACAAAGTTAACAACTGATTATATGAACTTGTATAATGGATTCAAAAATCATAACCTCATAAGACCTAACCTACAAATCTATAGAACCAAACATGAAAATGCCTCTTATTCATCATCTGAATTTTCCGTCAACAAAAATAATAGCTTTGAGTATAAAAAAACGACAAAAATTAGGCCAGGTCCGGGACTTAAAGATTTTATAAAATCTGATGTTGCCCAGAATTGTTTGGAGGTAGACGATATTCCTTATTCAAAACCAACATTCGGAAATAATCGGAAGGGCAAGTATTTTCATTTCATTAATTAACTATCAAACGATTTTTCTCTACTATTAATTGATTAATCGATTAATAAAAAATACATCAATCACAGTATTCTTTGACGTGTATGGATGTCAGATGAACGTCAATGACACAGAAATAATTTGGTCTATTTTACAAAAAACTGGTTTCCAAAAGACGAACACTGTAACAGACGCTGATGTTGTATTGGTCATTACATGTGCAATTAGAGATGGAGCAGAGTCTAAAATTTGGGATAGATTGGATTATTTGAAAAGCTTGAAAAGAAACAGAAGTTATCATCAGAAGAGCAAACTGCCGCTGAAAGTAGGATTGCTAGGTAATCAATGCTTTCAGCTATGTCATCCAAAATCTGAAGGGAATTAAATAGTATTTTAGCTATTTTATTTAACTAAAGTACGATAATTGGTGTAGACCATCCCTATCCTGTCTTAAATCGTTTACAATAACTTGTGATGAATATAAAACGAAGTTGAGTAAAATGATACCAAATATATTCGTTGTATATATTCAGGTTGTATGGCAGAGCGATTAAAGCATAAGTTATTGGAGACGGACAAGATGGTAGATTTAATAGCAGGTCCAGATAGCTACAAAGATTTACCACGACTTCTTGCCCTCACGGATGATAATGAAACAGCTATCAATGTGATCTTGTCTTACGATGAGACTTACGCAGATGTGATGCCAGTTCGTTTAAATCAAGACTCTATCTCTGCCTATGTGTAATATAGCTTCCCTTTTTAATTCATTGCTGAGATTTTTGCTTATTTGTGAACGAAAATTGAACATCTGGAATGAATCTAACTCATAATTCATCTGGAAAGTTATTACACATAGTTAATGTTTTGTAGTTCAATTATGCGAGGGTGTGACAACATGTGTACCTATTGTATAGTTCCGTTTACACGTGGGAGAGAAAGGTCTCGACCAATTACAAGCATAATCGATGAGATTTCTCAGTTATCTGATCAAGGAGTAAAAGAGGTCACTTTGCTTGGGCAGAATGTAAATAGTTACAGAGATTTATCAGAGTCGAAATTTTCTACTGAAGAAAAACGAAATACTAATATGTCTGAGGGATTTAAGACTGTATACAAACCCAAAATCGGTGGTTTAAGATTCAGTGATCTTTTGGACAAAGTTTCACTCATCAATCCGGAAATGAGGATTAGGTTTGATATATATTTTTATATAAATTACTAATTTAATCATTGCTATTTCAAAAATTTTCATGTCCAATCGACATGTAATTTTAAACAGCGTTTATCTATTAAGAATGTTAATTCCACTTACTAAGTCGCGGGTTTGTTCACAGATTCACTTCGCCACATCCGAAAGATTTTCCGGACGAAGTCTTACAGTTGATAGCTGAAAGACCTAACATCTGTCGTCACATACATTTACCTGCACAAAGTGGAAACTCATCAGTTCTAGAAAGAATGAGGCGAGGATACACAAGGGAAGCTTATCTTGCGCTGGTTCAACGCATACGCAAAATTTTGCCAGACATTAGTCTATCTAGCGACTTTATTTGCGGTTTTTGTGATGAAACCGAAGCAGAGTTTGAGGATACAATTTCTCTGTTGCAAACAGTTAAATACAATATGACTTATCTATTCGCCTACAGTATGAGAGAAGTAATTAACACAATATGTGCGATATTAAATTTCATACACAGGCAAAGATCTGATTTTCAATCACATTCCACATTTTTATGAACATTATGTTCTTCATTTATGTTAAATACTAATAGAGGGGTACCTTTTCATGTTTAAAATCAGAAAACCACCGCGCATCGGCGCTACAAGGACAATGTTGAGAAATCGGTAAAACTCAACAGACTTAGGAGACTGATGAATGTTTACAGAAACGAAGTAGAGAACGTAAATATGGCACAAATTGGCCAACATCAATTGATTCTTATCGAAGGGGTAAATATTTGATAATAGGATTTTAAATACTGCAAATAACCCTTATTAAGCATTTTATAACTTATGAAATTTTATCTTTTCTACATAAATAACAGTACAACGGCTTTTTATATCGCCATATCTGCGCAATTCTTTCCAAATATTATGTATTATTCATGTATACTATTTGATTTTAATTAGCTAATTTGATCTGTTTAGACAAGTCGAAGGTCTGTGTACAATCTACAGGGTAGAAACACTGGTAATACTAAAGTGATAATTCCGGCTGGAGCAATACAGGATAGTGAATCTCCTATGAAAACCCGTAACGTTGAGGCAGGTGACTACGTTGTTGTGCAGATTCATAATGCAAGTTCGCAAGTATTAAAAGGAATCCCATTATATCACTCATCTATAACTCAGCATGCTCTTAGCACTGGTAACCAGAACGAAAGAGCGTACGATTACTTGTGAAAAGAATATATTTAACGAATGATATTAGCTATTAAATTTTCAAATATTGTACATACATATACCTATACATGTAAAATGCGTTATAGATAATTATTCATGAAAAATAAATAGATTTTTTATTAAACACAATATCTAATCCGTTAATGTATGGCATGATATTTCTACATACATTTTTACATTTACCCTACATGAACGAAATGTTTAGATAAAATATAACCAAGTTGTTATGTTCAACATTTTTTCTACACTGATTTTTTTAAACAGTAAGATAAAAAATTTAGGTATTGAGGAGTAATAATCGACTTAGTTATAAATATCGGTACAAGTATAGTTTTATAAATTTCATATTATGCATAGAAACAATTCAAATTTCCGTTATGACGTTACGTTTAATCAATTTTTCAAACACGATAATTTACATTTGGATTATGATTCTTGCTTTGGAAAAAAAGTTATACTAGTATAATACAAATATGAATTCTTTCATAATAAAGAGCTTTCACGTTATGTATACAGCAATGAATTAATTTGACGTATGAAAGATGATGATTATTCTTACTATCCGCTTAAACGTTAGGAGTGATCTGAAGATTAAAAATTATTCAGATCTACGATGAAAATTATTTCAAACATTTCTAAATCTCAAAAGCTCTGACATTTTAACATCGTATATTTTTTTCACATCTATTTGAATATTAGTATCGCAGTCTCAATTCTAAATCAGCAACATACATTGCCATAAAAAAAAAAAAAAAAACTTAAACACATCTGACAATGCAGAATATAACTTAATATTAATTTTCCGCAATATGCGTGCTACGACAGCTTCTAAACAGAACAGTTTCGGATGTTCACGTGTTTCAAAAACGGTTGACTTTCCGATTTTATTTCAGGAATAGAAATTTTTCATTAAGAAAAATATACATCATCATAGGTATATTGATAACACTTTTTTGAATTAAAAAAACAAAGACATGCCATGCGAATAAGTGCGTAAATTTTTTCTAGCTAAGAAAGAGAATCTATAGTTGAAAACACATTTTATTTAGAAGCTGTTTATATATTGATGGGTTTTTTAAAATCTCCGGTATTATATTATATTCTTAAACTAAACTAGCTGCACCAATATTGATGACGACATTATCAGCCGTACGTTCATAAACGTTAAGATCACGTCCTCTCGGTTGTTCTAATAAAGCAGCTAGCTGTTCTCCACTTGTATAAGTGCCTTGGGTAACTGCAGGTAGAATTCCGTCACATTCTAATTGACCTGAAAAATAATTAGCCAATATTTGTATAGATGTTATTCACTGGTGAATTCACAGATGAAATTCGTTCTGTAATTCTGACGAATTTTCTCAGTTAATAAACTTGTGAGAGTCTTGGAAAAAGAACGTTTCATCTTTCTCGAGATAAGGAATTCTCTTGTTCGAGCGCATTTAGATCAAATCAGACCTGACAGCGAAGGAGATGCACCCTTGCTTGACCCATACATGCGTGTGCTGTATCCAGAGTCGTTATGTGCATCGTGTAAGGGTGGAGTTGGGCTATAAACCGCGTTACGAGACCTGTAAGGCATTCTGGCAATACTCTCGTACCGAACACCATCAGTCGCTATTCCTTTGACTGCTAGACCTCCGTTAGCAGGTTCTGACTGTACTACGTCATCCTCGCCCTCGCTACTCTCGGAATCATTACCTGTGTTCAAAAAAATTTGTTTATTATTCTTTTTAAGATTAAAAATTGACGTTCTGAAATTTTTTTTTTTTTCATGATATTGCTTTCCTAAATTTTAAATTATCGCACAAGCTGATAGATTTGAGACGTTCACATTAATTTTATTTATGTATACGTATTCTTGAATATGATAATCTTACCCTCACCCTCACCCCGCCATCCGTTGCCTAAACCTCCTTGGGGTTGTACTCTAAGATTTTGAGAACTTTGGCTATGGTCTGGACTGGTCGGTTCGCTACTTCCTGAGCGTTGTCCTCTCCATCCATTATGCATTCCAGGTACATTCTGAAAACGTCTTATCATTTCGTGAACGCTCCGTCGACCTGGAGCTCCCCTCCAATCGTTACGAGGACTTTGTTCCCCATTTTTACGATTTATATTTACTCCACCAATTTGGTGAGGGCTAGTCATGCGGTCGTGAGAGGTCGATATCTATTCGAAAATACGCAACAGAATTTTACTTGTCATCTAGAGAATGCATATAAATATATTTTTGGCAAAATAAATACTTGAAAAAAAAAAAAAAAACGTTTTTTTCTTCCTTTTCTAAATCCCTTGACCGATTCATTCCTAATTCAATATCTGATCTACGAATCATTGAAGGTACTACAGTACCAAATTTCGTTAAAATCAGTCTACTCGTTCGAAAGTTATCCGAGGTATGAACAACGGTAAGAACTTAAAAATGTCCCATTTTCTTGGGGCACTAAAAACCTTTACCATAACTTGAAAAAACTTTATCACAACTACGTAATAACTTCAAAATAATACAAGATTAATCATCCCACCTGTTGTTGAAGTACTTGATGCCTGGGTCCCAACGATGGTGACATAGCAGCTCCCAACGGAGAGGTTCGATCCCGTTGCAAGGCACCGTCAAAAGTTTCATTTAGTCTAGGAGGTACGTCAAGTACCCTCAAAGTAGGTCTCGAACCGGTCCCAGAACCGGATGGAATATCCCTCATCGATCTGCTCAATCTAGGAATAGCGGGTATATCCAGATCGTCAAGACTTCCTCCGTGCGCCGGTGTTTCACCAGGTATTTCAAAACTCCTATCATGAGGCCTGTCGTCGAGAAGATCCTCCAAGGATCTAGCCCGCGTCGGAGGATGTGGGTTTGCGGTGGTAGGACGTGGTGGTCTTTCGCTATGTCTTCCGCGAGCCCCCCGAGATAGCCATTGCTGTAAATGTAAATGTCTTTCGTCGCACCGGGCTCTTTCGGCCACAACACATCTTGTTAACTCGGAGATTTGACCCCGAGTACGACGCTCCAAGTTCGTTACCTTTAAATCGAGCCTTTCGTGGGCCTGGTCAATGTGCGCTTTCAGTTCCGCCTTGTCTCTTTCAAGCTTGGCTTCCATGTGTCTGAAAAAAGGCGCACAGTAACAGGTGTAGCCGACCCCGACCGGCCCTTTTCGTATATTTCCAGCAAGATCGAGGTAGTATTGTTCTCCACGTGCCAGCGGGTCTGACGGTAGAGAGTCCAGACGTGGTTGAGGAAAGGCATCGGGGTCTGGATAATAATGACAACCGTACGGAGACCACTGTTTGCCTACGGCTTTTTCGAAGTGTACTTTGTGCTGTTTACCACCCTTCAGTTTCTTCTTTTCCTTTTTAGAGTTGCTGTCTCTACTGCCGCTGGTACCGCTGCCTGTTTTCTCCCGTTTCTTCTCTCCCTTTCCAGTCTTGACTTCACCCTCGTCTGCAGGCTTGTCTTTTGATTCATCTTCCCGGCTCTTACTTCGCGCTCGACTTCGGCTACGAGCTTTATTTATTATCTCCAATATTTCGGAAAGATTTTTTCGTCTTGCTATATCCTTGGCTGTCTCAGCCTGCTTGTTTCTTAACGTACGATCGCAACCAGCTTCCAATAATATTCTTGTCAATTTACGACGACCCATTGCTGCTGCGATGTGCAACGCGGTGTCACCGTTCTATAAAACGGTCAGCAGTGTATCAGAAAATAATTAACTGTATTAAAAAAATTGAAAAAGTGACGAGGCTAGATTTTTTGTGCTTTTGAGTTAGAGGGTCTAAAAGAAGAGATCTTCACAGCTTCCAGAATGTCTAATTTTATCAAAATTATTTCCGCCCCAGTGAAATTAAACGCCATGTCCAATTTTGATATGAATTATTTTCAAACTGCAAAGTTACTTACTTTGTTCTGGTCTGAAACCCGACAGAGAGCTGAGATAAGGATCCGTGTAACGCCCGCATGTCCGTAGCGTGCTGAGGTGTGCAAAGGCGTGTCTCCGTACTAAACCATAACGAAACAACGTGAAATTTATGTCAAGGTAGAGTGATAATCAATTACGAAGAAGAATTACGATGCACCGTACAGTCCTATTTTTTATTTTATTTTTTAGAAAGTAAAACCAGCTGTACCTACTCCTAACAATTTTATCCTTCGTTGTATTAATATAGATCCGCGCACTAGAAAGTAAGATTTGTAACACACATGCATTGAGCTACAGAGAACTTATGATATCGTTTATTGATTACATCCGTGCAGATTTCTGTTGTTAATAAAGAAAAAAAAAGAAAAAAAAATGAATAAATAAATGATGGCGTAGTTAAGTATATCGCATCGGTATAAATCTAAGTGATCGTGATCGTGATTAATCAGCTCTAAAGGTGCAGCGAGTAAATAGATCGTCATGAGTTGGCACGCGAACACAACTCTTTGAAGTTGATTCCCGCGGTGAGTGGCGACTCATCGTTGAGATCAAGACTATCAAAGAAGTCTTGGTGGTCCACGTCTTTCGCGCATCAATGAACAGGAGAGAGATCTCGCTCGTGACATAATTTAATACTATATACTATACTACACGTTTGTTATTCAACTACAATCGCAGTCATCCGGGATCTTTGCTCGTTACACTAACATAATATATTGTCGTTACGTAGATATATATAATTCTTCTGGTATACTCCTGACCATGATGAACAAAAAAAGAAGAAAGAAAAAAAAAAAACTGTCTAACATTGATAATGAGCAAAAATTTTTGGTTTCTTTGAATACTCACGTTGTTCTGTAGGTCCGGATTGCAACCGGCTAAAAGAAGTTCTCGGCAGCTTTGGTTGTGACCGTTCTGGCAAGCCAGGTGTAAAGGTGCGAAACCGGCGAGATTACGTGCGTGCAGAGGTGCTCGTTGCGTGCCAAGAGCCTTTGCCAGTGTAGCAACTGTCCGGCTGTATCCTCGCCAAGATGCTTCGTGTAGCGCCGAGTTCCCGTGCTAAAATAAATAGAAATAGATGGTTCAACGGTGTTTATAGAGGTATTAAGTAAATATTAATTTACAGATTGGAAAGTTGTCAAATTCGTGATGAAATTCGTCGAATACATTAACACCGACATATTTTAATATCGTTTTTAACACTGGGATCCACGCGTCTAGAATTCCGGTTAAAACAACTCGATGTAAAAGAAGACTTTGAGACGTGGACTACTTCTTCTTCTAAATAAATATCTCCTGTTTATATGAAACGTTAAGATATTATGCATGTAACATATATTTGGTATCAAGTTACTCATGCTTTTTATATAGGTCTTCAGGTACTTAAATTATACATTTATAACTCTCTAATTCTTTTCGCAACGGTGTATGTGATACCAATTTGAGAAATGACTACCGAAATCGTTAAGATCTTTGACTTGTAAGAAAAAAAATAAATAAAGAAAAAAACTAATTGGATCTAGAGAGGATTTGTAACATGATCCTATACCCGAAAAGGTAGGCAACTAGACCGTAGCCTATATAGTAAAAGGTGCAGGTATAATATAATGGAGACGTGAATCTGTGGATCGAAAGTGCCGTTGACGTGATCGTCGTGGGCGGCTCCCTCCGGGTAGGTAACATCGCGCAATAGATCACGAAACGTCTATTCAATTTAGATCGGACGCCCTAGGTGCCTGAAAAGACTCAGAGTCCGTATTCAGGCTCACAATCAGTGGGAGTATTCGGACTACGATATCATCTGAATTCTATACAAACTGTTCCGTTTTTGGTCCACCCCCGTTAAGACTCCAGATTTTCTACTCCAACAACTTCTGAGCGTATAGATATACAAGATATTCTATCTATAGGAACATATACCAGTCGCATTCTGTTCTTTAACCAGCAGCTGTAGCGTGTTAAGTAAATTATAGTGATTAGTTACAAAATGAGATTATCTGATTTTCATTTCACGATTACGTTATATTTGTACAGATTCATTCGCATTCAGTAATTGTTAGCCCAAGAATAAGAGAGGGTGTATCTATACAATGCCTATAAGGTATAAGTATATGTGTGTAAGCTCTAGGATTCCCGACCCGATAATATCAGGTACTTCTCGACCCCATACACGGTAACAAAGTTTTCTAAAGCTTCGAAAGATCTCCTCGATATCGCGTTTGGGATTTTATCTTTTTGTAGCAATTTCCTGACAGTGTCCTACGGCGAGGTAACCAACCCACACTTGTACAGATATACGTATACTTGCAGTATTTGTATGTATGTCCAATGGCAGCCATACCTTCCTAGTAGTATATATATACCTTCGATGATTTCTTCGCCGCTTATTACGACCTGGCAACGTTCTGGCCTCGCCTAGACCTCAGGGTATCGGGTATAATACGCACGCAACTCTCGTACTTTTTAAAAAATTCAACTTGTTCATCCTTATACGTAAAGGTATGCTCGTTATGCAGAAGAAATAATGTATGTATATGTATCTACTCATACGTATCGCTTACTTGTATCATTTTTCTTTCATTTTTTTTGGTTTTTCCACTTTTAATATCGAAGCTAGTTCGTACTTTACGACCAGAGACACTTTCGATGTACATTTTGTTCAAATCTAATTGTAACGTTTTCTTATACCCGCGAGGATAAACCGATAAGATCACGTAGACGATAGATCAAACATTGAAAAGGCTGGTTGATAATTTGTGGCTTTTCAAAAGCCACGTGTTCTCATAAAGTTTGTGGCAGCGAAACAATTGGTAATGCCAGGGTATTGCGGTTACGTTTACGTGGTTTAAACGTGAGCGAGATGTTCTCAAGTTGTATAAGATGACTTTTCACGAAAGTCATAACGTTTCGTATATAGGTACTTGAGGTTTTTATCAAGGATCTGTATATACCCGAAGCGATGCATCAATCTACACATAAAGTTAAAAATTCTATCTACTACCTACAAAATGTCGTTATTATAATTGACGTGGTGTGTCATTCAAAGTCTTTTGTAACGACCTTGACGTACATAGCCGTTACGTCGAACCGTTAATTAATATTCAAATCCTGTAGGGTGTGGCAATAAATTTTATCTGTAGGATCTATTTGACGCGGCTAGGGTACAACGTGTATGTTATTTCATTTATTTTTAGATGCGTAAGTTTCTGAACGACTAATTGGATACTTCGTGTTGACAGTGGGATATATATACCTATATCCAATATAATGATCAAACGCCAGCATACCATGTCACTCCTTCGTTCGCACGCGTATATATCTGATTGTGTATAATAAATTCTCATATATATATATTTTCTTTCCATCGATATAATTACAACGAATTAATTTGTTAAATATAAAAATAACACGATCGATACACGCCTTCGTCTAAACCACGTGAAACAATTCGTATAGCAAGCGGAATATTCGCCTTTCAGAATTTATGGCTCAAGATATAAGCGATTGTCATCAAGGAATCCTCGTCCTCTTGCTATTCCCCCTTAACTTGCCGGCCTTGTATACGCCCCTGATTCTATATTCTGGTTTATTCAAATACGTTTTGTACAGCGAAGTACTGCGGTTACATATATACATATCAATGTTACGTATTCACTGAGATTCCACGTGTGTACATCCGTGGAAAAAAGGTTTTATCCGAAGGCCGAAGAGAGTGTACAGTGTAGGTATAGCGTTACGTACAGATATATACAGTATTACAGTGTACCTACGTCTCGTACTTCGTATCTTGCTGGCAAACCGGTGGTCAATGAACTAAGTTATACCTAGTGGTACACGCAGTGACAAAAACTATAAGGTCCAAGTTATACTTTTTCTTGTATACCTAGATGCCCATAGGGATCAAGACGTGCGACCCGTTTTACCGATTACCTGCGTGTCACTGAAGATTATTCTCGATTCGTAACTAATGTTGTAAATACCGATTCAAACTCACGACTGCCTTCGTCGTATCGTCATTTCTTGGTACTCCGCGGCAATGAAGTAAACCATTCGAGATCGCGATGCTGCAGAGCTCTGTACCAAGGTGAGAATAATTTGACGATCTTCTTTTTTTACGACGAATGAATAAATCTTGTATACGTTATCCTATTTGAAACAAAGGATTTAAGATGCATCTGCCGACCACTCGTCGTCGTTTTACACGCTTCGTTGCGTAAAAATTAAAGCAAATTGACAATCGTATTTCAAAAATATCATTCAGAATATGATTACTTTAACTGATCGTTCTGATTATTTTTTAACACGCGATTTTCATCTGCTACGACTCCTCGAATTTATTCAAGGATCTGTCAAGGACGACAAAGCAATCCTTGATCATTGCGTTTCTGGTCAAAATGAAATAATAAATAATTGGTACGATTAAATTGACTACTGATAATCTGAAAATTCACATTCATTCATATTTCGTGAAATCTTATGTCAAAATTCGAAGAGAACGAAGGCCTCGTTCGAGAATAAAAATTGTTGCTTGTTTCAAAGACTGCTGGAGGAAATTACAGCTCCACTTTATGCAGAGAGGTTTCCATAAGCGACTTTGCGCCTGAGCGTAAAACCGCAAGCCATCTCTTCATCGGTGCTGAAAAAACTTCGTGAAGAAAAGAAAAGAAATAATAAAAAAAAGATAAATGAAAGGTAGGTAGAGTTTGCGGTGGATGCACACGATTATAATACCTAACGTCAGTGCAACCGAACATAGTAGGTATACATTGACTTTAAAAATCTGGTGGCCAGATGAGAAGTAAAATTTTTAAAATTCTCGTAATCATTTTTCGTTTCTTTTTTTTTTTTTTCGTCACGTGACGCCGTGTATTTCAACATATTTCCACACGGAATTTTAATTTATTACTTTTTCACCAGACTTACGTATATATATACTCATACTTACACGCATGAGTGCGCATTATTACTAGCTATTATGCTCTGCTGGATCAGTCGTTATCGTTGAGTGTAACGGTCGAGTAAGCTTTGGTTACAAACTGGAGAAACGGTAGAGCTACAAAGATCGTATTAGCTTGGCAAAAGGTGATACGATCTTAACAAGTAACACAGAGTTGGTTGACGATTAACGTTTTACTATAGCATTCTTCTCGAGGTTTGGTTAATTTTCATATAGCACGAAAGGGTATACTCTTGCGATTTTTTCTCCGGTGCTTTGATGGAAAAACTTTTCTTAACACACGTAAAAAAAGATGTAACACAGTTTCCTTGATTGTACAGCAAACCGGGATTCTAACAATAAGTCGAGAAACAGATAAATGTATGTGCGGATATGTATGCATCATTACCATGCTCGAGAGGACTTGGATACTATCAACGTACGAAGGAGCCAAGTCCCTTTATATAACGACCATAAATCAGCACTGGTGTCCTATAATTATTATTAGCTGCAGCACTTTCCCCGAACCCTGTTATCAACCCCTTAAAAATCAGGAACCACTTACCAACGGCGAGATTTTAAGGACTAAAAATGTTAAAACTTTTATTTCGATACGAGTATGTGGTGTGCTTGAGGTCTGCATCATCGATCGTTACAAGCCATCAGCCGTAAACCATCGGTGTTCCGGTCTTTAGAATTTTGGAAATCAGTAAGAACTCCTAATCAAGGATTTCTCAGCTGAGTTATTCGACTATAAAATTCCGCTGTGGGTATAATATGATACATGACAAATGGAATAGTTCCTAATGTGTATTTAGAAATTGTTATGAAAATATGTGTGCAATGGATTTTGGGAAATGCAATATTATTCTACGAATAACACGTCGATTGTAAATTCCTACGAGCCAACCTAATCGTAATCTGCACCCGACGATGTACTCTTCTCTCTAGTTACTGGTTGCATTTTTACATCCTGTATACCAAACAGGACTGTATAACATTCCGCTGTATGTCGTCCTGAATAACTTGTTTTTCATAAATTATTTCTATTGGTAGACGCCAGAAGAAAGCATTCGCAATCAGATACGTGATCTGCACTGTAACCAGATCATCCCTTATATTTTCAAAGTGATTTGAAACCGCAAAGTGTAGTCTGATGGACTCACCTATATATTTTACTGCAGTTCAGGCCAACCATAGCATTCAAAAATTAGGAATATAGCTAATTCTTGCTTTCAAATGACTAATTAGAGTTTTCACGAGTCACTATTGATTGGTGTTCTTCTTCAAGTAAATTCAATGTCTATTTTCAATTCTCCAACTATTTCTGAACGAAGACAAATCGTACGTGGTAGTACGAGTAGAATCATCGATTGTCTGAAGGGGTTTGGTCGCGAGTTGTTGCAGAAATGGTTAACCTTGGTAACTCTCGGAGTTCATCTCCTTTGTTCTTTGTGGTTGGAGTTCAGTTGAGATGTGTTGCATAAGTCGGGAATCTCTGGCAGACTACTTGGCCGTTAATAGTATTCGTAG
Source organism: Macrophya alboannulata (assembly GCA_949628255.1). Classification (NCBI taxonomy): domain Eukaryota; kingdom Metazoa; phylum Arthropoda; class Insecta; order Hymenoptera; family Tenthredinidae; genus Macrophya; species Macrophya alboannulata. The sequence goes on along the minus strand of OX451207.1, from coordinate 11,905,611 downwards.
TTTCGTACTTTTCGTACCTTTACTTCGACAACTCGTGCCTCTGTCTCTGCATTCCAGTATAGTATACATATAAATGTACACAATACTATTCCGTACGTAAATTAGAGCGAATTATTCCACGAAGCGGTTAGCACGGCTAATTCGCTTCTCTGGTCAAGTATTGTGAATATTTTAGCGCGAGCCCTCGCGCTTCTTACAAATTCAAGAATCCGACCGTTCGTCGCAATTATCGGACCAACAGTTACACGCTCGAAACATTTTAGAGATACGGTTGCTCGCGAATTGGAACTTAATCGACTGTCAACGCAATCTTGATAAATTATCCCGGATTTCCTAATTCAAACATATTTCTTAACCGATAAAAATCTCTGCACGCGGAATTATGTCGAATCGTTTCATATAACCCGATTAAAGGTGTCAGTATATGCTGACGTATATCTGTTGTGTAGATCGATCCTTGTCATTCTATCGTAGCACAATGTTGACAATGAGAGATTTAAAAGAGTTTCGAATTTTTTTAATTCTTATGAGATAATATCTGAGGTTCAGGTCTTAGAAAGCCTTGTGTTCCAAGAGGCAAGTGTTGACAAGGGAATAAAGATTAGCTCGTGATTAGAAGACCTGTTTAGTCAACGGTAAACCATACGGGTGAAAAAAACTATGAAGGAACGTTCAGGAGCAAGTCGTTGTAGAGAATTATGGTATTCGTGAAAAACGGAGTCTCTGAACGGTGAGAAAAATCACGGATAACTTTGAGAAACGTAGAAAACAAAAACAAAAGAAAAAATCTATCGTGAATCAAGATTTAAGAGAAACCGTCTTCTACCCGATGGTGTATACCCACTTCTCTGAGATAAAACGTTGCACCAAAGTTTATACTTCGTTAGTAAACCGGCTTGAAATCTCACCGTGGAAACCGTTCTTCCAGTTGCAGTTGTTTCGTGACAGTAGCCACATGTCATTCCGGTAAAAAGGTCGCAATCTTGCGTCACCAGCTGCCACCTGACATCTATGTAGACATATACACACGTATGATCTCCTGCACTCCTGCAGCACTGGATGAAAATTTCATCTGACGAAATTATAAATTTTTTTTCTCAAGACTCAGGAGAACCGCAATGTTATTGTATATAGGTATACGAAATATTTCAAGGGTTCAATGTTTCGTCCGAAGAATATGATGTCAGTTTTCAATTTATGGATATATTATTCGGCTTCCTGAGAATATACGTATGTACATTTGCTCACGATCTGGGCATGTATGGAATACAAGTAAAAGTGCTCCGAATTAATCGTGAGGTACAGAAAAGGATCACCTGCTAGATATGGAGAGTGTGTATATATGTAAGTTATATTTCCATATACAGCATGGAGTTGCAGCTGTCGTCTTTATGGCGGCCACCCGCCCGCGCATATCCCATGCACGTTGAATAAAGAAAGCCTGGGTTTCAGGGCTTATACTGAGCGCGTGTAACCGAACGCCAGAACAATAAAAGCTTAATTTATATACCAACATTCATCGTCACTTTGAATCAAACAGCGTGAATGTAGCTATCTTATGTATATGTATGTATGTACGGGAAAGGAAGTTGCAAGCTGAGACTAGCCTCTCTTTCCATAAGAAGAACTGATCCTCATGAAAGGATCCGCGAAGAACTAAAGTAAAGTTGGAGTGAATGATAAAGCGAGGAGAATCCCTGATGGAATAATTTCGGAATGGTAAGCCTCGCGAATATACACTTGCGAGTTGGTGCCATTCCTTAAATTTATCAGATTATGATCACGCAAGGTCGAAATTATTATACTACCGCGCAGCTTGAGGTATAAGGTAGGTCCGAGTTAAGTTGAAAAACGAAGTCTGAAAGGACCGCGGGTGGGTCGGCTTGGTTCAAGGCCTGAACACTACATTCCTCCTTAGTTAACCCAGCCCAACTTGACCTAAGCCAAACTAACCCAACCCTACATCCCTACCCGAGTCAAGACCACTTCACGCTACAACCATGAACCACTCCCTCGCCATCCCGAATACTGATCGTCTTCGTCTCCCTTATGAGAGTAGAAATATATGGACTTGAGCTTACCTGCTCGTATATCCCGCAACGAGGTGCATTGTGCTCTCGTTATTTATTACCCGTCTCAGTTTCGATCTTGTGCTTTCTTTTCCTCTGGGCTCTATCATTATTATCATTATTAGCCGCGTTTACCACGCTGGACCACGCGCCCCAGGAACAGAATATGCACTGTACTCCCATACATTTATACATATATATTTCATTTGAAGCTTGTATGTACAGTGAAGATCTCGAGTTGAAAATGGTCGGTTGCATACTCGTGAGTCGTATATATATCCGCCGTTGAATCTTGCTGAATAGAAGTGCGACGGAACTGGTTTCCAAAGTTCGAACGTGATTCGTTTACAGATTGAATTTACATACCTTGTCATGTCTAGGTACCCATCAAAATTATCTTTGAGTACGGCTGGAAATCTAGGATTAAAAAATCTCATGACATCTCCAGCTCTTCCAGAACCAGAATTGAAACTTATCCCTAACCATTTCATGATGAGAAATTGACTGATATTTCAAAGATTTTCATGTGTCCAATTCTTATGACCATACTGTAAGTTCCATGATATTGATCTTCGACATAGAACGAATTCTACTACCAGATTAATTAAAATCTGTACGTCAGAATGAGACACGTGTGGCGTAGTGAGTGATTTCGTCAAAATTAGGTAATTGAAGAGAGGGAGAGAGAGGCTAGGAAAGCTGAATGCACGACAGTAGTTGACTACATAATCTGGTTCCTGTTCCTCGAAATGTCGAGGGTTCTGGATCGGTGCGTTACACCTTACAACCTAGCTACCAAGAATCGAGTAGTTTTATAGTATTGAACCAAAACTTATTAGTAGATATAACAGCGAAAAGAAGCCTCAAGATGATATAGCTACTCGACTGTCAAATACCTCTTACATAGTGAAACTTTTAAGAGAATGAATGACTAGATAAGAATTCCTATCATCGATCAATCATTCCACTGCAGGTACAGTCGCCCGATCAGGAAAGCCGCATTTTATCAACCGACACCTCGGCTCAGGTAACTACTTCAGGTCACCTGTGGTGACAGCAAAGAAGTTTCTTCAAATACCTCTGCCATGTTTGAGCTACCCATTTGCTGATCGGCCGTCATTCGCACAACCTGCAAGTCACCGTTCTGGTCTATACCCCATACGAACGGTCGTCGATCATGTATACACGTACTTGTACATACGTACGTATTGCATTGCAGTTTCAAGTTTTAAAATTAAATGACTTTCACTATGGCCTCTAAAGGACGGAAGAATCTAGAATATCGTGTTCGATTTACGACTAAAAGAACTGTCAACTTTCATTAACCTTCTATGTTGGAGCAAGGCGATTCCAGAATTCAAGAAGTGCAGGTATCTAATTCTTCATATGCCAGAAAATAGTCAGGATAAATCACTACGATTTGGATCAGAGAGAAGTATCGTTGTAGAAAGTAGAGCTTAAGTTCTGGTTGACGAATGGTTGATCGACGTTAGCAGGTGTTTCGTCTCATGGTATATTAACCGTTAAGAAGTCTTTTGAAGACAACAGTGGCTCTTTGTGACGGGGTCGTGTGAACTAAATAAGCCCACAATAAGATATACCGGTCTTAACAACGCTAAATAGCTTCATAATTTACAGTGAACGAAGTAGAGATTTATGGAGAACTCAAATGTCAGAGCCAATATTTAATCGGCAATTTTTAGGAGCGGTACATGAAAGCCAAGATGTTGAACAATATTTAATTCGATCTGATGCAGACTTCTGTATCGCACGGTGAATTCTTAGCAAATATAAGCTTATAATGTTGTATATCTGGTATATCTAGGAACGTATACCAGTAGTTAGTCAACAAGTAGCGCCCAGTTACCTCCGTTGCTTAAGATCTCGTAAGAATTAGAAGAGTCATTAATGTTTTTAATCCCTCGAAGGATCTTCGGTGATGGCTTGGTGGGTCATGTTCACGTCAGTCAGGCTTATCGCGCCGGTGAAGAGCATGTACCACATTATACGAACGAGTTTAATCCTATTCTGTTTCCACTCGAGTAGTCTCTCACTATCGATTCCAACGTACCTGTACACATCAGGGATTTAGTAAGGCAATCAATTCCCTACAAAATACTTCGCATTTTCGAAAATCTTATTTCAATGAACACATAAACGAAACGTATATCCGTATCAGGTATATCTGAATAAATTCGGAAGCTGGTGAAAAATGTGAACTTTAGTTTAAATTTTTTGAATTTAAGTAATTGATGATTCGTCAATGATTCTTCTAATTTGTGTTAGAATGTATTGATACTGAAGTGAATAGCTAATCAGATATACCCACGTTCGTAATCTTATTCAAATCTGACGCAGTCAGAGCTTAATATTCGGTCGAGACGTAGTTCAAGCCCCGATAGCTTGCAATGTAGATATAAGCTTCGTTAACTGATTTAGCTGATTAATGATCACGTCGAATTGGACTAAAAATAATTTTTTCTAAGAGTATAATTTTTGAGACAAGTATCAAACGACGAAGTAGAATTATTTCACCTTATGATAAAACGCCACCCACAGCGAGTTAACGGTACAAGATCGATTTATTTACATCTTTACAAAGTCAAATTTTTCTACAGTCCAATCTTATTAATGACATACGAAGGGCTTAATAAAAATAAAACGTATGTAATCTCTGTTATTAATTACGACGCAATCCCCCCCGGGAAGAAATAGAATTGCTTACGGCAATGATTAATAGAAGCGTTGAAATAAATAGGCAATATGAGTTTTATCCTTGGGCATAAGGATTTCCACGAAATCTTCATGTATGTATCTATACATATTTATTATAACTCCAATACTAAAACTCTTTTCTAGAAGAACTAAGGTATAAAGATATCATACGGACAGATTTATCGCCGTGGATTGTCACTTGCACTTCAAGGAAAAACTAAAAGAGCGATAGCAGAACGCTTGTCTTGATCTTCTCTAATCGTTTTTAGCAAATGTCTTTAGAGTTATTCCTAACAAAGTGTCATAATTACGGAGGCTCGGTGGTGCTTGCCAACAGTAGACGCGCAAATCCTTAGAGAAGCTTTTATAGAAGAATCTTATTACTTTCAGTGAAGCTGATTAAGGGGCTGATGTATTTAACAGAGCAATTATCATGGAATCGCGTAACGAGACGAGCGAGAGAACCTTTCATGGCTGTTTTAATTACTTTGGTAGCTCGTAACGGGCTTTGTCCCTTTCGATTAAATACCTCCGGATGTTTTCAATTAAAAAATCTCGATCCTCGCAATTCTTAAACTCCGGTACGTTTGCTCCTATTTCCAAAAAACTCCACAACCCATCGGACGTATGATAGAAAACTCGTAAACTGACTTTGCAAGTGTAATTGAGCTGGATAGAAGCCCTTTACGATGCAACAACAACCATTTAGCTCAAGAGTAATAAGTAATGATAGGTCTCTGCTGGTGTGTAGTTCAGTCATAAATCGAGGTGCCTTTCCTTCACGTTCTTGACGGGAATAGTAGGCCCCTTGAATCCGTGCAGTACTCATATTCTGTCCATGCATAGTTCGAGATGTTCAAAAGGACTCCCTGACACGTATAAATCGTTACCATTCGTTAGGTAATAAACTATCGCGAAGTGAAGCGTCGGATGTTATCATCTTCTTCGATCGATGGTTCACGAAATAACATACTTCAAGTTGCGTAAAGAGTATTCTCGTATGTAATTGCAGCTGTGAGTAACTGAACTTGCATTAATGAAAGCCTTTGGCCGAGGCATTAGATTAGAGGGAAAGAGACGTGCCCGGGGCTTCCGATTGGTCAACTACATACGCCATATCGTAGCAAAACCATTATGTTACGGTGAAGGTGCATCTAGGTGAGCTGTACGTTATTATAGTTTGTAAAACGCGGCGCGGATCTGCGGGGTCGATTATTGCCGATGAAAATCGAAATCAAAGTACAAGTAATTGCTTCATTAACCGGATATATCGGTTTCTCCTTTCGAATACTTTCAGAATAATTGTTCTCGTTTATTTCTCCGATGCTTCATAACTAATTTGCTCGAATTTCACATCTTCAGCATTGAAGCGTGAAAGGGAATACAATTAAGGAATATTTTCTGACGTGAGTGAAGATTAGCCAGGTGACAAATGATCGCCACGCGACAACGACGATTTTTGAAATTGAATACCAGCCGTTTAAACTTCAGAAAAACTCCTCGAGTCTACGAAAATTAATCACCGGACTTCCGGCGTTTTTAAACCTTCATGAGACTCGCGCGTATATCTACTCGGTGAAAGTTTATACTCAGTTACAAACATCTTTGTTCGTTAACCACGCAGTCTTAGACTGCCGGTAAATCAATTGATGTTAACGGGCCCCATTTCCTACCTAGTACTTACTCCATTTGTCAAACCTCATTATTAAATTGCTACCGCGGCTGCGAGTTATAAACCGTAAGTATACGAATGGATGTGTAGAATCCAGAAGTCCAAGGCTGTTCATCTTTGCAGCTCTCTGATCAAGCCACGACTTAAAAAACCATATGAACCAGATGCGAATGAGTGTATTTAAAAATATATAGAAGTGAGTAATCATGAGAAATTTTCTGGAAGATAATTGGGCGAACGATTCGTTGCGGGGCCTATAAAAGAAGTTCTTTGTACCGATCAAGGTCTTTTAATTTAAGAAACAGAATTTTTCATACAGCCTGACGTCCACGAGACTGTGATTAAAATTTTGTAAACTTAGCACCTTTTGACCCTATGATTATCGATTATAGAACGTTACACCATCTATTGCATTTGCACTTTAAAGGGTATAATTAATCGGCCTGAGGCTATTTAGCAGATAATTGCATGAAAGCAGAAAGGGGAAGAAAAAAAACCCACGTAGTGTCGAAAGTCTGACCCTGGATTGGACCTGGTGAGGAAACGCGTCGCATTCCGAGAGGCAGCGAAATCTGACGGTACATTTCTGAAATGCGAACTGGTTACTACCGGTGCCTTATAATATACCCGAATAGACAGTCGACGGAGGGTCTGTGATCAGGTCAGGTTGAGTTGGGTAACAGGACGCTCCCAACCGTCATCAGGTTTGAATTTTTAAATATTATCGCTCGTCTTGACCGATGACGAGAAACGATGGCCGAAGATAAAACTGAATTATTGGCTAGGTATGTATCTACACGCAATGACAAATATTCCACAGACATACTACAATAACAGAATCTCGGATAAATTTACATTTTGTTTCATATTTTTAAGGAAATTGAATATTGTGGAACGATTAGTGATTCCAAAATCAATGTCCACTAGCTCCGAGTTGCGAAAATCAGAAAGTCCACATCATTTGATAGCCCTGAATTTCCAAACCACATCTGCAAAACGGGATAAGTCCTCGAACGGTATTGGGGAGGAAATAATAGACTTTGCAGCTGTCGTTCTCAGCCTTGGAACGGAGAATATAGTTGCTGCTTTTCATCAGTATGTAATGCCTACCGAGCATTCAACGCTATCTAGTTGCTGTATACAATCAACTGGAATATCACAGGAAGCGGTAGATAACGGAGTACCTCTGAAAACGTGCCTTATGTTGTATTCAAATTGGCTTACGAAATTGGAGAAAGATGTAGGCTTGAAATTACCATCGAAGCAAGACCCTAAGAGTCCCGTTACGATCCCTGTGACCTGGTCTGATTGGGATTTGGGAACGTGTCTGCCGGTCGAAGCTCGGAGAAAACGACTCGTTTATGTGAAACATTTAAGTACATGGATAGACCTCAGAGCTTTATGGATTGAAAATTACAATCAGATACCAGAAACCTTGAAGGATGCGGTTACCAAATCGAAATTGAAATGGAAGGAAAAGGATCACGTCGGTTTGGAGCAAGCAACTAACATAGCAAATCTTGCTATGGCCATGCACGAGAAAGGATATCAATTAAAATATACCTCGAAGAGTTGAGACTTGAGTGTATCGTATTTTTATAACAATAAATGTGTGGGTAGTAAATATTAATGACGTCATTAGAATTTGATTGATAAACCCTTATCTGAATAATCGCCTGCTATTGAAGATACGTAGTTAATTTGTGTATTGAACATCCCTAGACATTCTGAGCTACTAAATAGCGGATGTATTCAAAGAATATAGTCTTCGGTGCACCGGGCTTGGCGATTCGCTAAGGTGCTCCGTATACAGCTATTCGTAATTATGCAAATAGCTATATCGTCGGCAGTTAGCACGGTAACTCCATTTTTTCACTATAAGTAGAGATTTACGGTTAGTAGAGCTTAATAATAGCCGAGTTTTTTTTTTCTAGCGTCAAATTACTATGTTTCGTTTCTATTTTACTTTTATTCGGCTAGTTCCTGTTATACTTTCACGGAATCTAACGAAACCCTGATAACTCCATTTGTACGAGTTTATCAGTAGGTAGATGTATAAGGTACCTGCTCGTATTTATAAACTACACTAGCAATCCCGTATAGTTGTTCCCATGAAATCCCACACTGTACTATAATATTTTTATCACTCACATACGCATACAATCCTAAGAATAAACTTGTATACCTACTCCTAACCAGGAAGGTACCTACATAGACGTAGATATGAATTTCCTGCGGCAAACAATGCCCAGGTGCGGTTGATGCTTCGTAAGATTGGCTGTACCAAAGAATGAATATAAAAAAAAAAATAGCGGATCTAGAATGGAATTGAGAAAGTGAGTTTAGAATCGTTTAAAATCATGTAGATCAGTTCAAGTTATCAGAGCAGAGGTCCTGCCGAGGAGGCTTCTGACGCCAGAAAGTCGTTTAAGCCAACGCGCCAGTGGCTATAGGGTCACGGAGCATCACCGGGATCACAGTTCGACCCTAAATTACCATTATTTCTTGGAGAAGGCCGGCGTCGTCTTGCCTTTAAACTCTAGTGCCTCCATGAGTCTAGACTCAAGTTATTCTGCCGTTAAACAGAGGGTGAAGTGGACTGCGGCAGAGTATTTGCCGTGAAAAGATCACAGACATTACACACTTGGACATTATTACTTCCTTCGCTCGTTATAGCGCATTGTTTCTCTTGCCCGCGGCATACGTACCACGTGCATAATACATACCTAGGTATCCCGCCACTCGACATTTTCCATTTTTATAACTATATACTGTATCGAATATAGCCTCCACTCGGCTGCAGTAGCCACAACGATCAGTAGATATGTTGCCTATAGAGGACGTAATTCTACTACCTCTCTGCACTACTTCAATGCAAAATGTTTCTGTAACGAGTCCCATTACTTACGACAGAGATCCGAGGGGTCAAATTGCGTCGAAAATGCCAATGGCGATGTACGTCACCTTCGTGAATTGAATTATACAGCTTTGATAAATACTTTTACACGTATTTTGGCAGGTTGATGTAACGATACGAATAGAACTGATTTCTAACGAAAGCTGGCTTAATTGTATCCATTGTAAAAGTGAAAGAAACAAATCTACAGCAGTACGAGCATTGTTCGGCCAGAATCCAGTAGCCTGAATCGTTCTGTAATCGGTCAATTAAACTGATATCTTGTATAATACCGATGCTGAAGCTTATATCGAGATATTGTTTCATACTTCCATTTTACACATGCTTTGGCGGTTAAGTGATGTGTGGAAGCAATTTGCGGACGTTAGGTGATGTTGAGATTGCGGTATGCAGAACTAACGCGAGCCACCGAGGAACTTGATTCGTTGTTTTATACGTCGGTCAAGAATGACACCGCGCGAGTTATATATCTGTATATATCGGTACTTAAAGAATTACGTTGGATTCTACGAAGAGATCAGCAACGGTTGATGGCTCGTCTGCTTCAGGCGCAAGTCTTGTTTACCGCTTATAATCGTAAAATTTCGCTTACCTTTGAAGGGTATAGCTGAAGTATCATATATGGGAAATAACACGAGTGCGAATGCTATAAGTATCGTTGCAAATGCAATGGAACTATGGTTCAGTACGGTGTACTTTGTATTATTAACGATTTATCAGCCATTGAATTCCACTCAATTCCAGTTCCCACAATTCCCTTTCTTCCTTAGTTTTCTACCTTCATTTTCCAACCAGGATCTGCCTCTTCCTGCAGACCTCGACTTCTTAGCCTTTAACAACCTTCTAGCCTCCCGAGTACCGCGTGCTTCTATAAGAGTGAAACTAGACTGCCTTTATACGGTTAGCAGTTGAACTTTCTCCATTTGAGTTATACCTGTACGCTTCTCGAATACACCAGTAAACATTAATTTGAGCTATTTAGTGTAATTTGCAGTAATTCATAGTTTCAAAAGCGGTGCAGAATTTTCCTAGAACTCTACTCTTATACGTATAACATATACGCTTACGGTAAGAACCAATGAGCTGGAATTCAGTCTTTCTCCCAGCAAAACTAGAGGCTTTTTCTCAACCGTTCGAGAATAATAAAATTACATGAGAATCAGCTTCGTTAACTGCATAGTTGTTATTGTCATTTTTTATAATGAAAGAGGTTCGATTTGTGGTTTAAGAGAACTTCAACTGAACCATCGACGTGTAGAGAATTTGGGATCTCGTCCGTGATATAAAATATTTCTGAAATTCTTAATTATGCAGAAGTCTTAGCGATGGTTTTAAACTAATACGGTCGAATACTTCTTTTAATTAGTTTAGGCTTTAAACCAATAAACTGAAGAATGTTGATCGCTGCGTATGCCTATATAATATACCGCTCTTAGAATAATCACCATTTCGAATAAATCGACGATAGTTTGAAAATATTATTCGTTTAAGAATTCGTATTTATGCAGGAGGCGTTCGTTAAAAAACATTCCAAGGGCCACGGACATGGTGCGTGCTTAATGGCCGCCTGCACGTATAATGTATACAGACACTGATACTTATACTATATACTTACTCTGCAGCACATTTAAACTTTACATCGTCACACATTTTTCCCTAATATGCAAGTGTGTGATGTATTTACGCGCATAACATCGTTCGTAAAGATATACGCGTCTACATACGAGTACACGTAGATATACATTCGTGCATATATGCGAGTATAATCACAGACGCCCGCTTGTATCACGATCCGTGAATGTATCAGGGTCTGATAAGTTTACATGTCAGTGTTGAACCGGTGAACATCGTCCACTTCGTATTCTGTCTTCACATGTAGCGTGGGGGTGATACGAATAACAAGACACGGGTCAAAATACGTATATGGTCGGTATATCTGAAGCTTTCACTCGCAACAACGATGATATCGTAATTTGAAAAACAAGAACAATCAATCTCAACAATTAGTTTGATATTTATAGAATTTGAATATATTTATCGAATTTTATAATTACGCTGTGATAATACTGCACGTTATAAGTTTATAGAAAGTATACGATACTCCCAATGTCAGGTTATCTTATCTGAATTCTATAGATTTACATCTACCAACGCGTTGTAGTTTAAATTAATTAGACTACTATACCGCGATTAGACCGTCTGATATATTATCGAGTTTATAAAGACCGTGTCATTATACATCGTTATTATTTATTTATCGCTCGTAGCAAACTGCACTATACTCTATTCAATGAGATTCGTTAAAAACTAGTTTGATTTTTAGTTATTAACTTCACTTTCAATCAACTATTTATGGCTATTGAATTACTATATTTTGACATATACCATCAAGTGTCAGGATGGCCGAGCGGTCTAAGGCGCCAGACTCAAGGTTCATACCTTCTCAGTTAAACTGAGCATTCCAGAGGCTTCTGGTCCTCTCTGAGGGCGTGGGTTCGAATCCCACTTCTGACAAATATTTTTTTGTTTTTTTTTTTCTAGAAAATACTTGTCGTAAATTTGATTTTCTACACGAATGACTAGTTTCGTTACGTCGTCTATCCATGTTTAATAGCTTAGGCCTTAGTCTTATCTTATTTATAGCTGAGAGGATATAAGGTACGAATTATCGTTAAGGTCTTATAGTACACCGTTGTAAATCACATCTGTTAAATTTAATACTTCCAGTTATACGTGTAGGCGCTGGTATATGCATATGTACACTTTATAATCATTAGATAATCTGTGAAAAAAAAAGTTGGTGCTAATTCTGTGGCAAGTTTCAGTCGTCTGTAAATATACAGCAAAAGTAAAAATCGAAAATCCATAAATTCTTGGTTCTTATCAAATTACGATATTGATTTAATGTATAGTCCGTTAGTATTTACTCTGTCAAAGTTTTGGCTTTAGAATATTTCACAAGCTTCTTAATAATGCAGTTTGCCAGATCGATAATATGCACGGTGAAACTGGTGTCTTTAATCGAGAGATTTGAACTGCAATCTCCGCCTCCGGAAATACTCATTTTTATTCTCCAGTTTTGCATGGAGTATATATTTACATAATCTTGCGTAGAAATTCGCTTGACAGTATCCATAATTTCAATCGTTTCGCGAACTAGCCCCATTCGGCCGTGTGGCAGGGTTCGGCCTATAAATTGTTCGTTCTTGTGAAATGTTGTGAATTCGAGATAAAGTTGCTACATTAACTGTGGCCGGTATGTCAATAACTCTGCCGCGCCTCCGCAAACCGATCGGTTATTTACCTCTCCTTTTTTCCCTTTAGTTCCCGTTTTTATCTCCAACTTAAGATACCTATATTCTTTTTCGTCGATCTACGCAACGTTTCTATATTTAGTTTCGAACGATCGTTAATATTCTTCACTCTCAATTTATAGCATTATACTTCCAACTATACGGATCATTGTTGGACAATTTGTGGAAGGTATATATTACAGGAATAGAAAAGACGCTGTAAATTGAGAATCTATCGTGAGTGCAATTTCCCTCTTTCCCTTTTGTAGCTCTATCGTTATAAACGAGCGGTGAACCGTGAATAGTGATTGATGAATGATCCAAGTTTCTTCGGAGATTGACACCGGCGTTCGTGGCGTAATTTTATACAGTATTTCACTTTCCCTTATTCCCGGGTTTCTCCTTGATTTTTTTATTCGTCAAAATGTTATAAGCTGTCTGAACAAACAACAAGCATAGTTTGCACGGTAGTTATAGTCGAAGCATTAGGGATACGATTTTGAGAATGAAAAGTATCGGTCTTCTGATCGTTTCAGAAATGAATCTAGAATCTTGGACCGTTAGCTCTTATAGCTATACTTGACCCCTTTACTCATTCGCGAAGTGGAGAAACTACAATCTGCGATATTCACCCGATAGTTTTCCCATTGTATTTCTTCACATGATTTATTTCAAGCATTGCGAACGCTTTTTAAACACCCGTGTATCACGATTATGCAGGCGTTTAGACCATCATAAATCAGGATACCCGCCAAGATCTAATCCTCGCCTTCTGGGTTCCTGGAATGTGGGATGTACCATGTTACCAGGTTCCATGACCCAGCAATCTTATCAATTATATCTTCCAATTACATAGTCATGCTGCTAGTCTTAAATGACCTTTTCGTAAATCGAATAGTGCAACCTCTTACACTCGACTCGGCAACTATTCGTCTTTTGTAAATGTACAAAACGTACATATTTCAATTGAGTATCGACTGAAAGAAGCTTTCGGCGTATGACGGAATATTTCGCGTGATCTATTCGTCAGGGTGGAATCCAAATCTTACGAATTTGACCCGGTCATTCCCTTTCAAAAAAAAAATCTGATCACTTCGTATTCATTTTCCATTGAACGTCTTGATTAAAAATTTATTGTGAATCGAACATCATCTTGGGCTGTCCGAACTGCCGTTTCGCAGTAGAGTAACACGGGAGTGTAATTGCGCGTACCTGCATAGGTATGTGAGTATAGTAACTATAGGAGTGTAACGTAGGTAGGACAGGCGTCTCTAAAGTCAGTTGGTTACCCATAATCTTTAGATTGGTTGAAGGGAAGACGCGTTTATCTATGACGGGTGTAGTTACGGTTCTTGAACTAAGATGAACAGATATGACCATATAAACGAGAAAATAGATCGTCAAACGCGTTGCGACCAGTGAAACCATTGATCGGTTGTCCGGAACCATTTGTATTCGGAACACTCGATTCGTCGTCTGATTGTGAGATCCGTTCGCGTCGCCACTAACGAGGCATGCTGCAGTTATACAGATGCTGAACTTTCTGGAACTGATCAAAAGTTCTTGATTTCCATTGAAGTTGCGCCGCGATCGAGAGTAACCTCGCATTTTGTTCTCAAGTTTTTCCGATCTGACAGCAGTTTGATGGTCCATCTGTTACGAAGCACGTAAATCTCTACTTCGCCTCTACCATATAACAGCAAAAAAATTAACAACCGCCAATTCAATCTTACAAGTAAATAATAATTAGATTTTCGATTAACAGAGCCCGTGCAATTATTAGACGAAAAGGTGTTACAGTCGTGTTCTAGAAGCGTTTACCAACGTATATAAATTAGTGATTGAATGATTGTTTAACAATCAATTATTTGAGTCCAAACTTAAAGCGGAGAAAAAAAGAAAACGAAAAGAATAAATAAACGGAAGAAAAGTGTTCACAGTACAATACTGCTGCAGATGGGCAGGTGTATGATGAGTATCAGTTGGATTTTCAACAGGTGTTAGAAGCCTCGTTTGTACTGTTATGGTCTGAACGTTGATCTAATGAATATAAGGCACGTCGTGTAAACTGAAAGATCAGATAACCCTTTGAATAAATTTCGTAGAAATACGATTTCTAATCGGAGTAATCCTAATCGAATAGATTTCAAGAATCGAAGCGATTTCCATTCGGTAGAAAACGATTCCGTTTTAGGAGTTTCGAAAGCTTGGTGTACTACAAACGAGAAACACTTGTCCGATCTGTATTTCAAATCGTATCGACTGTCTGTTCAGTTTTATTAATTATACTAAGGTGTAGGTATCTGTATAAAGTTTTCAAGTGTAAGTATAAATCATAAAGATATAGTTTTTCACGATCGTATAAAAACACGATCAACCGCATTTGCAATTTTTAATACACTTGCTTATCACGTCTCGTCCCACGATTCCGACGACATTGAAGCACAGTTTTCAAATAATATGATCGATGATAAAAAAAGGGTTATCTTCTCCGTGTGATTTGTAGTCCGGCTCCGTGGCCTTCGATGTTCGATTGCATCTTCATACCTACTTGGTATAAAATCTTACATGCATGGAATTTAGGAAGCTATGGGAAAACGTTACGGCGAAATTGCGTGTACACATAAGTACATACAACAAATCGGAGGATTCTCGAGTCGGTCTGAAGCAGGCTCGACTGTACAGAGGAGAATCCGGTTGGTTTACTTTTTATCTGGACATTCGCCCCTGGGATATCTTGCAATTTCCCTCTTTCGATCCGAGACGTATCGAGAAACGAACTCTAGCTTTCATCATTGACTTCCGACATAACATGACGAGCGTTTTATGGTAGTATACAGAAAAATTCTCGTTCTCCATTAAACCGATAAAATCACGAGTAACTGCATACTGGATATATTTGGTTTTAGATTTTCGAGTATTACTGTTATTATGTTTCAAACCAAATCTCATCGTGTAACGAACAGAATGAATTACAACAGAATAGAAGATTATCCCCCGGAATAGATTTCGGCTCTATAACATGAACCGTTCGTGATCTGTATCGCATGTTACAAAATCGTTACATGAAAACCAACCATCACTTATAATATCCAAAAAAAAAAGGTGCCTACTCTCGTGCTTTGGTAAAGTTTCGGTTGTTCATGGCTGGCTATATGTGGCTAATACATCCTCTCGAATTTTCCGCGATATTATTTTGCTACAGTTATGCTATTCTACGAGAATAATAAAATCTGAGGAGTCATGTCATGATCGGGAGAAAAATCATCGCGATCCGCAATGTTATAGATAATGTTGAGATCGAGAGGTAAATTGCGATTTGTTGTACGTGAAAGTCGCCCATCTGTCTCCTCGATTATTCTAGTCGCATTTGTTGCACCGGAGAATTTAACACAATGAGTTTGTAAATAGACCTAATTTGAAGAAAAAGTTCATAATTGCACAGGTATGGAAAAACGAAATAATCTATTATCGCAATTACTTCGCAATACTCGCGATTATCTGTTGTTTCTTTAGGAAAGAATTCGCTTTTTATATCTCACGAAGGCTCTCACGAAGGACACAGAATTGCAGCTTCATTCCCACGTCGGAATTCTTAGCTCCACTCTTTAGCTACCCCATAAACCAGACGTAAAACAAAAGAAACGTATCTGCACTTGCACTGCTGGAGTGCACCGAAATACATATTTTGCAGTGGCCGTTGATGGTAGAGATTCGTAGAATAAAATTCATCTCAAGAATGTAGAAACAGTATAAATATCAATTATGAAAAATCATCGTTTACTCACAATGGTATCTTGCTTGCTGATATCTGCCCCGTGCTTCAGGAGAAGTTCGACAACATCCAGATGGCCTTCGGCAGCAGCTCTTTGCAACGGTGTAGAACCAGACTGTAAAAATAAATGAAAGAAATAAAAACACTCTGATATCGTGATAGTAACATCATAAGTTCGTAAGCGACAAATTATTTATAATAAAGTTATCGATATGACGAAATAATCATTGCTACGCACACCGAGAGAGTTGCTACAGCGCGAGTTACTTACACCGGTGATTAAACGATAACAATTGATCAATCAAAACGGCTTATTAATTGAATATTATGCGAGTAAATTCATGAATATATATGATCGTTAATACGATGTTACTCTCTCTCCATCCTCGTCTCTCTTCCTGGCTTTTCATAATAATACATTGCGTAAGCGTAACTAGGGTCCGTTAACGGTCCTGTCCATCCAGTTATGGCGACCGGGTCAAAAAAGATCCCAGTCCTCGAGGAAGACGAGGCCGAGTCCACCGAAGGTATGGTATACCTATATGTGTGCAATATACACGCAACTTTGTCGGACCACGGCGAATGCCTTGTTCTGAACTCTCGCCAGACTCGACCCTTGAGATGGGAACGAGTTCTTTTGCAGTGAATAATAATTTAACCCTATTGCATTTCTCGAAACGAATGCCCGCTGTGCATTATAGTCTTGGAATAGACGTAAAAGGATTTACAACTCGGCTGCCGCAGTAATATTCAACGATGATACTAGCCGCTGAGGAATGATAATTCACGGTATATTTCACTCCTTTTTGACATATCCTAACCGTTGAATCGATCATGTTACACGTGCATTCGTGTATGAGGTAAGAAAATGAAATTTCGCAGGTAATTTCAGATTTACTGTAATAGTCATTCGAGATATCTTCGCTTGTATTTCCGACAAGATTATTCTCGGTTAGTTTAGCTTGTTCTTTGCCCTCTCCAGAAGAGAGTACCTACGTCTGATTTGATGCTAGTAGGTATATAACTCTGCCGTAGGTCCGTTAAAGACCCGACAGAGGTATACTTTTGTCTGTACATAAGTGCGGAGCTATTCCGGCGGTCTGTTGGCCTGTCGGCCTGCCCGGCAGTCTGTCCGTCGTTCTCATTAGTTCGGTCAGCACGGTGAAAACGCGGAATGTCAGATCTATGATTCTACGGTGGTTGCGACAAAGGAACAAAGCGCGGAGAGATACGAGATAACGATCTAACTTGAATTAACTCGCCCTGCGTACTATCCAATGTCCTTAAAATTGCCCGTGGATCGCATATAATTAGACAACTACAGTGCACAGACTCGTACTCAACCGTCTCTATTAATTAGCCCATGATTTTACGGTGATGCTGTCGGCTCCTGTGACCTGGAGACGGGGTTTATGGACAGAACTGGTCTCCACGGTCTTCGATTACCACGATAATTTCACTTCCCTATTTCAGGAGTAGAGGAAATTATCAGACGGCTCTATAATATCAAAATTGATTTTCATTCCTTTGACTCTAATCCATTACGATCAAAACCAGATCTTTACTAATAGAACAAAAGTCACATATAACTACGAAATAGTTTTCGTGATATCTCGAAGGCTATTCAGATGATATTACACACAAAATTATTATAAACTATAATAATTGACAAGCTGTTTCGCTGAAGAGTCACCGCAACCACCACAAATGGTCTGCCCTAAAAATCGAGTCGTTTGCAAGTGCTTAATCTTCTGAATGTAAAGGAAATAGAAGTACAGGTGCGAGCTAAGGAGATCGCGTTGAAAAAATTATACCTACTGGTATCTCCGCAGTGAT
Organism: Macrophya alboannulata; assembly: GCA_949628255.1. Classification (NCBI taxonomy): domain Eukaryota; kingdom Metazoa; phylum Arthropoda; class Insecta; order Hymenoptera; family Tenthredinidae; genus Macrophya; species Macrophya alboannulata. Next base: position 11,887,334 of record OX451207.1, on the reverse strand, counting down.
TCAGCAGATCCGTATTGCATAACGCGTCTAATAAGATCGTCCGGAGTCTTTTTTAACAATGCATGGGTGAAACTGCTGGGTCATATCGGTCATATATCTGGTCAGTGCAACACCGCGGAAGAAATATTGTCGGTAAGCATTTTTGACTACTTGATGTAATTCAACATCACTACTGAGAGCAATAATAGTACAGGAAGGTGAAAATAGGCATGCGATACGTTGCTCTGATTGCAGGTGAAAGCCGGTATTGTCTGGGTCGTCATTCCACGTATAGTTTCAACCATGGAAGCAATAGTGGTTCCTCGTTATTGCTTGGGCAATCTAGGTAGGTACTGCAGGTATTAGAGGCAGAGATTTAAAGGATGCAGATTCGAAAGCTGAATTTTTTCTCTGGAAAGGGTGAGCTGCAGTAAACGAAGTTGTAAACGGCTGTTACTTCAGTTTCTCAATTGCGTCGTATAGAAAAAATTTGATTTTTTTTTTTACCGTCTAATGCAAGGCTAAAGACTCGTTCATTGCTTGACGAAATACACAATGCTTAGGGAAAAGACTCCCAGGAGATCACGTTCTCTTGAAAACATGTTATTATTCAAAAGCATAGGTAGCGTTTGTAAATGATCTTTGTGTGAAATTTTCATTTTGTTTTTTTATTTTTTCCAAATTAATTAACCGTGTAGAAAACGTTTCTTCTATGACCTTAACGTGACATTGACGTGTAACGTGATCCTGACTAATTCAAAGTTCGTTTAGTTTTTATGGACGAAGAGCAAAATACGGTCGACAAAGGTGCCGGAGCTCGTATTCACGAATGGGGGAACCCCCAGGGCATTTCAAATTCCGATTCGATGCGCAGCAGGAGGGGATATACCTACGCCCGTTCCCTCTGGACCCGGTTCGCTTCAGTATCTTAGGTATTGCCCGTTTCCATGTGTGGCTAATTGATAAGATCTCGGATTTATTAGCTCTTTCGTGAGTTAGATGATGTACAAACTGTAAGAATCCGCTTGGTAATTACCAATTTTTAATTATCAATTTAGATTTACGTGAATATTCTTTCAATCCTGATCATCGTCGTATACGGTTACAGTTTCTTACAGTTTGAATCACGAAAAGTAGGTTCAATCTTGAAAAGTACCTCCGCATTTCTCTCCGCAGTATTCCAAGAGTTCCATGGCTTGTAAGATCGGAAACCATAGCATACCCGCAGCTTCTATAGGCAAGTGAAAGCGCCTTATCTCCGGAGACGCTGCAGCATGGACCATTATTTCACTAAGATAAAACTAAACGAACCCCACAAAAGAACAACGTAAGTTTGTCACCGTATCGCAATATCAGCGTTCCTTTATTCGCCTGCGGAGGGATTTCGTATCGTGTGTTTGCTGATTAGCTGCATTGCAACGAAAGTAAATTACAAGAAAAGAAAAAAATATCTCCCATATGTACAGTATGTCATCGTGTCAAGATTACAGCAGCTCTCCTGAACCGTGAACAGTAGTAAATGTTCAAGAATATCTGTTAACAATATTAATGTAAGGCGATATATATGAGTTTCGTGCGTGCGATGATTGTGTACACGAATCCTCTGAGGATGCACTTAAAATTCTTTCCTCATTCCCTGCAGTGATTGTCCGCTCGTCTCTTTCGTCCGTTTGTCTGTTCATCCGTTAGTCGCGTCTGGCATTATTAAGTGAGTTACTCAGAAACCTGCGAGGATGTAAAAGTAGGTAGGTATGTACAAGCCCATACCATAGGACACAAAGGAAAGGGTCTTCGTGTCGAGAAAGACTCATATTAATTCTATAGGTGTAAAGTAAGTTATTCACGTTCAATTTTGTACTGAGAATTTTCGATTGTATTTTTCCTTTGTTTTCAAATTTCATTTTCTATTCTAAATTTGCGGTTAGACTTTCGGTATTCAATAGTTATTCCTTCACTTGTACAACTACGATATCAGAATAGCACCAGACTTCTCGTACCAACAAATCTAACAAAAGCCTAACTAATTAGCATCGGAAACGATTGGGCGTCGAAGACGATGCTTCAACCTCTTCCTTATAATATATTCACCCTTTTACGTTTGCCATAGCCACGTAGGTTGAGCATGCTAATTACTTCGCAGACAATACTGGGAGCGTTCGGAGTAGTAGGTATCGTTCAGCTATATACAGTAACTTACATACATTACACATGCATACGTATAACAAAAAGTTTATACGTTTTCTTTTCGTGCCTCCTCCAGCCTCACTGTCACGTTCAAAGTGCTAATTCTGTGGGAGAAGATGCAATTAATTATCATGTGTTGCTATAAATAATATTCCCCCATCAAAAGGAGTAAAGATTCGACATTTTTTTACCATCAGACTAATTTCTCAATGAAGTAGTATTCAAATTGTTGAATTCGTATGCTTCATGTTAGAGTAAAATTTTGCATAGTGTTAACCGAACAAATATGTACACAGCTCTTCAAGAAATTCAAGAAATCTGATCCTCTGGTTATACTGCAGCACGCTTGTCGTCACGTTTTACTTATTATTTGCATAAAGCCTCGGTTTGTATGGTTTTTCAGAGGAAATACGGATTCCTGGTTTACAAAAAAGAATAATCAGGATTCGAAACATGATACGAATCTCTCTGGCAAATTTTTTTTTTTTTTTTTTTCGTGTAAGGGTTATATTTTTTCTTGTTTGAATTGCGTGGGCAGTGCAGGATGCAGTGTCGCATGTAGGTATACGCATCGCGAGTGTCACTAACAAGCAGGTAAAGTTTGCAAGGCGCGAATCGCTAAATCAAGAGATGTCAGAATATTTACAGAGGAGAAAACCACCGCTGGCCTTTAAGAATTTATCGCATGTAAAGATAGTTATAGTCTTGAGACTTGTACGAACTGCCGTCGTTCGTTTCTTAGTCTTAGCTTCAGTTAGTAGGACTTTGGTATTTGTTTACGATGCAAAAAGGAACGAGAAAAAATCGATACGAAATTAAAATCAAATATTCAGAGAGCGTGAGTCTGACGTGTGACAGTGATTAATGAAACTATGCCTCTTAAGTAATTCGGTCGTTGAATATCTAACCCGAGCTAAGAATCTTATCCCAACCGTTGGAATTCGCGGATCAAATAAGACGTCACGAATGTATAAAATCAAACTCCCGAATTAGTTCAAGATCTATAACCATAATTTATATACCAATTTCAAATGTCAAGAAATATATATGGAAAGAATATAATATTAGATTAAAATGTTGGAAACGTAGCCTGTGGTAAAATTGCCAAGTAATTTTAGGAGCTGAAATAATTCCGATTAAAAATTCACTCGTGTCTGATATAAGTAAACTGGTCTCCAGCTCCCTGCAGGAATGCTGAGGCCAATAAGAGTTATACAAAAATTAATCCAATCTAAGAATAGACGTCCTAACAACCGATCAAAACTCTGTTCCAGGTCGTCACTGACGTCTGTAAAACCTCCATGAGCCTTGTGGGCGGTTAGCCTCCGTCGGATTTCCCCTGGCCAAATCCTGTTATTTGTTTAAAAAGAAGAAAAAAAATAAAAAATCGTCAGCTGACAGATATTCAGTGACTCAAACCATTCCCGTAATCTATAAATTGATAGTCAAAACGTTTCACCATTAATTCTAGGCATTTAGGTCAGATTAAGTTCAAACTCTTTTTTTTTCAAATGGAATGGTAGGTATATATTTCTTTCTCTACTATTGGATACAGCGTTGAAATTTTGTCACGAGGAAAGATTACCTCAAAAAATACCCAGATGATAGAAAAGTTGCACTGATCCTTAACCCATGAAATCGTAATGAATAAAAGAAAGAAGATGACCGAAAAAAAAAAATTGTTAAAAAATATTTACCAGTCTTAAACTGGAGTAGACACCAGTCACAATCATTGGGTATTTCCAAGTAGATGATACATTTTCCTTGTGGATTATGTATATCGAAAAAGAGGTTTCACTTGTGGCAGTTATAGGGCCGTACGTTTCATTTCTCGTTATGCGTATTTCGCTTAAATTTCTTAATCTGCAGGAATGTCTATATAATATATAGAATATTGCGTCATTAACATATACGTTTACAATTTTTTTTATTTCTAACAAAAATTTCTGAAATTCCATTGGAGTTTAAGGTCCGAGCAAAGCTTGAATGAATAGTAGAAATCGAATTAGCATACCGTAGCGTATGCGGCAGCGTATGGCTCAACGGTATTCACGTTGATAAAGAATTAATAGCCACTCAGTGTTGCCTAGGTATAAATTAATTGACGGTAGCTAATGGCCAGTGATTAACTGGCTAATGCGGTTGACTCCTATTTATTGTCGAATCAAGATCATAATTTGCAGAGTATAATTTTCCGCACGACAAATTAAGTTCGTTGTCCAAAGTACCGCGGAGATTCGATTGCAGCTATTAACTCCAGTTATGCCTTGTAGCAGTAGGAATTCTGGATTTACTCCTTCGCACCTGCAGCCTCCGACGAAGGATCGGAAATAATAAAGAAGACAAATAAACAAAAGAAGATTTGCCTGTTCAACGAAGAAACCCGACCACAGCGAGGTATAAATACGGACTGCGGTTCGCCGATAGCGTACAGTACGAAATCATTCACCATGCGTGAAGGCGGTGTGCTTTTGGTATCGATGCTACTGCTCATCGGCGTTCAAGCACGTAAGTATAAATTCCTCAACCGAAATAACAACATTTATGCGATTTAACCTCCAGTTTTTCCTCGGCACAGAGTTTAAATATCATCGAAAAGAAGTACTCTTATATACTTTACGATGAAAATGGTTTTTTCCGTAATTAATTATGACTCGTATCTCGCTAAAAGATGATTGACACAAAAATCACCGAAATGAATCATCGAAAAGACTATAAATTCATTTTTAGTACGGATACATTGAACTTGTAGAAAATTCTTGCAGGGTTAAAATATTTATACAAAACCGTAAAATTTCTGTTACAGAGGGAGGTTTCAACTGCACGAGCCCTACGGCGTTGTCTGGTTACTGCATCTCGCTATTCGATTGCCCTGGACTTTTGAAATTGATGCTGACAATGCCTCTGCTAAAAATGGATACTGATTTTCTTCGCCAATCCCAATGCGGATTAGCACGTACAGTCCCTCAAGTATGTTGCGTCCTTGAATGATACCGAACGATATTGTTATACTGTTATAATTAACCATTAATTTATACGAAAATTGAATAAAAACAATCAAAGAACTACAATCGCAATTCTAAAACCTTAATTATTTTCATCCATCTGGAACATATTGCGATTCTATTCCCATTCGTTTTATACGTGATTCGGCTCAGTCCGCATCCCCCAAAAATTTCCGCCCTCAAATAAAGAATATCGATCGTTAAATATTGCGCTAAATTCGGAGTATGAATAAATGATTTGATCGTAGCTAAGGGTAGTTTGTTGGGTCAGTTGAAGTTAGGGGTAACTACCCTTAAGCGACCGTGTGGCCTAACGGATAAGGCGTCGGACTTCGGATCCGAAGATTGCAGGTTCGAATCCTGTCACGGTCGAATATAAATTTTTTTTTTCGCTCCATTTTATCATCGAACGATAACTGTCCGGAAGTTCTTTATGAATAAATGTATTTAGTAACCGTTGCTACTAAACGAAGTCAAAACGGAGTTAAGTTAAATGATAAATGAAACGGAATTGAATAAATTGCAAAATTTTTTACGTCTACATCTTATACTCGTCACTTTCGTTGTTATACAATTCCCTGCGAAAGTGTGAATTAAATATTAATTACGTTTTCATATTATACTTGCGTAATTCGCTGTTATTATATCCAAAGATTTACGTGTGAGATTATAGTTAGGCATTTACTGTTACTCCGGGACTGAGCCGTCTGATAATATTCATTAAAGGTATACATGCGATTACGAAGCGGTTTATCAACGGTCAAAACTCAACAAATGGGCTTTCAAAGTTTTTTGGCATATCGAATGGCCAGAAATATCTCTTATTTTAATAGTTTTTCGCATTGGAATATTTAACGAGTCATAAGGTAAGTACGAGGGCGGATACTTACAGGTAGATAAATATATGCTCAGGAGCTCCTGTACGAAAGATAAATATTAACGAGATCTTGAAACGCATGCTTGCTGTCTGTACACTGTACCGTGTATGGAAATCATATTTGTTGTAATTAGATTTATGAAATTATGAAACAAAATAAGTTGTTTTGCGAATTATGGAGGAAGGTGATTTCAAAAGTCTCTACACATCTTCGAAATTGGACTTATCGCGGATTATCATAGATTTTCATAAATTTTAGCTACTCGCATAAAATATTCCGAAGGAACATCAGATCTTCGTTTCTAAGTTTCGTGACGTTATATACGAGTCATAAAAAGCTCGATCAACGGATAAAAAAGACAGTACTTCTCGTACCTAAAGACTCGAGTCGGGTCGGGGCGCAGCATGCCGTTGAGTCATCTACCCAAGCCTTTCCTGTGCTGCTATGTAAAATTATGCAAAGTGTATAAGACGCCGAAACACTGTAGACCATTCCTGAACTGCGGGCGTGCTCAAAATGACTAACGTAAGCTTCACTTTCGCCGTCATTTTCAAAGCTGAATCCCATAGTAGCTGTGTAGTGGTCTGTTAAGATAACCAAAGACATATATGTATACGAGTAGCCGAATATACTAAGACCTATACTCGTTTAGAAATAAATAATAATGTAGACGACAGCGAGGTTATTAACTACACATCGTTAAAAACCCGACTTCGAGCGCTAATTAACGCACGAATTTAAAAAACTTCAATTAATTATGAAATAGGATTCACTTATTTAACCTGTATCTACAAGTTTCTTAATTCTTAACGCAAATGAATTCTTGTACGTTCTAAGTTCAAAGTTAAAATTTTCTGGTTAAGAATATGAGGCTTTAAAGTCTGGACGAAAGTTTCTCAGCGTAAATTGTAACGAGATATGAAAATTTTGAGCTGCAACTTCGCTTGGTTGATTTAGTCTTTACCGCCGATCATGAATCCGCCAATTTGCACGTAGGCGTAGTTACGTTTACCTCGGATTATAATATACATTTGCATGCTTATAGACACGCGGTGTAACACGGCGAGCGCTTACACGCTCTATTCCATCCCTGTGAATACAAACCATAAGAAAACGAACAAAAAAAATGACTAAAGTAAAAAAAATACTAATAAAAGGAAGAACGAATGCAGCTCCACGCCATAGACTCAAGAGTAGAGAGTCAAGACTGGTTCGTCTCTATACGTGCGTGCAGTTGAACCGTGGACGTGGAGCTGATTGACCTTTGACCGCAGCTGTTCGTTGCGGCTTGCGCGAGGGAGTTCCTTGTCGAGATTTCGACGAGGAAACCGAGAGAGAAAATAATAAAGGTAAACTGATCGGACGGGGAACTAGTAATAAATCAATGCGTGGGCGAGTCTCAAGTATCTTGTCGCATTTACGTGCTTGAGTGTTCCATGACGTGACAGTTTTTTTTTTATTTTTCTTACTCCATTCAACATACACACACGGTTCTAATCGTAACTCAAAATTTTATTCACTTCCTCATTAATGACTACGAAGTTTCTAAACTGAGGTGTGATAGATTAAGAATGAAAGATTACTTTCTGGTAATGCTATTAAAATCTATAACCACGTCGAAGAATTACAAACACTGAGATCTTCGAGCTCCGAAATGAAGAAGAGGCGTCTTTGTAATAGACGATAGAATAACAAGGGTCGATCTTTATGGAGAATCGACGGTCTTTCAAGGATCGTAAAAGGATTTATTTAAAAAAAAAAGAACTTTAAGGACCAATAAACCATCACAGAATATATTTTTCGTGTAATGAATCACTAGAAACTGATAGAGTATAGGGATTTCAATAAAATTTAGTATCGAGATTGTATAAGGAAGAGCTTACACCTATTCATCCCGAATGCTTACAGTCGTACAATCTTTATCGACTATGGACATCACCGACGCCTAACTGGTTTTGTCTGAAGTAAGACCATTGATTTCATTATTTACAACTCGGGATATTATTAACTTGAGTGCTAAATCTGTTGAGGGTTGTAATTAAACGAGCATAATAATCAAGGTAATAAAATCTCTGCAGTTACATACCGCATGCGATTACTTCTTACTTTCGATTTTCGAAGTGCCGTGTTCTGATCTTTTTTTTTTATCGTATTGATTATTGATAAACGCCTGTTCGTTAGCGGTAATTTACAGGCAACTGATTTACACAGATTTTTAGTCCTAGATTGCAAGATTCACACTCGTTAAAATCTGGGGCAAAAAATGTCGTTTGAATAACTTGGCCTACAGTTTGACGATGAAAAACATTGCATGAACGTACGTTATAGCCTCTCCGCATATTACCTACCCTCTTTGATTACACGCTGTCGTAAAACTTGATTAAAAATCTCTTTACGTGTCTCAACTCTCGAGTATAATATTTCAGTATTTTCACATGTACAATAATCAGAATCTCCTGCAAAAGTATGAGTATGTAGGTATGTACATACGTACGTGAAAAGTTGCACCGAAAAAGAAAAACGCTGGGGGACTAGAAGGGCTCGAGTTGTTATTTTTCGAATTTTATGTAGTTTTTTTTTTAAGTTTTTTTCTCGCAAAACCGCGAGAACTTGGAGGCCAATCCCCTCATTATCTAGATGAGAGTCGTTATCGTTAAGTACCTACAGTCCCTGCCACTGTCCTACAAATTACAATCATCCGGGGAGATTGTCGACGATACGAACTCTGCGGGCGTGAATACGAGTGAGACATTCGACTCAATTATTGCGTTTTGTAAATGGGGTGAATTCCGCGCGTGAATTCAGGGCTGCGCCAGGTAATGGCCGCGGGTTATTTTTTTTTTTCTCGTTGAAATTTAAATACTTCAATTTTTGTCTCCTTCGCAAGAAGTGCCGCTTTAAATGGAGGATCATTTTCCTCGGGCCATAGCCGGACCCCTTTTTCTCTTTTTCATTTGAAGGTCAACGTATAGTGTGCACGTTGGATTGTTAATAACTGTATTTACTATGGGAAAATCTTCATGCCTTTATCTACTGCAGGATAAATTATCACTTGGCTACTTGAACAAAAAATATTATACCTATACGGATACGAATAATTAAAAGAATATCTACAGAAAAAACGAGGCTATACGCTTTCTGAAAAGATTAAGTCGCGAACTGTACCAGTGCGTCACGCTATACAAAAGAAATTGTCCGTCCACGCGTTGCAACACTCCGTAAGATCGATCGAGAAAATAAATTGGACTAATTAGAAATGCTTATCGCGAAAGAATAAAAGAATACTCGAATGAAACTCAGTTTATGCAGTGCTTCATGGGCGAGGAAAAGCATCGAGGGTTTTGTCAAAGATAAGATAGGACATTTATTGTCAATTGCCATGAATAGATTGTTGATTCGCTTGATATTTCAATCCGTAAAACTCACGTGTAAATGAGTCTTCACGAAATCGATTTATCTAATCATATTCATTGAGGATTACGTAGATCTAATTGGAATGGCGATTGAATTTATTAACACCTTATAGTTCGGAGCAACAATAATCTAACTTCGCGATTATAATGTTTGCGTGGGTGAATACGAATTTACGCAATAAAAAGTTGCTTTATGTTAATTAATGTGAAATTAGATAACCATAATTTACATATGAATGTGTATTCGTTAATAGGCATTCTATAATACGATCGATCAGTATAATAATATTCGTATTATATATGCCGATCGATAAAAAAAAAAGAAGTTTTTAAGGAATCAATTTTTTCGATTATTTGTTACCAGTTGCTACGAGCTCAAGGCTTTTTCAACACTGATTGCTGGTATAGAATCAGAGATTTATAATTCCCTAAAAAAATTATATACATAATTCCTAGCCAAATTTCAAGCTTGCATAATAAATAGTTTGCGGATATTTAGATCGAGTTCCAGGTTAATTTGTTATTCGAAAAATCCAGTCGACACATAACTCATAGATTGGCGATGCGAATGCAAATAACGTTGGTTATTAACGGTGACATTTAATGTTGTTTTTGATTCATTCTTGCAATGACCTGCGCCTCATATACATATGCGCTCGTAGTTTCTGATCAAGTCCGCACATAGCCTTAAGCCATAATATATAATATATGTAGGTACCTGGTACGTACACAGGATCAAGGGCTAAGGCGATAAGGGTCACAGTATAGTACGAGTTACACCTTTCCTTCGGGAAATTTATACTCGGCCGTAAATATCTAATTACGAGAAATTTGAAATAATAATAATAATGTTAACGTATTACGAGGATCCCGTAGCGATAAAATAGTAGATAAAAAAAACAATACAGACGGTATAAGTACCGTTCAACGAGAGTAGATTTAATTTCTGAAACTGAAACCAAAAGGGACGAGAGATTTTTTTCATTTTTTTATTTTTTATTGCTGTGTAGGTGCAAAGAATTCACAATTTATTCATGAATTCTATGAGAATTACGGAAATAAGAATATGAGGTATTGTGGATCTTTGTTTCCAGCATTGCAGTTCAAATAAGACTTGCGTGTCAGCTGATGACTACCGTGCACCAATCACCGTTCCATTACACCTAATGCGGCGTACGTTATTAAACATGAAACCCACGTGGAATTACGGGTACAACCATAAACCACCGGGAGAAGTATCTTTTATAAAAGTTTATAGAAGCTATAAAAAAAAAAAAATACTGGTATCTTTAAACGTGTTTAATATAATTTTTCGATTCATTAGAAGCTTTATGCGATTTTGTATCGTTAATCTTTTTTTTTTTTTTTTTTTTTTAAGACATTAATTATAGATGAAAGATGAAAAAATATAAAATTTGCAGTTTTCTCTGATGCAATTTGAAATACGAAACGGTGAAAGTTTCCCCTTCGCAACGATATAATTATAGCCACTAATTTTTCTTTTTTTTTCTTTCCAATTTCAGTACACCTGTTCAATTTTATATACTAGAAATGATGAACATTTACGTAACGATGGAATGTATATAGTGGATGGATGACTATCAGGCTTATAACTGCGGGATGGAGATATACTTTCTATCTACGGAAACATCTTAATCTTTATTTAATCGTTCAAGAAGGCCCGTTGGAATAAATTTGTTCGAGATTGGGCATGCTTATACTACTTAAACTTACGTTTGCGGCAAAGTTTAAAGACTATAAATGCGTTTATCTGAATTTAATGTCACGCTGTTATTAAGATATTTCATTTCTTCATTTCAATTTGGCCAAATATTCCGGATCGTAAAAGCCTCTGGCTGTTTAATAGACGAACATTTCGATGATCACGATTTACGGAAAATAAACGATTTTAAAGTTTGTGATGTTCCTATATTCATAGTAATTATTTATTCGCCCCAAAACGCCTGAACACCACCGGTTTCTACTTTTTTTTTCTTTTTTATTTCTCCACCATAAAGCACATACCTATATACGAGTCGTATACGTAATCTCCGAAGAAAAAAGGATCGCATGTCCCGGCATTTTTTTTATTATATGATTGCACCCCGCATTCATCGCGCCATCTTTGTTACGGAAAAGTGAATTCTCGACATGACGATCGCGTGCCAACGATATCACGTATTTTTTACACAATATACTTATATATAAAATTAACTCCATATATTATATGCATACAGTCGCCGATCCCTGCACGTATACATGCATTCGCGTTTAATAATCTTTGCGTGTTTATAAATTATACCTTTGAATGAAAATTGAAACGTTTCTTAAAAAATCCATCGCTGGAGGACGGAGCTCATATTATACTGCAAGCGGACATCGGACATCAGACCGTAACATGAACCAGTCGAAGTCTCGATTTTCGCATAAAATTTACTATCTCAGATCTGCGTGGTCGGGATTTACTTCTATGACAGCTTATGCAATTTTTAGAAACTAAATTACCACGTGTACATGCTCAACTCTTACCTATCATAACGTTTATCGGCCAATAGATTCGTTACTTTATATCTTCCGCGCGGTGATTATCGGCTTACCCTGCAACAAGCTAGTCGATTCGTTAACAGCCATAATTGACCGCTACAGAGTTGATCATAAAATGTATATAGACGCCAGTAATTTAATACGAAGAGATAAAAAACGATCAACCCGAGTGTTGATTTCATTTTTTAAAAGTCAACTTTTATTTTTCGGGTGACTGAACCCTTTCATTTTCAGGGTTTGACTTCTCGATGAGCTTGTTTGAACCCTGTGAATGATTCTGGTATTATTTTAGGCATGATTCCCGCATTATCACATTATGGTACATCATGGACACTGGTATACAGTGATTCTTGAACCGGTGATACGAATCGCAGTGATACTTTAAGGGAAAGCACTCTGAGCACATTATGCACGCTAATCTCCTGCCAAGGATAATATTCCTTTGATGGAACCTCGGTAATCTTACGATTACGATCTGAGTGCTCACCATATCGAGGCATCTGCACGGTTGTAAACAGTATAATACGACATTCATTTTCGAACAATGTGCCTACAGACTCTATAATCTTTATCACTCATTGTCAGCATATTCCCTTCACAGTTGGGCGACCCAACTTTGATTATAATGTGTCCAATTGTCCAGTTCTTTTTACTTTATTCAATACAAAACTATAGTTCGTTGACAAAAAGAAAATTACTGCACCCCGTCGAGTCGAAATGTCTTTTTTTTAATTTTTTTTCTTCCTATTGCCATTTCGTAATCGTAGCAGAAAATTTATACCCAGAAGAGATTTTTTTTTGTTGTTGTTCATATTAACGAATGGGATGATACAAAACATCAGAAATTGTTATGGATGTAACATCATATACATCGATAGAATCGATTTCTTGAGATAAATACTTTCGCACGCTTAACCCGACCGAAGGCCGAGTGAAGTTGAAAGCTGGTATCTATCTTCAGATCTCTTTGCGGACCCCGACTGCGATCTCATCAGCCGCGAAATGCTTTCATTCTACCGTGCTTTGAATACAATTTGACTTTAAGATTGCACACGCATTTAAATAAGCTTCTAAACAGGAAACCCTGCACTGCAGTTCATCACGACAAAGTTATCTGTACTATGTAGTTCATTTTTTTGGAAGTTTCAAACGATTGGTAGCATTTTTTCTGGATAAAATTACGATAATTAATCCACCAAAATCATAACGACACTGGCATGCAAAAATTACGTCTTTTAGGCTGCAGCGTTGTACAGGCTGTACTTGCAGCCTAAAAGAACGTACATACATGATCGTATGGTTGGTGTACAGGACAAAATTGTACTTTGGCATTCGTATCCACGCGTCGGCGACATCGTACGTGCCCGGCACGATCTCCTGGGGTCTGGTGCATCCGAGTATTGAACCCGGTTCCGGGGTGCCCTGCGTGTTTTCGACTGTACTCGTATGTGCCGGTGTATGTGAGGATCGCATCTTCGATCCTTTAGAGTCTTAGGATTATTGTTTCATTACCGATCGAAAGTTGACTTGAAATTTTGCAATTTTGAGACTCTATAGTGTGTAAATAAGATTTTTTCCAAAATTTGTATAATTCTATCTACCATTGGCATTAATGCTGCAATGTGTATTCATACTCATGTACATGATATTTGCAGAACTCTTATTCGAATATTACTTTGCCACTTATGCCAGTGACTCGACTGGTAGCATGAATAATTATCCGAGGGACGAGTTCCAAAGAGAAAAAGAGGCGACTTTGCTATGATCATCAATCTATGGAAGTACGGGTATAATCGTAGTGAGTATGACGTTCAATTCGAGTCAGTAGACAGCGTAATTGCATTTCCTCTTTCATTTACTTTTTTATTTCTTTACAGTCATCGTGACTTCTAGAACTTTGCTGTATACGGAGAGAAAAACCAATTAAGAACTAACGAGGAAATCAGTTCAGTGACAATTGATAAAGAAATTAACTGTACATTATATACTCATCAGTATAAATAAACGCTATAATAATTCCAAGAATAATGCATCTGGCTTAACCTTAAGTTGCACGATGGTTCGTGCCGCCATGTCCTTCTAATTGTAAGCCGGGCACGTTTTAGGTTTAATTACCTCAACTGGCAGTAACATCCGGTCTCCACAGCAGGTGCTACTCGACGCGAGTTACGCTACTATCTGTATAGATTCTTGTGCGTTGCTGTTTTTCTTTGATGCCGCATGATTAACTGTATATAGGAAGTATGTACATCTGTACATTATATTATAGTGTGAAGTATTACGAAACCGATAAAAAATGAATTTATCTTCGGCATTGAGTAGGTATGGAAAAAAGGCCAAAACGTTTCAGGCTATTATACTGTACATGCCTGGATACTCGTGTAGGTATAACAAACGTTATAAATTTTGGTATACGCGACCTCGACCATGTGCTTTCAGTAATAATTCTTTATCTTCACCAATTTATCAAACGACCCATATATCCCACGGTTAATAAAACTAATAGTGTGTGTTAATGAGATCGGGCTTCGAAACAGAGTCTATTTCCTACCTGCTCGGATCGACGGGGTCCCGTTGCGTTTCTTTATACACATAGGCATAGGTATAACACACCCACGTGTACGAAGGATACATCTACATGCGTAATTTTGTGTAGGTGGAAAAATATACTGTTTTAAAACAAACGGTATATGCATATAATATCTCTACCTATAATATGCGTGTATGGCTTTATTAAAATTGTTTCTAAAATGTTGCATATACCTTCTGAGAGGATTTTAATGCTCATGGCATTTCATGGAGTGAGAGAAGAGAAGAGAAAGATAGTAAAAAAAAATTGATGGTATACAAAATATTAGAATAATTAAGAGATTCTTGAACCTTTCTCTTTCTCTTTCACTATTTGGTTAGTGTGAATTCATTCTGCTTGCGAAACTGCACGTTATAAAAATGGAGTTCGTGTATTCGTAGTACACGTATAGCGGTATGAAAGAAAAAAAACAAGCTTTCGCGGTCGGTAAATTGCTTACAATCACTTTCGAGGTATAGATTTGCATATAACCGTAACCGCAGAATTTTGATCAATTTTTCACACTATTTGCAGAATATTTTTATTATACAGACCGTATATAGTATATCTATAATACGTGCGACTGAAACGTGATTCGCGAATATTAACGAGTTAATTTCCAATATTTGGGCATATATTAACGAGATTAAATTTATTGAGCATGTCGCAAGATTTGTTGGTCTATAAAATAGACGATCGTTGCGATCCCGTTGCCCAAACTAGCCTCAGGCCAAGATTGTAAATCGTTTTCGACGTTGTGAACTGTTACAAGTTTCATGCAGTTGGTTAAAAAAATTCAGAAAGAAGCTCTTGCTATAGAAATATGAAAAAGATATAAATCTTCGATAAAACAAGTTTTCGAAATATTTATCCACTCGATTTGCGAAATGAAAAATTATCGCCATATATCCTGTGCAGGTTTTTGTGTATTTCAAAGTTTGGAGATATATATATACCTACTCTTGAACTGAAGTTATATAATATGCGTTCAATTTGTTCAGTTTTAAATAAAAAAATTTCAATCTCTTGCAGTTCGTTTTACTTCATTTTAACGGAATACCACGCTGGGTCCAAGTTTGGCTTGAACAACTTCTACGTTCGTTGGCGTCCTGCAGCTACGCCATAAGCATGCAGACGTCTGCTGTAGCTATACCACGGTCGCATCTTTGCGAAGGAGATTGATGTGCTTTACGTATAAGTCGCTTGAACCGAAGATATATGTATATATACTATACATATAACATACCTATGTAAACGTTATACTTTGGTAAAAAAAAAAGAAAAGACAACGGTCAAATCGTGGACAAAAACTACCATGTATGATTTCTCTACGACAGATTCCATAATTCAAAATTTGCTACCTTAACAGGAGTCTGAATTCTGAGATACGAGAGGATAAAAAATTGGTCCCCATGCTCAATGGACGAAAAAATTTAAAAACGAAGAAAAACTGAATTCTTCGCTTCACGGAGACATTTCCTCCGCATAGTTGTTAGTACGATAATAAATGATTTGTCACAAAACGGAAGCCTGCTAATAAATTTGCGGAGTAAAAACACGAGCAATATAAAGTTAAAAAGTGCTTCCAGCTGCAAGATACCCCGGACTTTAATTTAATACTTCCGTTTCGTTATTTTCAAATTATGGCAATTATTTCTTACAAGCTCGTGCGTTGACTATCAAGAAAACCAGAATCATCTTTGCGGAGAATCTTGCAGTATATAGCCTCGGAAAATTATACCTAAACGTTTATTGCAACGATAAAAAAAAAATCTTGCGGTTGTTATAATACACATTCTATAGAATATAACTGTAGAGAGAAAAGTTGAACTGAACCTAACCAGGATTCACATAAGAAATCCGTTCATGGTATTCTGCCTCATCGAACCCTTCAAGATAGAAGTAACGACATGAGTATCTACAGCTTTTTCTGACTATACCTAACCATTTCGCTACAAGTAGGTATACCATCTCCTGGGAAAAGAAGAAGGGAATAACGTTCATTTAACGGGCAATCCGTCCGTTATCATGTAAGGAATTTAGATCCGAAGAATAAGAGTTGGGCGTGAATCGCGTATAATCGTAGTAAGCAGGTATGTACCCCACGGCGTGATCCAATCTTTTGCAGAATGTGTGAGAGAGCGCTTGCAAGAGTGGGAAAATTACGTACGAAAGTTACTTAGCATCTCCTCCATTCCCAGGAAGATAATCCCTTGCTGTTTAAAAAGTTAAATATATATATTGTATATGAATATAAGTTTTCGAAGATGTTTCTCGGCCACATGAATCAAGAATTATTATACCACAGGTCTGTATCTGCAGTAACGAACTCTATTGTATTCGAATATTTTAAATTCGATGATCCTGCGTTGGTGGGACTCTCTTAGAAGATTTTATCTCATCTAACAGGCCGTAATATATGTATTTAAATATTTCATAAAAAAATCGTAGAAAATAAAGAGAGAAAGAAAAATGCAATCAGATACTAATTTTATTGATTCTCACACACTTGCACCCGAGCTTATCCCGACTGTGTCAAATGAAATATATGCAAAGCAGCCGATTTCTCGCCTGAAGTAAAAAAATCCTTAATATTTACACCTTACGAACAAATATAACTTCGAAACGATACGGCGTGTGTTCAATGTCTCTCTGCACAACGGCACGCCACGCTATCGTATAACACATATCTCGCACACATTTACACCCGTTTACTTCCACGCATTCACAATGTACAGAGAGGCTATACGGTTTACGACGGGAGATACCAGTCAAACAGGTATCATTGTCTCCCAGCTCTAGTATACGTGTATGTACATTATATACATATAGGTATGTATATATTGTGTAGCTCTGTTTGCGTGTGTATATAGAGGAATATTATACACACAGCAAAAGACCCAAGCTGCGTCTTCTTCGTTTCCACGGTTTAACCCCGTGAATTCATTAGTAGAGAGAATTCGTGGCAACGTTCGCGTCGTTTTTAGTTGCATTTGCATAAGCGAGGAATTATAATGGTGGGGCCGAGGGGACGAAAAAAAGCGTATGGTATGCGGTAAAAATTCGTCGACATCTTAATTTCATTTGCGCGAGCGGAAAAGATATCAGGTTTAGGACCGCGCGGTGACACACATGTGAGAAAAGAAAAAAAAAATGAAAAAAACACATTTTCGGAGCAATAAAAAGTACGGCTATTCACCGTCAGGTATAAAAAGCAGCTCTGCCCAACAGTTCCGTAACGTTATAGAGACTCAGGCCCATATTATAAAGATGAACCCAATTACTCTACACGATCTCGAAAATGTTACGTTTCTTTCAAAATTTCTTTCGTACTTGTGGCTTCCGGTTATTGCGCGATCTGGATTATTCAACTACTTACTATAACACCGAAAGTAGTTTCATGTCGTTTCAATCGTAATATTCTAATAATTAATTTTATTTTTTATTTTTTCTTCTAACGCCAGTATTTCGTAGTCAAAAATTTGTGAATTTATTACCCATCGATTACCCCGGGCTTACGGGACCTACGTATAACAATTACAACGTGCTATACGAATGACATTAATCATAGTAGTCGTACTGGAATAATTCATAAATGGTGAAGAACAAAAATAAAAAAAATGGTCGACCTCGAAGAACGAAATATCAGTAATTATAGCTCGGCGTTCAAAAGAATACCAATAAGTGTGCATAGGTGGATATGTAGGACCTAAAGGCAGACGTAAACCATGCTGTACATAGATATATAGGTATTATAAGCACAAAAAATGGTAATTTCATGACTTTCTTTGAGCCATGATAGATGTGGTCTTGAAAGAAAAGAAAGAAAAAAAGAAAGAAAAAAATCTTTTCTAATAATCTTCTACGATTTATCACAGATCGGCGACCAGATGATTGGTTAATTATACATCGCCGGTTCTATAGACCAAATACGACAGCAGGATATAACGAGTATAACGGAAGACTCGATCTGTGTACGTTCAAAGTCTACTAAAATATCCGATGCAATAATCGGTGTACGAGTTATGCTTAACGCGTATAGGATATTATTTCAATCCGTATGGTATAACTATACGTCTATATCTGCTGCAGTATTATTTTTGGAGAAAGTTTGCCAGCGAGGGGTCTGTCTTTAATTTACCAATGAAAATTTAGTAACCGTTCCGGGATGTGCTTTGAGATCAGGTTTGTAAGCAAAACGATTTAGCTGCCGATAGTTACGAGTATGTACCTATACCTACACATCCTATGGTTAATACGAGAAGCAGCTGTCGTTCACGATAGTTACGACGGTAAAGTGTTCCCGATTATAATAAATGAAAAGTAATAAGAAGAATGTGAGAAAAACGAGAAACAAAATTGAACACTTCAATTTCCTATTACTCGTACAGTTATAATAGTAGGCAGGTGATGGTAGGCACCACGTCCAAGATTTGTCTCGGAAAAAAAAAATAAAACAAAAACGAAATCGAAAAAAAAAAAAATCAGCGTTGGCTAACAATAAAACCAATAATAAATCAGAGAAAGAATGTTATTCAAACGGTCTGACTACGGTTCCTGGCTACCCTGTAATTAAGAAACGAAATGATAATGAAAAGCTGGTGGTTTATTAAACTGCATCACGGTTTCGGCTCGTCCAAAGCCTTTTGAAGATCTATAGCTAAAATTAACCGGAATAACTAATTGATGGATCGAATAAAATGTGACTAATGATTTTCTTCTTTCTTTTTTTTTGTCATACTTTTTACATAGTCATGTACAAAGGCCATGGAATTATTATATGGGGATACGAAAGTTCCGTATAGTTTGTAGCTACCCTGCCTAAAGGAATTCTAGGCATTATGCTCGGGTCCGACCGCATCACGTCTCGTGCCATGGAGTCTGTAATTATGGAGGATTCGGATGGACGTCGCTAAGAAATAGACGGCCGTACGGTTCAGCCCCTCTGTCTATATTTTATCTTGTGTCTCAGCCCCAGCTCGAGGACTACGAAGTACGGACCAGCCCATAACCAGTCGCCCATAAGATTGACGACGTGTCTCTCAACCGATTCGTGAGACAGATTAATACGGATAAAGATTTTACCCTTGGGTTATATATCTGTTATACCGAGTGGAAAACTATGTTGAAAATGATTAAATCCCAACTGTGTATATCGACGTATTCATCATCAACGCCGCACTAGATTCCTTGATGTGGTATCTGCGTCACCTGGGCCGAGGTACGAGATGTAATTGATTTCTAAGAAGAACAGCTGCATGGGAATAGTATAAGCCGCGATTTTTCACGTTTTGAATTTAGATTAAAAAATTTCTTCCAGGTAAAATTCCTGCGGACAACCTTTTAAACCGATAATGAATCTACCGTAGAAGAAGTCAGAGCACACGCTACGTTTATGGTTCTATCTATTATATCTTATCTATCTAACGAATTGGCTTACCTAACTGGTACCGAACTCTTACCGAATTATAAAAGGCTTTAGTGAGCGAGTACCGCCAGTGAGGCTCGGTGAGAAGAAGGACATGTAGTTATTTACGTACTTGTAACATAAGGTACGTACATGCAGATACACACGCGAATGCAACTTTCGATTCATACAGAAGTCAGTGGCGGCATATTATCTGCAGAATATGGTATGTGAAGCTGAACGTCCTACACGATTACCTTACGAACGAAGACGTACTGGTACGTGGCTGTAGTTTACACTTTTATATGGGAAACCATATAGCGATGGGTTTGAGTTTAGCTCGAATAAAATAAAGCACTTTATCGAACCGAGGCTCTCATCAATCGTAGTGAAATATTTTTGACAAATTTTTACGATTCATTTGAGAAGACGTGATGCTAATCTATCGCGGATCGTATCTCGTATAGGATTCGAGATGGAATCGGAGGTATGTTAATTCGAATATGCTAGTTCAACCCATCGGTAGTTCGCTCCATGGACTTCTGGACAAACGTGTTCTCTTCGAGGAAGTGAGACGACAAGCAGAACCGATCGAAAGAAAAGAGAGACGAAGACGAAGTAAGAAAGAAGTATAGTAAAGAAAGGGAGAAAGAAATAGGACAAAATTGCCCGTCAGTCACTACGGCATCGGTTGCATTGTACGAGCGACGTCGATACTAAAGATAACCGGGATGGTGGACGAAGATATATGTTATAGAACCTCTTACGCATATAGTTACTGTTCCGATTCTTTATCCCTGTCTCAAAAATTACTAGCCATTGAACGACGTCGTGTAGTGTACATTCACTGCGGTTACGATCGTTTCGGATCGTTCGCGAGGAGCATCGATACCTGAGCATTGTTGCTGCTGGCAATAAACGTAAACATCGAACACCCATCTTTGGTGCATCTTTGCAAGGCCACGAGAAATACCTATACGTCGTCATGGGTACCTAAGCATTACGTACTAGGTGTGTCTCACTGAAATTCACCTTCAGGAATAAAAAGAAACACGTAAATTTAATGGCACACAGTTTCTCATGGTTTTAAATAATTTTAAGGTGCATTATATTGCATCACGGAGATTGTCCATAGCTCGTAACTCCTAAATTATCATTGCTCTGATGGAAATCTAATTTCTTCATTCCCACAAAAAATTTTGGTAATTTCTATAAGCTAATTATAATTTATTAAATCGTAGATCGTCAAATTTTGATTAAATATTTGGGCGGATTAATTTATTATATGAGACACTCTGTGGATTATCTGTTCTTCGTATACAAACTCGTAGATAAGCACATCTGACTAGTTCTTAAATTGCGTAATTTCCGTAATTCAGGTATATGTCGTCTGATTATGGAGTTGGTAGTATAAAAATTCTACGAGACGGTATACTTTGGTTTTTCAAGCTGCCAGCAGTTGAGTCTCGTTGATATCACGAATAAATATATAATTTGTCGTTCTTTGGTCTCCTTCCTCTGCACCGACATCTATGAGATCCTGATTATTTATTCACCAATACTATCGGGTATTATTCACTCAAGCATATACCGCCTCAAGATTTTTATCATAAACCCTTGACATAGTCTGTGTATCAAATTATCTGTTAATTTTACTTTTTTCTTCGAGATCAAATGTCGCGATAAAAATCTTCCTCACTTAATATACAGAACAGATTCTAACTTCTTTTTCCCATACATTATACAGAGCCGGACAATTTATTTTATTTTCATTTTCGCCCTCGGGATGAAGTTAATTAAGTCATCACTCACGGGAATAAACGGCAAAAGCAGAAAGTGACAAAATTTTGCACCAACCGCGATGGATGAAAGAAACTGCTGGTATTGTCAATTGTGGTTCCCGAACTTTCACTTTGAATCGATTTCCTACTTTGCTCTCTAAGGCTCCCAGTGATAGATTACCATGCCTATTAATCTCCTCAGAAAGATTATTCCAAAGATAAGATATGCGATCGAGTCTCTATAATTAGGCAACATCCCTGCAATTTGTCACACCGATTAATTGAATTGACATATCGGGTATCACGAACGATTCATCGCTGCACGAGCTACGGGATGCCATATTTATTATATATACTTAATCGTTTCTCCTTTTTTATAACATCCCTTTCCTATTTTGTTTTTTATAAATTTTTTTTTTTTTTTTTTTGGAAGCTACAGTCCGAAAGCACCGTACGGTGGGTGAATCTCTTCGCAATTTATACCATATATCTGCTTTCTTAAATAATTTTTAAATATATATATTTTCGCTAAGGTATTGGGTTGGGCTGCGGCTTTGATATCACGTAGAGTGAAATTAATGAGAAATCTTCGCTTCGCCAAGTCGAAAGAGGCGCTCTGGGTCCGGCCGTATGTTTAAAAGCATGCGTGTGCTCCTGTCGTCTGCCCACCTTATCGCTTTTTCTTACAAGTCTGAGTAATGTGTCTTTATTAGTAACTATAGGTATATAAATTCTAATTGATATATAGGCTGATCACGTTCACTAAATATATTATTCAATGCCCTATTAAAAACTTGGCATATTTATTTTAGTTTCTCACTATTTTTGTATTGTCTTTCAACATGATGCCGTGCCCGCGCCTCTTCATCAAATGAAAACTCATGCCATGTGAAGAATATTCATCAGAACGAATTTTCCTTCAGGTGATTCTTCGGATTCAGATGAACGAAGAGCGGATGATCAAAAAATGAAGAAAAATCAACATTTTTCAATACGTTTTTCTCTTTTTCAAATTTTTTAGTCATCCGTTCTTCGTTCATAAAAATCAAATCGACTAGCTAAAGGAAAATTTCGTTCTGTAAAATATTCTTGAAGCGGCATGGTTTTCCAATTCGATGGAAAACGACCAGTTCGGTATCAGCTTAAGTCTTAAACTTACGATTGAGAGCTCCTGGGGGGGCCAATCAAACGCGCAAATCTTCGTGCAGGAAGTACCGACTACATACGAGCTGCTACGAAGAGATCGCAGATTCCCCACTTGAAGACTAATTTGTTCGTTAAAACAAAATGCGCAAACGAGTATATTTTAAGCTCTTAAACTCTCATCTCAGGTTTGAAAAGGCGATGAGACAATTTTCCAGACAGCGTCTATTTCCTGTGATATATGCTTGTAATATACAGGGTGTCCCAGAACTAAATGTCCAAAATGAAAGGTGTCCTAGAGGAGGTCGAACTGAGTAAATTGTCCCGAAGAACTTGGGGTCTGCGAAGTCGCGTTCGCGAGATATCACGAGTTGAAAAAAAGTAGCGCTTTGTGCCGCGTCGCCGCGTCGCCGCGGCACAAAGCGCTACTTTTTTTCAACTCGTGATATCTCGCGAACGCGACTTCGCAGACCCCAAGTTCTTCGGGACAATTTACTCAGTTCGACCTCCTCTAGGCCACCTTTCATTTTGGACATTTAGTTCTGAGACACCCTGTATACATTCACACCACACGTGCCAACGGCGAGCGTTTCTTAGATCTATACAAGACCTTTAATTTAAAGGGATTGCGCAGTACCTAATTCTCGGGCTAAGATCTCCAGTGACAAAAAGCTAATTGCGAGTAAATTTTCGGAGTCTTATATGTGTGAGCCGTTAATTGTATTAGTTATTCGTTGAATATAGCATCAAAAAAAAAAAAAAAATGATACTTGTATATAGCTCCGATATTATATCCCTTTATATAAAGAACGGATCGTCTGTGAAGTTGCTCAATAATTATCTTCGTTACTCATGCATCACTCTCTTCCCTTCCGTAATACACGACGAGTTTTTATTATTATTATTATTATTATTATTTTTTTTTAATCTATCTCTAAAATACATACGAGCTGTATATACTTATACTTATATGTATACTATGTATATATACGTATATAAGTGCACATCTTTTGATTTACTCACGTTGTCTGCACCGTTGACATCGCTCCCGTGGAGAATCAGGGTGGTACAAGCATCAACATGTCCTCCGGCTGCAGCCAAGAGAAGCGGACTTCTACCGTGCTGTAATAGGAATGAAGTTCAATTATGGGTTAAAATGGATCCAGTGATTAATTACAACTGTAAGGAATGCAGAAGTGGAGCTATACAATTTGTTAATCTAGGATTACGGAATAATTTTTGGACATATTAGTGCGATAAATCGTCACATATTTATCAGTTTTTTTTTTAATAGGATTTCTATGATAATCAAGAGAAAGAACTTGTCCGATCGAAGCTATTAACGATCTCGTATATATGATCAAGATTTTTATACCGGTATTTTTGTCAATTTCGTTGTAGTCGAATTCTTACGCCAATTATTTTACCTTTCATCCTCCTCACGTACAAGCCTTAACGATATCGGAGAAGGTTATCGGCCAATCAACCAATCAATTAGCAACGTAATTAATGCTACTCCCCGTCTTAATATATGTTATATACATAGTTTTCATACTACAAGGAATTCTCTGCGGGATCCGCGAACGCGGTCGGGGAAGTGAGCATTTAATTAACCAAACTTGAATCACTAACACGCGACGCACGGTGTATACTCGTATTTATCAGAGTTTACAGACGTTGGTGTACAGACGTCAGTGTCTACCTGTATGAGGAACCTTTCTATAAATGCCTTCACGTATCGATATATGGGTTAAAGAGATTCTCATCAAGATACTCGGTAGAATCTCGAGCAAGATAGGATTTTTCAAAACTATTTCTTTAGGGGCAACTAAACCGAGTATCTCTACCCTAGGTACAGTAGTCCTTCGGTATACCGAGGAAATGCTGCTCATTACATTTTTCTGACCAGTAGTTAACAGACCAAGAGTCCAGAGTCTGTGTTATACGAAGTGCGACGATGAAAGTCAAAGAATAGTGCCGATGTAAATTATTATAGCTCACCGAGAGATTCGTATCGAAAGTATTTTGAGGGACAACCAGACCGATGTCTGAAATAGTACAATTTTAATTTTCATGTGATCGATAGAGAAGGTAGTCAGTAGTGATCGATACCAATTTAAAATTAAAAATCACACGGTTACAGAACTTCTCTACTTGTGTTAAATTAGCCCGACAAGTTTACTCCGAAATTTTTCTATCTTTATACCAGTCAGGGATTTTTTGCATATTGACCAGTAATCGCAGAGAATGATGAATCGTAAGATTTGTATTGATAAACAAGATGCATTTACGAGCTTGACAGCAAGTCGATCAAACGAAGAAAAAGAACTACGCGTCGAACAGTTTTTTTGATTCGATTAAACTTCATGCCTGCAGTCGTGGGATGGTACCGTCGTGAAATTGGCTTTAGAAAAAAAAAATGACGAGAAAGCTATTATCGATTAAGTATCGGTGCATCGTAGATGCAGACTGCCTTGCAATCAGTTTCGTCGTACGTATACCTTCCAGCCATCAGACATTGAAAAGAAAATATCTGTACGCAGAGGCAATTAATTACGTCGGCGCGATTAAAGAGGAAATAATTGTAATTAATGCGTGGATAATCCGGGAGACGACCTTGCTCCAGACTTCCATGTGCGTGCCTTCTGACTGATGTTACTCTGGTATAAATATAAAGTACATATGTATACATGAGTGACTTTTGCAACGTTTTATAATCCCCCCCGCCTCCGTTTCGCGCGTTAATCTCCTGCGTGACCGATTCGTTATTCCAAAGCAAATGAGATTAGCATACGTGGCGGCATTAGACCGTGCCAAAAAGGGCCGGACATTTTTCTTTAGCATATTATTGGGTCTTCTCACTTAGTAAAAATGTTCCTCTCCGCGTTCAACTAAACTTAATTCTACAAGAAAAAGAACGACTATTCGTTATTTAAATAAAATCAGAAGTTTTCGAATGAGTCTACGTAAAGTTTCGGACATTTGACACTTTTTTCACGAAACCTCGAATCTTTTCACTTATGTCCTTTTTGCACTGACCCCCTCTAACTGTGCAACACTACATCGAATATTCTCACGCTGATATTGTAAAGCTGTAGTCTTTTATTATCGATTAGGTATATGCACTTGAAAGGTAGGCATATAACACAGGGTACCCATTTGTGTATTTCGAATCGAGAATTCACTGTGTCTGTAAGCAGGAAATACCCGTATAACAAATGACACATTCACATCCGGAAGATTCCTTCCTCTATTCAATATGCACAATTGTTTTCTGCGGCCTCCTAGTTACGGTCGTTAAATATAACGGACTTGTGGTTCATAAACGCAATCTGAATCATTTGAGTATTTTGATTCAGACTTTTGTCTCGTGACCGGACACGGCGTGTGTCATATAATGAATCTAGTCTCGTTACATTTCCTGCTGAACAGAATATGGCAAAGGTCTAAATGGCGAATTCTAAATCATAGCCAATTTTTTTTTGTTTTTTTTATACATAATTTTTTTTGTCGCGTAATAGAAGTGAAAAGCGTTTGTAGTTACGTTTGCGTTTATTTTACGATAATTAATCTCTCGGGGTTCGACAAAACGGCTTGCAATTCGTTAGCAGGAATTTAACTGCGTACTTAAATGTTCAACCTGTAGCAAAATACTGTAATTAACAATTAAGGTAACCGGGAATGGCTGTCGGCACTGCGTGTATTGCGAGATTATTAGATAAAACCAAGTACCCCATATATACAAGCCTAAACGGTAATATTTCTATGTCTACATAAATACTAACGCCATTAATGAACAGCTTGTAATATATGATACGTTGTAAAGATTTTAGCCTAGTTGTAATAGACGTAACGTTAAATCGGCAATCTAATATTTTTACATACTCCGTTTAGAAATTTCTGATTAATCTAGCTAGCAATTGCGTAGATGTGAAAATAACTACCAGCCTATACGTATATCCGATCTTCTGCGTTTAAACGTGGCTTACTTAATTCTTCGTACTCGAGGATGCCTGGAACGCGGAATCGCGGTGGAAACTCGATAGGCATTTACCTGCAGTAATAAGTGTGTGTAGATATATACACCGACACGATTTACGCACACTAAACATGATCCAACGCGTGTCACGGTGTCACTCGTGATCAAAGCTATACACTGGCTAGAAGCTGTAGGTAGTTAGGCACCTAATCGCAACGTTTAAAGGTAATGAAACACCGACACCAGCTGCTGAGGTAGTTTAATACTTTTCCTATACGCAAAATATATCGTAGTATGCACATTATATATATGCATAAAAAAAACTGTGCGTGAGACTCTTAAACGAGAGTTTAATAGAGTTTTTTAAAAATTCTGAAAACGTTCGAAGTAAAACAAAACGAAAAGAATAAAAGAAGTAAAGATAGTTGATCCCAGAATGAGGGAATAAATTAGGGTTGAAGATGCTGGACTATACTCGATACTTGTATATTCATGCCGACAACGAATAGAGAAAAAAAGAATAGATAGACAAGGTGTGGTCCATTGTGGAGAGTGGATACTATTGTCTATGGCTCAGGATCGTTTAGACTTTAGGTTCGGATGATAATCCTCTTAGACTTAAGGACTTCTAACAACTTGGACCGTTTAAACTTTAGCTCAAGAGATCGAATCTAGTTCTATAGGTCAAAGTTTCTACGATCCTAGTTTCGAATGCTGCAGTTAAAACACGCGTAAATCATCGCTGAACTCATTTCTGTTGTAATTAAAATACTTTTCACTTTACGTTATAGTGTATTGCACGCATCTATGTTATACATACACACTTGGTATTTAGACGTATACATTTAGACGAGATATTTGAAACGATAAACTGCATATGCATATGTGGAAAAACTAGATATATGCCGGTTAATTATGTGTTTTAGTAATTTGATGAGTACCGAGTATTCGATAACCGTCATTTATCACTATATAATATAGATTTGAGTATCCTAAAATATAAAAAATATTTTTACAGCGATAAAATTGATGAATAGTAATTCAATTCTCATTAATATTCATACCGTTACCCTTATTTAAGAATGTCTTACCTAATTTCTTGCCTCCATGCTAATCTCCGGTTCATTCGTATACATACCTATACCTATATGAGTAATAGCCACTCAACGATACGCCTGAATCGCTGAGAACTAAAGTGGTCTAACCCAATTCCTTGATTTTTAAGTCCTGCAGCTATACTCTAAGATTGTATTGACCACTGTACAAAATCTGAAGACTGACAAGTTGACCACTTGCCATTTGGATTATTATTCGTGTCGCGATTTGTTGGAGAGTTTAATTTTAAACTTTATAATAATTTGAAGAGAAGAAAAAAGATGAAAATTTGTGTATGATAAAAACGTGTATGTAAGTATATAATAGGTATATAGGTATATAGAATAATGATTCCACGAAGTATAACTGACATCGAAACCAGATCCTGTTATCGTGTCAGTCATGACAGACAATTACTAGCCAAGTACATATACGTTCATATAAATACGTGGTAAAGGAGTTAAGAGACTGACCTCATCGGGAAGTGGTTTGACGGCGTCGTCGAGGAGGCGAGCGAGACGCGGGGCGTCGCCACGAACAGACGCCTCGCGCACCTTCTCCGCCATTCCTGCCACGCATCTGCAACAGAAAATGGAAAAAAAATAAGGGAAAAATAAATAAATAAATAAATAAGTAACAAGAATATAGCAGAGATCTCTAGGCACCCTGTACCATTGTCGTATACGACAAGGTTTAAGTGTGTACCGCTAACAGTAATAACAATATTTGAATCGCGAAACAATTGCAGAATTAAATCAAAAGACATATACTGCGGACGGGTACGTCACGTCTTTCGATTTCATTAGTCGCTTTAACTCGCGTACATACTCGCCCTGTAAAACGAAACAATGATACACGGTCCATTGTTTAATAGACAATAGCTATACGTGTAAGAAAAATTATCATTCTTATTTGGGCGACAATTCCTTTTCTACGACAACGTGCCTTACGTGTACTAGTTGAAACAACAAAATTGAGAGGGGGGTCGGGGTAGTGAAATTTAACTAAAACTTGATTAGAATCTGAAGCAATTAATCACATGCATTATTAAATCAAAATTTACTAGGAGATCTAATTTTCTTGTTCAGGAGATTTCTATGCAGCCAAACTAAACACGTGGTATATTTCAAGTCGTAATTCTGTGAAATGCAGTCACCAATAAACTTCATTCATCATTTATCATCCCTTTTTTACAGCTTTAAATAAAAAGTGAAGGTTTTTTCTTTACATTTCTTTAACTACGTAACATGCAATGCGCTACTGTACCAATTAAGGCAAGTCAATTATACGCATGATATAGCCAATATATACTATTGTCTAATTGTGTTATTTCATGTGGATCAAGCCCTGCAGGCCACTTATTTCCAATCACTATCAAAACGTGGCTTACTCCGATTTCATTCTCGTCTCTACAAGAGCAAGACTATAATCGGAGTATATTACGCCTGTTTCAAGTAATTGCAGCTGTCTTGCGTTGCGCAATGTGCCAACGCGGCTGATTCACCCGCAAGGTATATAATAAAAACTAAATCAAAATAAGGTAAGACTGGAAAATAGTATAAGAAAGACGTGTAGGATGATTAGGGATGAGTTATTGCCTACTTACAGTTCGTAGGCACGTGTAATGCCGCCATCCGCGTGGCCAAACATGTCCAGTAAAACCTCCGATCTCGTCTTAGGCATAGTTTTCCCATACACGCATATATCTTACTCGATAATGAATTTTGAATAATCGATTACACACGCGTGGCGTTGTGCAGGTTTTCAGGTAAAAACTCGTCGTCGGTATATTATACAGAAATACTTCAACTAATTATTAATTACCTAGATCAGCAGTAGAACCAATTAAGCCGATCGTTATAATTTGTTCGTATGGATAAGCGTTTAACGCATCCGAATTGATAAAAGAGAGAAAACCGATGCAAAAGTAAGGGATAAGGGAGACCGTAAACTAGAATATTGTGGTAAGAAATCTTTTAATTAGAGATCTTCGGATAAGAATGATTTTTTTTCTTTAGTTTTATTACACCGTCGTACGCATCGAAGAAATACGTACGTAGGTAGATACGTGCTTTACGGACCGGGTGCCATGCACACCGCAGCGAGTCAATGCAGAAAAAGGTAGATTTTTACAGTGGGTAGGTATATTCCATTAAGGAATACATCAAAGTTCAACAAATCACGGAAAGTATATTAACGTAAGACACAATCTGTCCATTCGAATTTATTTTATTTTTTATAATTTTTATTTATTTTTTTCACGCCCTTCAACGTTTACCGTTACAGATTTGTCGACGATATGCGCGTATTTCCAACTGAGAGATTCTTCGATGTCGATAATAAATCGTACGGCTGTCCAAGATCGAATCTCTAATCCATTATCGTCAATGTATAAATTCTATAAGACACGATCTTTGAAACGAATTAAACCGCGCGGACACGTAACGGTCGTACATAGGTATGCATACATACGGAGATACCTATATGTACATTGTATAAGTTTATATAGTTAGTTTTAGATTATTTTTCGTAATTTTCTTCATTATCACGGAACGAACAAGATGCGAACCAGATACCACGCTCGGTGTGACTGAATTTATAGATCGAAGCTTATACATCCAAACGCTGCACCCAATCCGGCCACATCCTTCCTGTAAGTAGTTACATACATATCTACGTATGTACCTACGCATTAATTACATAAAATCAACTCATTCTTCAGCCTTCGCTTCGGGATGTTACGCTCCGTTGTGCAAAGTACCGAGACGTTATATCTCAATGGTCAAGCTGGACTGACTTCCGGTCTTTATTAGTGAAGGCCGACCCTGTTAATTTAATATGGGTAAAAAAACTATCGATATTATCTGGGATTCTTTTTCCCTTTTTTTTTTAATGATATAAGAATCTTCGATACGTGTTTATTATAACCAAGTATCATAATTACAGAAACAGAATTGATCCGCATATATAGTCTATTTAAAATGAAAACTTATTAACTATAAATAAAGACAGGTGTTCGTTGCTGATTAAATAATTATTACAGCATCTAAACACCTATTATATAATTAATAATAATTATAACCTACTCCTGAACGGAGATATCCTCAATTATAGTTGTATCATTTATTCATCTATTCAATATTTACCGTTGATTTTTATCGGATCGGGTAAGGTGGGTATATAGATGAATTTTCAATTTCTGTACAAAGATTATTTACCCTGACGAGATGAAAATTATGCGTAAAGGAACACTTTACAACGGCACTTATGCTACTATTATATTTTTCTCATGTAGGTATATACCTTCATTGATTACTGTACTTTGCGGCCATGAAGATTCTAGATAAAGTGAATACCAGAGCATTAATTCTCACACGTTTTCCAGAAAAATGGTGAAACAATGCCTTCATAAAGTCAGCAGCCTTTTACACTCGGACAAGAATTTTAGTATTTATAGATTATAGAAATATATTCTATGGTAAAAAAATACGCGGTAAATCACCTTATGTATGTAATCGTGACCAATTCGGACGAGAGATATGGTCTCATCATCAGAAGTTAACTGCAACAACCACCGAGGCCTTTTGGATACACGAAATCAATCTTTCTCGCGTTAAATACCGGCCGACATTTTAATTGCTGCTTTCGTTGAAAGGATTTTCGTTTGCAGAGTATTTAACGCTCGCCAGGATACTTGTAATGAAAGGGATTATGGGGTTGCGAAGTTTTAATTAATCCGAACAGGAAAGAGATTATTTTTTCCCAATTTTTGTTCGAACTCCAATATCATATAAAAATCTAGACAGAAGGACACGAGGCTTTATCAAATCTGCTGAAATAGAAATAAAATATTCGCGATGTTCTTCAACAGGATTATTAGAGAAGAATATAACTGATTTGCTTCTGAGGGTTATTACTGAGAATCATCTTCGAGGAAATTCTTGACGCAAAGAAGTTTTATAATTTATACAGCAAGATAAAAATCGTGGCTTTCCAATTAACCGAAAATACGTTTAAACAGGTCCGTAAAATCCCTGTCAACGGACAATCCTACGGCTACACCATGATCATCAGTGCCCAGAGGTCTACATGTGCAAGACGAAGCGTAGTAGGTACATTAGGCATCTTTATTTATCCATATATTACTCACACGCGTGTCTCTTCGAAGGTACACGCACGTTACCGAGGTAGGTGACGTCTTGATCAAAACAAGAATCGATGCCGGGGCTACTGGGACCTGAAAGAAGGCCTGACCGTTTCCTTAATGCATGTGGAGTTCGCTTCTCAAAGGAGCATGATATCGTCGTCGTATGTTGAATAAAACCAGGCTCGATAAAGTAAAGACTTCTACAGATCGCTTGCATATACATATGCCGCAGGTATATACATCTAGAATATAGATAATATATACATACACATGTACTTATTCGTATATATCCCAACGTATATACTTCTCTTACTTTCATCTCGACCCAAGCCTTTTCCCATTCAATGCTAAGAAACGCTCGTATAAGATTTATAAACCGGTCTCTGCACCACTGCAGTACAGCAGCATATGTCCACGATAGGGTTGAGTATATTCTGGATTCAAGAATTTGCTAAAAGAATTCTAGATCTATGCAGATTCCGTTTTAAGTACACGGGAGGATTTTTCGATACGCAAGATACGAAACTATTTATTTTTTTTTATTATTTTATTCGTTATTAAAGATGTATAGTGAGAAGAAAAAAAAATGTCGACTGGTTGAACAGGTAAGCTATAATATATACATATGGTCGTACGGAGGCTTATCTTCTCTGACGTAAATTCAAAATTATTTACGCTCAGATATTATCCCGGCGTGCATATATAAGTCGTAAATGCAATTAGAATGCATTGTCGATTGCAGGGATGAGAGACGTTAGCCATTAATTCCGAGTAGATGTGTACAGGGTGACTGGCGATGTAGTAAAGTAAAATGATCCACGATCTTTCATTACATAAGATTGCGTAAATTCAAAGTGTGAATAGATATGTGGTTATGAATTTTTAATTATACGGTGAGAATTAGTGTCAGCGAGGCGTGCCGGATATTTCAAATCTCATTTCGCCTCTCTATGTATAGTATATGTATCTCTTAATCGATGCCATTAACTTTTACGCCGGTATACCGTTTGGTGAAGCAATAATAGTAGATGTAAGACACAGAGTTATACGTTGGTGTTAATTAATCGTGGCAATATTAACTCCAAGTTATCTTACTTCAGTTTTTTGGTACCACCGTGTTAACAGATATACGCAGTCAACACGTTACGAGATAGGTTAACACGGTGCAGGCAGGCATTCACCCGAAATCGAAGATGGACCAAATATTGGATCACGCGATTTCTCCCAATGAATCAGTCGATGTAAAAATTCTAGAATTATACATTAGGACACTGAATTCACAAACTGATGCATTGATGATGTCCTATACCTATACTACCGGGGAATAGAGTTATCCGGACTTTTATTGAGATTTTACGACATAAATGGAACGAGTTAATTATCGACCATGCAAAAAAGTGGTTTGTCTATGGCGTTGTTTTTTTTTTTTATTTCAGAGTATATTTGACAACATAGAATTATCAAGTCGTTTCTTATTCAGGATCAATTCTTTTCCTTGAAAAGGTAACGACGCCTTCGATTGGCATCTACAAAGAAATACTAAAATGCCAAGAATAGCCAGTAGACATTCGTGGCAAATTGACCTTCCCGTAGATTCCTGACAATTATCCACTCAACCTCATCTTGAACGTGCTGGCTACACAACTACACTAGCTATGCATTCCTTTGGCTTCCTCTTAACTGCCAAAGATGCACATAACAGCTCTCCCAGCATCTTTGGCTCAGCAGATATTGGCTAAGGACGATAATCGTAGGCAACATGTGGCTGCATTCGCCATATGCTTTTTCACGGTCAAAATGAGCACAAACAGTCCAGTTCTTTTTTTTTTCTTTTGCTCCACGCGCTGCACTTCTCAAGCAACAAGGTATTAAATATACTATAGTAAAACTGTGCTAAAACTAGGTGTAATAATAACGAGCAGAACCGAGTAGGTTACAGGACAAACGCAGTTAAATTTTATAGCATTAGTAAAACATGTTCTAAATGATTACTATAATGTGTATCATATCAATATACAGATTAGTTTACGTAATAGAAAAATGGTCTTTTTGTGATTGACCTTAGGCCAGTTTCTTAGCTGCTAATTAAGTCATAGGCGGTATATGTACGAAGCGGGATCACGCCTGTTAAACGAGATTTATACGCATGGTTAGATACGGGAAAACGACGAGTTGTATTAACATTATAAGACACACGACAGTACGTGGTGGACATTTTGAAGAATAAATTGCTTCGGTGATGCTGGCTCGCATGGACGATAGAACAAAATGTACAAGCGAGCAACGATCGTTTTTACATTTAAAACTTCCGGCTTTATGTATAGTTGCCACTAGGGTAAAATTTATTCCGTGACTGATCGATATCGAATGAATTAAAGAGCCAGTATGAAAGTCCAGAGCCTGGTGTCACTTAGGTTAGGAAGGCTTAGGAAGTTGTCTCGTGTAATATATTTGTACCCTTTCAGTCTCTTCGTTTATACACTGGATGGTCTTCCAATTTTTTTCTTTTTTTTTCTTTCTCTTTTTCTTTCATCTAAACGATGATTTATCATCGAAAATTCACAGTCTCCTTTTACGGTTTTCGAATGTCGTAATTATTGTCATTGCTTAGTATACGTAAACCTCTTTATCCGTTCGTTAAACGTGGAATGACTCATCAAATCATTTTCAAACCATTGTGTTTGATATATTATCCTATTACCCCTACTGTGCTGCAATGGGGCAGTGTCAACAATTTTATCATCGTCTTGTTAGGTCAACTTTGAAAAATGAACTTAGGCGGGAAGACGTTTGCCTTTCTCTCGTATGTATGTATGTACATACATACGTACGTATATATGCTTTTTGACGCGTGACAAAATGCCGAGTCTACCGGCTGCAGTACCGTAGAAATCGACGATTTCAAGCCTTTGACGATAATTGAAAACCGAGGAAAAAGATTACACAGTTCTAGGCTGAACTTTGTCATCTTATAAAAGCAGATTTATTATCTATACAAGTTTCACAACTCTGCTGCTGCAGATATCTCGTTAATTGGTTCGCTTCGGTATCGGTTCGACTTGATTTAACATAAATGAGACAAAAAGTAACAGAATATCGAGCAACTCCTCACGCAATCCTTAGATATATACGTATAGGTATAAATGTGAATTCAGTGGTGTACACTCAAGAGAGAGATAATCACGCGAACGTACTTACATGTCTAGAAGGCTTTTATTTCTATTTCGTTTATTTTATTACAGATTAATTCAATTACCAGTCGGTTGGCAAATTGCTTGGGATTTATCAAAGCGAGCCACTGGTCAACACGTTGGGTATAACTTAAATGGTGGTATATAGAATAGATACCGCGCAACGAGCATATAATAAATCTTTTAATTCTACCTGACCGGTTTATAAATTACGAATAAAAATTTTACACAGTCAAATTTATCCGTACAATCGATACGCACCCGGGATCACCACGCAGTAATTACTAATCACATACCATACCTAACTACGCAGGAACAAGCAAACAATTTATTCACCATTCGATTACATATTTATACGATATCAGAAATACCCAATTGCCAATCACTGATCAGCATAATCGTGAGTGAAAAAATAACAACGTTAAGATATGATAAATATGAATAAATTTGTCCTATACTTGATCTTTGTTTTCACCAAACACTCATTGAGTTGAAATTTAGCGAGTAATTAACAGGCCACGTGGACAAATTGTAGTATTCGGTATATTCGCTTCGCTTTCGCATTGATATATAAATTATTCAAAAGTATATAGTGTGAAAGGTAAATTTTATAATTAAAAAAGTCAGGAGCTGTGTGGTGAAAGACCGTTATAACACCAGCACTCAATCACATTCAATGTAAACTTTGAACGAACCACCAATTATATTCAAGTGTTTAACAAATTTGAGTAGGTATTTGAAGAGTTAGAAAAACTGACTGCTTAAAATAGGTATCGCAGTATATTCCACCCAGTCGACTTCTAGCAGGATACTAGCCAGGCGAAAAAAACGAGTAAAAAAATTAGATAGAATAGAAAAAACGTCTATGTAGCTTAGAACGAAAATAACGTTATACTGTGTGGATCGTATGGAATTACAGGTTTCAAATTCCGATAATTGACGCGACCTTGAATACCATGAGAGTGGTATAATAATTCCAGGAGCAGCGACCCAGCGAAACCAATTATTACATGCTTACTGTATGTTTATACGTAGATATCTGCCTTAGGTACCTTTACTTTCCGCGATATTACTCTCGGAGCACACGTGCATAGCGGTTAAGTGATTCTAATGATTTCTTGCCGTGTTTTAACGCCGGTTCCTTTCCGCAGTGAAGAGAAATGCGAAAACTATACACGCCCTTAGTCTCGTTTATGATGGATAATTGTAAGTATCAGAGTTCGTTATAGGCATTCAACGACGGCGAGTTTCAGAAATTAACCCTCCGTGGACGTTCGTTATTATTTTAACCGCACGGTCAAGCTTAAGACCGGCAAGGAGCGCTGACCGTACGTAAATTGATAATTAAATCCGTCACCTTGCCGAGAAAGCCGTGAAGGCCGTTCAAAGGAGGTAGTAGATATATATACCTTCCTACTTTCGATATGCTCTATTACGTGAGATAAATTGAAATTGAAATATTTTGTAAGAAATAAAAGAATAAATAGATTAAAACTTGAAAAGAATCGCGTCAACGCGTGGAGGGTGAGTTTAATCGATGCTGTACACTTGCCTGTCGTTCTTTCGTCCGAGATGAATGTGTAACCACAAACACACACAACCATTATAGTCGTGGCATAGTCGAAGTTGAAGACAAACTGCGCCCGTCCAACAGAAGACAGCTAATGGACAACGTGTTTCCGGAAAGTAAGGCGAAGCCTTCGTATAAAGAGTCCATTAGATCGATTTACGTCTTTAGCCAAAGACATCGATGGGTTAGAATTCAGACACTGCTATAGAAAACAAACTGACTCCAGTCTGCAAAGACTATTATTTCAATAATTGGAAGAGGAAGAATACGGGGGTGTATACCGTTTGATGTGTAGATCTTATAGATACATCGAGACCTGCGTGCAGATTGAAAAGTCACGAACGTGGAATAACGAATTTTAATCTTGGAAATAATATTTCCAGCACACAATCCCGTAGTCCCGGTTCTTCGTTTGTCTGCTATTCTCCATGAATTGTATAATTGTGGGGTCTGGTACAGTATAATGCACTCCAAGTTCTTTCACTTAAATCCAGGGCACAGTTGTGGGTATTTCAACGTGATGCATTTACCCTCGCCCACGCTATCAAGATCCATTACAGATCTTCATTAGCATAAAAATGCGTCTAAGAAAACTCTGCCGAAGACCGAGTTTCTAAAACTGTTCTTTGACCCGATTAAACGAAAACTTTTTCTCATAGAGAACACAGAATTTCTCGATACAAGACAGATATTGCAAAAATGCATCGAGTGCGACTTCCTGGCTGAAAAAAAAAGTGTCGAACAATCATGATTTCATGCGGATAACCATATTGGCACTTGATATAGATTTGAGCGACATTATTATGCATCGGCAACGATCACCGACATTAGATGGATACGCATTCTGCACATAGTGCGTACCATATTAACCGGAGTAATTTTCTGAATACGCTTTTTTATTTTCACTCTTCTGAGCGATGAGTTCGCAGTGAAAGATAATTACGCGTTCGATCGCGGAGTTGATTCGTGCGTGATAAGCAGCTAAGCCTAAGGCTCTCCGTCTCTCTTTCGCTTCTCTATACGTCCTCCACCTCTTTGGTTTCTTTTATTTTTTTTTTTCCCCCCCGTTTTTAATGGTGTAATTACACAGCATCCGGGCAAACGGGGAAATCGAGGGCGATCTGAATTTCGAATGAATATAAAAATAGCTTCGCTTTTATTTTAGTTTATTTTTCACCATCTTTCCTCTTCCATCCCTTCATAAGCCAATTACATACCTTACGAGTCAAATCATTACTCACGGATTATTAATGACAGAGATTTCTGAGGTATGATGTTTACTCAAGAACTTACCCACTGTACACAGATGTACGTTTGAAATAGGTATTAAAAAAGTATTAGCTGCTTACAAGATTCGCGTAAAAATTGAAAAACTACTTTTTTACGTGTAGTGTACATAAGAGTTTCTCGAAAGTTTCTCGTAGAGTGTATACCTAGAGTCCCCATAGACTTCGACATCCTGTTTGTATTCAATTCACAACCGAATGAAAATCCATAAAACTTGGAACGTTAATACATTCAGTAAATGAGTAGATACGGTCCAACTTATATGGCTTCATCTAGACGTGGTTTTCTTTACCTGTATTCACTGCAGGTGTGCAGGCCCCTGTATATACATATACAAATTTCGAAGAGATAGAGAACCTGAAGCGCTTCTATTATAATAAAGTTCTCCGATACACAAAATTGTGTGGGTACATAACGTCGTGATGCGGCAACGGACTCCGAATTACCGCGGCCCAAGCTCTTACTACCTCGATTTCACTTTTTGTTCGTATACACAGCTCTAGTCCAGAAAGATACAAGCGTGCCGAAGCTATTAGATCGATCGCTCTGATCCACCTTTTCCTTGCTCTTGAAAATAATTTAGAGACTTCGTTCCGATCGAACGACCATGCAGCTGGCACATCGTTTTACTTCTACAAGCTGGTTCTATCTTAGGACGTTTTCGACGTTACTCGACTTTAAAACCGAAATAAAATATGTTATACACAGAATAATCCAGTATTCTGTAAATCCACGAATCTAGATATTCGCGTGTATTTTTTGCAGATCTATGTAGATGACCGATTCATGGAATAACATGTTTTGTACATAAAGAAGAACGTCGACGATATTGGGACATTAATTGACTGAAAAATGTTCAGTGAATCGTGTATATGTGTCTAATAATGCGTATCCTTCACGATAGAGTTTTTTCGTTTATTTTTTGCTGTTCGTAAGGCGTCGATTCTCTAACGATCGAGTCCAGTCTTGATTTTACAACGTCGTCAGTATCTTATAGAAGAACTGAATAATGAAGAACAAACTGACGATTACACGTAGTTTTTTTTTTTCTTTCCGGAGAATACGGATAATAAAGGTTCGAAAATACAAAATTTTAGTACCGCAGTTGGGATTAGAGAGATAAAGTCAAGAATATCATTAAAGAGGAATATAGATGTGATCAAAAACCATAAACTGAAGATACTTCTTCATCGTGAAGCGATAGGCAGCAAGTGACCCTTGGACCTTGGTGGCCACAAAAATCCTATTAAGATTTCGGTTGGACCCAGCTAACAAGAGGCATTTACAAACCTTAATTTTCTTCGTTTTTTTTTATTCGATATAGTGTTCATTCGTTAAAACGCTACTGAACCGCTTCGACCAAGTCACCTCGCGTGTCTTAGATACTTGTAAAAGTTCATTTAATTAGCCGAAGCAAGAGTAATTAGCAAATGGTATACTGAAGCTGTCTGCTCGTCAGATAATTAATTATGATCATGTGAATCGAAACGATGACTGCGGACTGTGAAATGAGATATTTTATGAGATGGGGGAATCCGTGATCAAAAGAAGCGAACAACGTTCAACGTGAACCAACGCTTTCTTCTCATCTTGTTCTTCTCGAATTGGCTTCATTAAACTTGAAACTACAGCAAAATCCTCATCACAATGATGATACCTAGTAATTGCTTTTTTTTCTAGAATATATAAACTTCGAAGTGAAAATTTATGTTATTTCATACATCGCCATACGTCCGTTCACTGCATAATGTACGTACGTACACGCATGCTCTGCAAGCGGCTAACGCTACGGGAGGATTGATAACATTAATTTTAAGGTAACGATAGGCGATGGCAGATCATCAGTCAAGCACGCTATATACTTGTCAATATGCTAATTCTTATTATAGGCATCGTCCACCAAGAAAATTGAACGTATATTTAATTTACAACGATCAACAGCTGACTACTTGCCTAAGGGTGTGGTGAGATGTCTATTAGCCCAGTTCTTGAATGTAGGTACACGA
This sequence comes from Macrophya alboannulata, assembly GCA_949628255.1. Lineage (NCBI taxonomy): Eukaryota > Metazoa > Arthropoda > Insecta > Hymenoptera > Tenthredinidae > Macrophya > Macrophya alboannulata. The sequence continues at coordinate 11,847,156 of OX451207.1, read as the reverse complement.
GGAAAAGCACACGCGGTAGACCAGACACGCATCAAATTCACCAACGATTTGAATACCACGTTAATGACAGAGATGGTAATTTATAAATTAAGGGGTTGGGTTGAGAAAAAGCGGGATAAATCAAGATTATACATAGATATACAGTTTTTGACAAGATTGGATTTAAACAATCTTTTTTTCACGTATTATTCTACATGTGAAATGAATTTTGGAATTATTTCAAACGATTCGTTAACTAAATAGGACTTAACCCCATTGCGTACGGTTTGGTAAATGATCGTGACATTCGTATCGTCAGATCCGAGGATGCACCATGAAAATCAATCTTTTTTTTCTAATATTTCTAATCATCAAAATAAAGAATGTACAGGCAAATGTGGATAACAGGCCCAATTACGATACACGGATAGAAATTTGAGGGCAATCTTTGCGCAGGATAGCCTATACCACCCTCCATGCACTTTTCAGCATTCGAGCTCCATGCAGAGATCTCACTAATTGTGACTCTCCGTCAGGAACATCGCAAACGCACTCTTAAATTTAGTCTCTAACATTCTTGCTTAATAATGCATTTGCACGAACCCATACCACTAATAATTATTAAAACAAGAAACGTGCAGCATAATGGTTGGAGGCAAGGGCTAAATCGTATTGATGGTTGTAAAAGCGTTGGGTCGTAATTATACGCATTGTCCGAGCGGTCTGTAAAGGCCGTATTGATTGTACCCGAAATAATTTATAACTAGTCGACCTGTTTCAGATATGCATTTCTCCACAGATTTTTAGCAATATAATATCTGAAAATATATATGTATATTTTTTTTTATACATTCTAACGCAACAGAAGCAGAAATATATGTTTTTGATTCAACATCTGTCGGTCAAAAATACCTCAAAATTATGATAATTTGGTTTGCGGTTTGGTTCAGGCAGGAAGAAAATTTCCTGATCTTCATAACAGTCGCAAAATTTGCGACTAATATTATCGATTGCTGAAGATATTATAGGTATATGAACGCCGTCGTTTCGCCGGATATTTATAGGTTGTTCACGGAATATAACTTCTATACGTTGCCGCACCGCATGTATCCTGCAGCAGCAGAGATCGTAAATGTGCATGAAATGTGTATTCTATTCCAGTCGCACGATATATTAGACGATCGGTTTTTATTTATTTATTTTTATTTTTCATTTCCACTGACGAGATCCTAAGTGGAGAAGGATGTATCGCGAATGTTGAACATGATGAAGTTTCTCGAAGTTGTATTTGTATGTATAGGAGACTAGAAATCGGTGTTGGCGAAGCAAGTGCCAAGATAAATCAAGTTTCCTCAAGCTTCCGCAGAAAATCTATAACATGCACCATTATTCTAGTCCGTTTTTATATCCGTCCCATGTATAAATCTATCGCTTCACGATGAGTAAAAAATTCCATAAAAGAGGATGTTCTATCGTTACATTATATTTGAACATAATGACGAAAAGTTTGTTCCCCATTATTCAAAATCCCGCGGTGACTGTACATCAAGACAAATTTTTTACCTTTAACAATTGTAGTTCAATTCTAAAGCGTTACAACTTTTTAATCGAGACTTCCAAGTAAGACGGTCGATTCTCAATGAGGCACGCGACTACTGTGCCTAACGGTTCTGAATGTACGCGGTTGAATAATATCTATAAATTTTTACCAAAGTTTATACGACGTTTTACTAACCGAAGCAACGGATTGACCCGAGGCAACGTGTGGTACGGATATACCTCACGTGGAGCAAGTAAAACTTGGTATTCGCGATCGTTCGCCGTTTCTTATCTACTGAGGCGAAGCGGTAACTGCGCAGCCGTAATTCATTTCCCGTCGTTAAGACGCCGGGATAGAATTAGCTGGATGAGACGAAAGACAACCCGTTTTTACTCCCCTACTCAGCCATCGTTTTCATATGATACTAAAAGCTGCCATGGTTTTAGAGACTAGATTTTATTTCTTCATTCTAATAATCAACCAGATCCATAATTTGGAAGAATATGGATAAACTTTGGACTGTCCATCTCAAAATGGATATTTTTTTCCGTATGGTCAACCCCAACGGCGATCGCAACCTCTGTAAAATAAGCTGAGGATTAAATCTCTACTCTCTATACCTCGCCGCACGCTCGGTCACCAGTACTTTGCTCTCGATATGGAAGTCCAGATGACTATCTGTACCAATTTACTAGACAGTCGCAGGTATACTGGATCGTGTGAAGCAAATAATCCCGCTGAGCGGAGGAGCTCATGTACATTTATCTACGTATGCAATGCGCATGTATATCAGATATAAATGTAGTCGTCTTAGAATAGGGCTCTTTGCGGCGGATCAAACTATGATTGAATTTTTCTGTGAATTCATGTTTGAATTCAAACGAGAACCGCTCATTTTTCGTCAACGAATTCCTCTCTATAACTATGATACCTGAGATGGCGGTAAAACTTTGAACTTTTACCCGTGCGAAACGAGCTTGAGAATTCATTTGGAGAAGGGAGTGATCGTTGTAAACCACATCGTTATGAGTGAATTACATATTCCGTATGTAGCTTCGTGCAGCTCGCCTCATTTTCACGGCTTCCATATTCCATTGGATTGATATTAAACTTCCCGGAAGGAGTTTGAGAGTTGGATATATTATGCCTCGTGGAGAGGTTATTTCCAAAGAGTTAACTATATTATTATGGGATTCCATGCTTTAAAAGCGATTCGTGAATTGAAATACATACACCGAAACATCGAGCATGACTTATATGAATTATGATATACGCTTGATTGTTCCGCAGCTGCAGGTATCGGTAAGACGTCTGCAGGTTTTATTTCGACTGTGGACGTTCGTGCAGAGCAATTGGTTTTGTTCGGAAGATTGAGGCATCAGGGACGGTTAATTGGTCTTGAAGATACCAGTTCGTCAGACTTCAGACGGTTCCGCAAATTGTAATCACCCGATTACAAGAGTATGTGTATCAAAATGTTCCGTAATTGCAGCTCGTTCATTTCACCGTGAACCTCATTCTCTCAAGATGATAACAAAAAATAAAATTTCGTTCACTATTAAAAGTTACCTACATAAAAGAATCGTCGACGTAATATACTCGAAAACCTCTCGTTCTTCACAGTTCAACGAACAAACTAATAAAAATTGTCAAAAGGGTCGCGGCTCGAGGTTCATTTACCGTATGGCGGCTCCGAGCTCGTAAAGCGTTACGAATTCGAATATCAGGAAGTATACCCGCCTGCCACAGTAAAATGCCGACGTAATGCTTGGTCATGGAAAATGCACATTGCGTTGTTTGCCTCACGTAGATACATACATACGTCTATATGCATTCGGGTGAAGGGGAGGGTGCTGAAGTTGAGGTACTGAAGTTATAGCGTATATGCACGTCTGCAGATATGTAGAAGATCTTTGGTTTATACTGACAACGCCCACCATTTATACACCTTCCAGGAACAATCAACAACAATCAAGGAATACATGTTCTATGACAACATTATATATGACGAGGTCCAGAGAATCGGTCATCGCGGTTATACTTCGACGTGAACAGGTTTTCTAATCCCAGATATACCAACGAGTCGGGAATTCCCCCCTTCGAAAACTAACTGGACAAGGCGTGCGAGCGATACTTGAGAACTCGAACCTCGTGATTCTGATTGTTGATTTCGACAAAGAAAATTTGAGATTTGTGATAGTGAACAAAAGTGGGGGAAAACCGTCACATAAATCTTCCCGGGAGAGTCTCGAATCAGATTTATAAATCTTATTGAATTTTGAATGAATTTGCTGTTATATTCACATCCCATAGAGATATCGCATTATTATAGAGACGTACGCATACCTATAATAATAGAAGTATCGGAATGATCAAGCAATTTAATAAAAAATTACCAATAACATTCCAAGGAGTGTCGCTTCGCATGGTGAACGATAGATATCGACGGGATGTTCTGGATGTGAGTCGAATAAGTATGTGGCGTCAACGCCGTACGTATGTACGAACATACCTGCGTGCGAGAAACAACAGCGCATTTGGACACGCTCCGGTACCTACAAGCGTATCTTTATAGTCAGTGTTATATAGCATTAACTCGCTTCCATGTAATCTCTTACTGTGAATTGATTTGTCTCTTTTATATACATATATATACACGGGAGGATATGTTCAATTTTAAAAATCATCTATACCTACCCATACCGAAGCGGGGATATAAAAATATATGATGTTATAACGCTACTTTTAATCTTTCCGTTATATAGGCACGCGCTGCTGCAACTAAATATTTATTTTCCTATTTCTATACATTTTTTTTTCAATTATGTTTGGGCGTTAACATTCGGCACCTTTCCGTCACGCCTCTATTGCGTACCTACACACGCGTGGACCAAAATCTCAAATCTGTATACTTGCGGTCTGATGCTTAGACTCCAAGATCGGTACGCGATATCGAGCGAAAGCTCATTGAATGACGAATCGTCGTAATTAACAACCGTTTTGCGGGTATTTTTTCATTTATTTCCCTCATTTTTATCGTAAAATTAATGGTAAAAATACGTATGGTTAAAAAGAGAGCTATACTATTATGTGGGAGGGAGAATTAACAAGGTCCTCGATTATGAGTTTGTTTTCTGCGACTTTAGATTCTACATGCGATATTCTGACTTGGCTTTCTTTTTAGTACATATCTAAGTAATGTAGAAAAAACGGATTTTTACCTGTCCTACATTCCACGCTGAATCAGGATACACGTAAATTAATCCAGGGCACTGAGATCAACTGTAGAATATATATATAAAAAAAAAAAAACGTCACTGAACGAACACTGCACTTTAAGAAAACCACTGCACAGTATTAAACTTGATAAATCAATTCAAGGCATTGAAATCTCCAGCCCTCGCTTCAGACAAACGCGTGTTACGTGCACTGGACCGTGGCTACTCTTAAACCAGCATTGACATCACTTTACACCAACCGCAACACAAACTTTCCGTAAACTCACTAAAGTTTGATTTCACTGTACTAGGTACAGGTATATCCAGGAACAATATTAAAAAACAAAAAAAAAATTATTTCAATTCCATACAAAACGAAATCTCAATATAATATACCACCGCAGGCGTTAAAATTAATATACACGCTGATCATATTATTTCCGGTGTAAATCTTGACGTAAAAAAAAAAAAAAAAAAACTCGTTAACGATGTATGTATGTACACATAGATATTATGTATAACAGCAGGTACCTACGTAGTTATTGATAATTATTTGGACATTAAATGACATACTTTATCGTTTGATAATTAAGTTTCCAGACATTAGCTACGCTTGTTTGGTATTTTCGTAGAAAAAAATAATGAAAAAAAAAGAGGGGAAAAAAATTGCAGTCAATATAAACACGCGAATAGGTGGGACCGTTGTTTCACTTAACTGGCAGATGGTAACCGTATAGAAAGGACGGTTGGGCAGGGACTGATCCATAGATCGTGGTAAGGATCGACAGATCCCTCCACGTACGTACGAAGCGAAGGAGGAGTCCTGAAGAGTATGGATCCCCACTACACCTGTTTCTCTTCCCCCGCTCTTTTCCTTTTGTCTACCAGTTCCACACTTCCCGTCTTTATTTTACCTTCGCACCATCTCGCTCCCACATACCTATGTGCGTTGTTGAACTTATAAGTTAGCTACTTTTCGACTCGGAGTTTAACGCAAGAAAATTACTGCGAGACTCAACGTCATTGAGGAAGAAAAATAAAATAAAAAAAAAACATATACGTACGACTGCAGACAGGGCGAGGCTAATGCTTTTTACTTTACTCGATTAATGTAATTATCCGAATAGCTAAGACTCGGTCCTATATAAGGTCATTGTAAAGTTAGCTTGGAAAAAAAACCTCGGGCCTAAGAGCAGCCTGCCAATTCTCATATTTTTATCAATAATCGCAAGATACATAAATCCACTAATCAGCGACGGGCAATAATTTTGTATTCGATAGGCGTGTGATTAGCTGTTGGTGATTACTCATTAACTTTGCTTGTATTTGTATAACATGCATGCGATCTGAATGCACATTATACAACGGTACCACCTGTAGTTAGCTTTGGTAAATAACATTGGCAATTCTCTCCTAAAATATTTTATCGTCGAGATTCATACCATGGCATAATAGTACTAGGATTAAAATCAACTTAATCACGACGGCATTGTTATGGTTTGCAACGGTTTGATAATGAGCATGCCTCTATTTTTTAAATATAGGAAAATCATATGATACAATCACACATCGTTGCACGGTAGCATATGGTCTGTACAGGTAGATACAATATCGTTATGGAGAACGCGTTTCACTTGGTGTACTTATACTTTAACGGAGTGACACAATTTTTAATTCTCGAAAGACTGAATATCGTCCACTAAAGCTATGGTATTAAATCGTTGTTCTTTTCACACGTAGACCTGTGACTGATGTTACGACACGATAAACTTTATCGCAGGGAACGTCCTTTACCTGCAGTCCAGTAGGAGTATAGGTATAAGAAACACACCACACAACTACGTTGAAATCGAATACAAATTTTACCCATAACCTGATATAAAATACTTCCAATAAATTACTTACGTTTGTTAATTTTAAATTATCTATGTGTGTTAAGTTTCGATATTTTTTTTACTACTCTGTGCATCGGCGGATTATTAATTTGATGATGTAATTATAATTCACACAGTTCGTTTATTCGTAATCTATATCAAATATTTGATATTCGAATTTTTCTAAATTTGTTATTGTTAATAAACTATGCATATAAAATGATAATTCTCGAATGTTCCTTAATTTAATTGTAATACGATAAATTTCATCGAACATTCACAATTCCGTCAAGATAAATCCGGGTTTATACAGTGCAGGTCTTAACCGTAAAAACTCAAGGATCAACTAATCAGAAGGGTTAGCTGCTGTAAAAGCCTTCTCATTGCTTGATCCTCACGTTTTTACGGTTAAGACCACTGCATAAACGAGCCATAACCCGAGGACGCAACGATTCCTTGTCTATATTTTTTACACTAAATAATACCTATCCTGATCACGGTAATAAATACCTTAATCTTGAAGTCACATTGTATAGAATGTATAGATTCCGAGGGCTTCGAACTCGTTCAATCGGAACGAGATATACATTAAATATTAGTTAAATCAATTACCATAATGCTGATGTAGTCTTCGATGAATAGATGAATATGATGACTTATTAATTGTCCGTTAACACACATTCGTTGCATCACTTCGTCACTGTTGTTTTCTATATTTCACTCAACTATCAGAAACCGAAATTCGTTTGTAGTCTTGGCGTCACAATAAACTTCTAGCTTGTAAATATATTCCAACCAAAATGATTCAGGAATGACCGCAGGTAGAACAGACAGGTTACTATAAGGTCCTAATACAGTTTTCTAAATAAAGAATGATCTGTATTGCTCTGGAACCTGTTGCAATGCCTTTATTTTTATGGGGGGAGAAATACGACCGGCAAGATTCTCGAACTAATATAACTACTACTTCAGGTTTGAACCATTTTTCGCAAGTATGGTAATAGTTTTTGTCGTACTGACGCACACATATTTGAATCGTTATACCTTTGTTTAGAATTCGCGGCAAATTCAAATGATCGTGATGAACCCACCCACCTGAAATTCGAGACTTTATTAATAACTTTCGTGGATTTGAACTTTCGAAATTTTTGTTAAACCAATTTCAAGCTTTATAAGACTTTATGAAAAAAAATCCAGCACAGTTACAGCTGAATCTAATTGTGTTTTAATTCGACTTTTTCTTCAACACTTGGCTAGTAAAAAAGTTGATTGATTAGAAGTAATATAAATTTTTTGTTAGGAATATTCTAGGGTATCGTTCAGCAAAGGGTAAATTACGTTAAAGAAATCGATAGTTTTAGTATAAGTAATTTAAATTATACATGACGGTAAATAAATAATATAGACAAAATTTTGTCAGAGAGATGTTTATTCGATGGTTAAATTACAAAATACTATACCTATCCTTCTCTCCTCCCCACTTCCCGCCCTGTAGCACAAGAAAAATCTGAGGTCAAACTATCAATATTTTGTAAGTCGACACCATTATTAATTTAAATGACTAAAATAGGTTTCAAATTTTTCATACATTTTTTGTATTTTTTATATATTTTTTTTTTTGGTAGTTTTGATTTTCTAAATCTACGTATGCATAGATTTGTATTTTTTTTTTTTTTTTTTAGTAACATTATCACACCGACAACCAATAATATTCGAATATTTTGTTCCTTGTGAATATCATTACGACTATGACTTGTAGTACACGTTCAAGGTAAACAGAAAATTCATTTGAATCATAAAGTGATCGTTCAGTAATAACTTCAGCATTGAAGTAAGTAAGTAAGTAATGATTTAAAATAACATATCTTAAATAGGTAATAATATTGTCACATTATCATGCATTACGGCATTGTCAAATATGAGGTTTTCTATAACATTATTATACGATAAGATCTGGATTTAGTATAAATGTTTGCAAGACCAAGTTGTAAAATGAAATCAATAAACAAAATAAAAAAAATATAAGAAATTTTAAGAGTGAATTAAAAAATGTTTAGTCGATTTGAAGCAGCATTTATTTTGGATAAAACAATGATGAGTAAAATACAGTATCACTTCAAATCTTCTGACTTTCCAACAGTTTTAAGATTTTTTTTTCTTTTTCTTCTCCTTATTATCATTATTATTATTATTATTATTATTTATTATTATTATTCTTATTCTTCTTTTTCTTCTTCATTCGTTACTTATATAAATGTATTCGTGGGTGTATGTCAGCGTGTATTACATGGTGTGTTAAGGTTGAGCGTGCTCACAACTCAACGGTCAAAACTGCTTCCTGTTGTCGAGCACCTGGAACAAAAAGTCAAATTATTTATAATCAATTAAATCATTGATAGTTTTGAATAGAATTGAAGTTAAATTTGGCCGCAAGTTTCATTGACATTCATATCAATGTTCATAGGTAGAAGTTGTAATATCATATAGTGTAATAACCCAAGCTTTGACCTTCTTAATACCACAAAAAACTATTAAAAATTAGTTCTAAGAAGCTCAATCTTAGAAACAAATGTTCATTTTTCAAAATCAATGTGCATAATTAGTCTGATTTTCTCTTGCAATAGACTAATGCATAAAATTATACATTTGCTCTGTGAGGAATATGAAAAAGTTAAACAGAGTCGCAATCTTGGTAAAAATGATAAAAACATAATTAAAATAGATTTGCTAATATGATTCCTGATTTCAAATAAACGAAAGAATATGAAGAGGGATTTCAAAATACTTTCAAGTTTAGGAAGAGATAAACAGATATGTATTTTTGTTGCCAATCTCGAGATTGGCTGCTAGTTTCATACGAAAGATAAAATATGTAGACTTGTGGTACTGTGTAACATGTAGACATAACAGGCTGCTTGGATCTTGGAGGCAAGCAGTCGACCCAATTAACTGCGAAGATGAGATGAATAAGGGCATAAATACAAAAACGTGGATTTGAATGTATTGAAATACACATGTAACAAAGAGTTTGAACAGTACCCAGAAATAAGAAGAAATTTCTTCACCACTTTATAAACCTAAATAAAAGTCAATAAATTATTCGACTTTTCCTCTTATCAAAAGGGAGTTTTCAAAGTTTTCAAATATTGGGAGTTTTAAGAGTTTCAAAAAATTCCAGGTCTTCCAGTCCCACATTTCTGTGTTCTAGAGTAAAATGCCTAGTATATTTTGCTCAAGATATGGATAACAATACATTTTTAGTGTTTCCTAAGTCAAAAAGTCAAAAATGTCCATACATTTTTGCAAAATTGAGCTTTCTATGTTTTTCTCATCGCTCGATCATATTTTGAATATTGAATAATAAAAATAAGGAAAACATTTGTAATGTGTGAAAATGTATATTACCCATAAACAGAAACATTACTCTTAAATAATGTCATAAATATCAATGAATAATGAACTTTCGATTTTCTTTTCATGTAGCATCAAGTGACACAGCTAAGAAGGGCCATAAAAGTTTATAGAATTTCATGAAAAGTGAAAAATAGACGATTTTCTTTCAAAATTTACTTTTCCGCATTTCCCTTTCATCATTTATTGAATCATTATCCCAAAATTATACAATCAGCACAGTATCTCAAGAAAAAAGCGAATCATTTCGTTTTTCCTTAATTCCAAAAATAAGTAGATCGTTTAAATAAAACTAACTCACAATATTTAAGCTTCAGGTTTTGCTAATGGTGCATCTTTTTTTTCCTCGGCAACAGGGGCAGGGGCAGGGGCAGGGGCAGGGACAGCTGCAACTGCGGCTGCGGCTACGACTGGGGCTGCGACAGCAGGAGTATCTTTCTTCTCTTCTGTTTTCTCGACTGGTTTTTCAGTAACCTTTTCAACTGGTTTTTCAACTGGTTTTTCGACTGGCTTTTCAACTGGCTTCTCCTCTGATTCCTTCTTTGGCGCAACCTTTAGAGAAAATATTGAAAGAAATCAATTAATAAATAATAACAGAAGAGAAATTAACAAATAAATATACATCTTCTATTTGTCGCAAAATACTAATCTATGAATTCAAAAATTTTATTCACCTGTTCTATTCCTACCTCCTCTTTGCTGGCTTCGTCAAAATTTTCAACTAAGTCTGGAACTTCGTCGTCTTCTTCCAAAGCAGCTTTTCCTACTGCGCTTCCCGCCACAGAGCTGGCCAATCGTTTTAATTGAGTTAAACCCTCGGGTCCAAGCTGACTCAATATTCCAGGTAACATTTCAGTGATCTGTTTGTTTTCTCCATGACCAGTTATGGCGAAAGTATTCGCCGAGAGACTCGCTTGTGCCTTAGGATTATTGAAATGGATAACAGTTCCGTCATCCTTAATCATATTCACTTCTTCGATTCCAGGAATCGTGTTTACAGACAACTTTTTCAGAGAGCTCTGTAACTTTTTGTCATCGGTAGCTGCGGTCGCGTGAACCACCTGAAATTTTCATTAATACCTCGTGATAGAAGAGGAACTGGTTTTATTTTGTCTATTTTCGAAATTATGGAAATGCCGGCCTCAGAAAACAATTTTCTTAAATTTTGATACACGAAACTTGTAAACTAAAGAATTACCAAAAGAATGAATTATTATCGGCCTTGAAAATCCCGGCGAAAGTATAAGTGCAAAGTGTGAATTGAAGACTTTTTTTGAATGTTGAAAAAATGACTGGATATTTTTAGCCAATTGATATCAAAAAATCGCGACGAACTTAGTAAGGCGAATGATAATAAAAAGATATTGGTTCATTCTGAAATAATAATACGTTTTCTTTGTCATTCGTTGAGTCTGAGACTGCTTTTGTTCGTGGGAATCGTCGAATTAGAATGATTGTCGTAATTGTTGAATTGTCAGTTTATGAATTGGGTATTATTTAATTTATGGATTATTATTATTAGGTGAATTATCCGATTTTTACCTTCTTCTTACGACGGGGTGTACCCTTGCCTCCAATTCGTACTTGGGCTTGGAGCTTCTTCAACTTTTCGGGATTCATATTGACTTCCCTTTGGAGTTATCACTATGCTTGATAACCTGACACGGTAACAGGCGGTTGCGCGTATTTAATAAACGCCAAATTCCAGGCGAATTAAGATTCACTCGGAACGGCCGGCAACTAAACACGTGCTCGCTGTTGGCCAAAAGGGTCGAGAAAATGGAAGTCTGAGAGTATCTCTCCTTCTCAGGCAACAGCTTCCGCTCAGACACACGATTTCCGGTCAAAATTTTAACAACAATTATGAATTTAGATATTTTTAAGGAATATCATCCTCTCAAAGTGACAATAAATGGGCTTGAATTTATCCCAAAGGTATTAAAAATTTATAAATTTTATATGACAACTATTTCATCAATCTATCATGTCTAAAATAAACTTTCACTTGAACTGTTAAACTAAACTCTATTATCAAGCTCGGATCTAAAAAGATTTATAGAAGAAGTTTCGTCCGAATAGAAACAACGATTCTTAGCTAAATAAATATTTTTATTCACATGATTGCCTATTGATTAACCCTTTTCAGTTTGTTCAGTTAAAAAACTGAAAATAAACACGTTTATGATTCATACTTGCCCGCCGCTAGGTAGCGAATGAAAATGATAATTATTGGTCTCTTATCGAAAAAAAAATTCTATTCCAAATGCATACGCGTTTACAATATTATCGATGAATAATGTAATGCGGAAAATAATTAAAAATGTTCTCCCTAGACGAATTCCTTCTTCTATATATTCAAAATTGCGATTTCCTTTTTGGTCAGAATAAAAAATGATACCACATCGTATTACCTGTTATGGATAATTCAGAAGCAGCCAGTTTTTTTGCTGATGGAAATTTATAGCTATATCCAGAAATGAATGATTCTTTTTTCCAGTTGGTTAATCGTATCGACGAATAAAAACGAATAAATTCACAAAAAAAAAATAATAGAATTAGGTTTTTTTGCAAAGGAGTTTCGTTAAGGATAAATCAAATAACGCCAATTTTTTTTTTTGTACATAAAAATTGTACAGATTCATTTCTTCACTATTTACATGATAAATACTACAAACTAAGCTGACCTTCACATATGAAATTTGAAAGATATGCTATAGATTCAAGCCTGAGCATGTCTCAAAACGTGTTACGATTACCAATACATACTGTAACAAAATTCAACCTGTGATTACACAATTACAAATTGTGAAAATTACATCTACTCCAGATTAGGATTATTTAACATTAGCCTCGGGAAATACTATTCCGTATTTTATACACCCTTCTTATATGAGCTACGATTATAATAATTCGCACGTTACTTGAATACATTATAACAAAATTGCAATACGCATTAGTTAAAAGTACAACTTTGTTGATGAGATAATAACTTGTCATAGAACTCATGTGATTACTATAAATACAATAAGTCCATAATTAAAGTAAAATGAAAAATCAAAATTGACTGAATTAACAAAAAATAAATAATTAATATGAAAGACAAGAAAAAAATGATTCACACAATTTGTTATACTGTGATGACGAGATAGGCATAAATGATTGTTAATTACAATTGGTAAATAGAGAGCTGTAACTATGCAATCACCTGTACTGCAATTTATAAGTTATAAGATATTAATCTCAGTAATTGCTTATTTAATAGTAGGTATATTAAGTTTGCAATTAAAATCTCTTTATATTATGCACGCCGATTAATACTAGCTCTGTTATTATCTGTGTTTGTATTTTCATAATGAATAAGAAAATATATTAGACTTCTAATAGTTTTTCAACATAGCAGCCTTTCTACGACGTTGAGTTAGCTCGTTTTTAACGTGTCCATACTCAAACCGAATTCTCAGTTCTCCTATTTTTGATATAGGCAAGATATCTGGTATCCATTCAATCAGAAATGGTGTAGGTTCAATTTGATTCGGAGAAGTGTTGCCTGAAATGAAGAGAAGTAAATAAATAAATAAATTCTCATAGATTAAAGGAACATCAACTAATAAGTAATCAATAAAGAATGGAACGCATAGTCTCACCGACTTTGAGATAAGTTTTCAGTTCCAGTGGTTTAATTAATGGTCTATTACCAGTCTTTTTGAACTTATCCATTTCCGTTTCTTCCCGTTTATACAATTCATAAGTACCATCAGAATTTTGTACAAAGCTTCTCGTTATTTCTAATGGCATTATTGTTGTTTCGAAAATACTTTTAACATGTAGTATATTCGTTATATGCCATGTATATTTAGTAAAGGTGCCCAAAGGCACTCCGTCCTTTCTTACAAAAGCTGTTGTTGAATTTGGTAATCTTTTTTTCTTACCACCACATGATATCCGCTCTCTAAGACAATCAAAGAACATTTGTGGCACATGAAATACCAGAGGGTCTGGTTTTCCATCAAACTGAAAATGCATCGTTTGATTTATCCTTTCTGTTATCGAAGCAAGCCACTTGATAAACGACAAACTGGTATTACTCTCGTCTAAATTCTCGCAAGAATTTTGATATTTTTTAATAATCGTAGGCTTAGCTCTTGCTTTTCTTGGTTCTATTGAATTCAAATTATTCAAGCTGGTTGAACACAGGTTTGGCAATCTTTCATCTCTTTTTCTCTTCCCACTCGTTTGCAACACATCAATATTATCAGGAGTCAATGTATCTCCACATCCACACTGTATTACTGTATTTCCATCGATTATTTGAACCGTATTGTCATCTATAATCGTACTGCCATTCAGAAGTTTAACAGTATCCGCATCCAACACAGTATTGGCATCAAGTATTTTTACTGTACCGCTATCAAGGATCTTTACATTGTTATTATCCAACAAATACTGACTTTCATTTATAACATTATATTTTGTATCAATCAGAGATTGATTATCAAGAATTTTTACTGTCTCTCCATCAAGTACAGTATTTTGGTCTATCACTTCCAAATTGTGTACCTGAATAAAGTATTTCAAGATTAACATATCTCATTTGTCTATACTTCAGAATGTTCTGCATATATTTTAATCTGTGTTCATAAAACATAAGTTCAAACCATTATTTGTAGGATAATCGAAAACTTCATCCTCTAATTATTCACTACCATGTTTAAAGAGTATACACAAAGCTAAATACACGATATACCTGAGAGATAATATTCGCGTCATCTAATAATGTATGATCACATTCAACCTCGATGTTTTCGACAATATTATGCGGCAGTATTGCTGCATCTAAATCCATTGTGTCGTCACGAAATATTAAAAGCTGTGTATCAGTTTCATCAACTGTTAAACTCTCCAGATCTGTAACAATTTGATAAAATTTTTACATTGGATAAAAAGTATTGAGTAGAATCTGGTAATTTGGAGATATTTTATGAAAGGTAAATTTGTTCATGAATTAAATATTGCATAAAAAAATCTTAATATTTACCCATTCCAACAATTTTATCAGCCTCATTAATTTGGAACTCGGTAGTTATGGACTTTTGTATATTAAGATCAGCCTGATCCAAATTAACATAATATTCAAATTCTTCAGTTAATTTTGGATCGCTAGCAAATGCACATATGCAGGCATAGAAATGCACGCATCGTTTAATCTGAGATTGCGATGATAGTTCTGTTTTGTCTCCAAACTTTGTCGTTGCCTAAGTGAAAATGGCAAAAATTTTATAAAAAGAATATAAACAAACAGTAGTAGAAAATAATCAATAATGATTGTAGATGTCTAAACATAACATCTTATAAGTCAAGCCATTACCTCTTGTAAAAACATCATTACGTACTTTGAATGCTGTACAACTGCACAAACATCTGTGCTCAACTCTGTCCTTTGATTTAGTAACAAAAAATGAAAAATGGAGATATCCTAAGGGGTGCTTTGGCGAAGCTTTGCATTTTACTGCCATTATATTTTTCGATACTCTTTGTACCAACGGTCCCGAAGTCTCTGTTGCTAGTAGCCATATTTCTTGTTTTATTTCATTATTTACATTTAAAGAAGACAGTATCGAGTTACGCAGAGTTAATGGTTGAGCTTCCGCATAACAGCGTAGGGCTGCTTGTATGTGTTGACAAGTTGATATGGATAATTCAGATGAATCCTTTTCCTAAAGCACATTGATGTAATAGTTAGAAGAAAAAAAACTTGACAACATATTACAATATAGGAAATAAAAATACGATATGATCTTTTTGGGGTAAAAATGTTATTTCATCTTGTGTTTAGTTCTTTTTGCAAAATACATTGACCCAGGTAGTGAGGCTTATTGAATAAAGATAGAAATATGCAATATGTTCATCAATTTTTCGGTGATTAATATTTAGAAATTATTTACAATAAACTAAAAAGTCCAATGTATGAATTTCATAAATTTGATAAAATTGAAGATTGTTTAATATTAAACTTACGTGACACTTTAAAACACTTGCGTTGAAGCTTCTTTCGCAAGTGTCCACGAAACATAAAGCTGCGGTCTGTGTTATTAAGGCAGCATTTTCATCAACGATCGTTGCATTTATTATTGGTAGTTGTACAAACCCTCTATAATCAGGGCCTTTATCTCGAACTCTGACTGAAAATACTTGAGCCGTTGATCCCGTGATGAGTTTACAAGCTTCTGTTGATAATTTTCTCTTTTCCCCTGGCTCTTTGAATACTGCGTCGCAGTATTTATTCTTACAACTCAGTCCACGCGAACCATTATACGTTCCGCATTTTGGACATTTACGAACTCCTCTTAGAGTTGCTTTACCCAAGTCGGAAAGTAGCGTGTGCAAGCGTTCCTCGTTCGACATAATGCTGATAATTAACAATAAATTCAATAAATACATGTTTAAAGTATAACATGTTTATTAGGCCTAATGTTTATCTAGACTATAAATCTTTTCCGATATAATAATATCTCTTGTATCAGTTTTAAAAACGACAGTTTTTAAAGTAAGTATGACGAAAAAATGTGCCACTCAGTTTGATCGAAACAAACAAATAACACAAATAGTCGAATTCTGATAATCTGTGAGGTTAGAACAGAAAAATCGAAGAAAACCTCCCGAAATAAATTTGAAACAGAATAGAATATCCCTCATCGTGTTATAAGTAAGAATGATATTTGAATAAATAATAATATATCCATCATACCTTTAGCCCTGCCTGTTTAATTTTGTCAGTAAAATTAGTCTGACAGTTTATGAATATAACTACACTTACTTAATAGCTATCACGAATTACGATATAACGAACTGCTTTGAGCTCAATTCTTCTGACTAAGCAAATTGATTAGTTTTATAATCCCTGGGTTTATATCGTGATAGATGTGATTTTGCAGTAGGGTTTATTTTTGGTGGTTGGTAAATAATAAATAAATAAATTTCATACCAAAGCAGACAGAAGTTGTATGTATACATGTATACCTATAGCCAGCATACCGTTAGTTCATACATCTGTTGTCATGTGGACCTATATAAAGTTAGCCGTCGACCTTATTATTTTTCAATTTTTTATATACCAATCAACTTCTCCCTAATTGCTCCTAATTTCTCCACTAATTTCATTAGGTGCTCCAATCTAGTTTTCGAGAAAAAAAGGTTAATCAAAATCGAGGATTTTTTATAGCAGAATGGCGGTCAAATTCAAAAACAGGGGGTATATTTATCAACGAGTACCAAAGTACCAAACTGTTTTACCATCGTAACAGGAATTTCCAATTGTTGACATCCAAAGAACTAGCGACAGGTGCTTACGTCGAAGATATAAAGATTTAGGTTATCTACTAAACGGGGAGTTGATTACACGTAGTGTAAATCCCCAATCTATTTAACGTGAAATAAAGTTATCTTTAAAAATAAACGTGAACGATATAACAACAGGCTAAGCACTTGTCTGATCAGTTAAAAATGTCATCAAAAATGGAAATACTTTGGAAACAAGCGTTGAAAACATTCGCAGGTCGTAACAGCGTCGGGTATAGACTTTGTCAGAAGAATTTTGAAATGTTACGAAATCTAATGGACAAAGTAACAGCTGTAGATGTTAGACTAGACCAAGACGTTATCGAATTTGTTCAAATGCAATCCGCACCTATGTGCGTTGTTGACATATTCGAAAACCAAGATATTACCATCGCTATATTCATACTCAAACAAGGTGTCACAATGCCAATGCACGATCATCCAGGAATGCACGGGCTTCTCAAGGTATAACGAATATCATAAATACTCATTCGATTATCCACAAGTAATTAAAAAAAAAAACAGAAAAATATTAATTCCTTCGGAAGTTTTTTGTTTTTTATGAAGTTTATGAAAATTTGCTAAAGCGTCACCCTTTTTATGTTCCGATTATTGATTCCATATTGTCTAAATGCATGGAGTCGATTATTTAATTAAAGGAAACGAACAAAAGAAAACAAAAACAAACCTTTCAGGTCATTGCTGGCGCAGTGAAGATAGACAGTTTTACAATGGAAATCAGTATGGATGATATAATTGAACCCAACACTGGCTACACGGCGATAAAACATCCAGTAAAATTGGTTAAAGATACGGACGATGCATGTGTATTGACACCTTGGGACAGAAATCTTCATGAAATATCTTGCGTCGAAGGTCCTGCTGCGTTTTTAGATATATTGAGTCCGCCTTATGACGTTGATGAATATGGAAGTGGTACTCGTCCTTGTACATTTTTTAGAGTAACTGAGAGTATAAGAACTGCAGAATCCGATGATGTTTTAGAAAAGGTTCAATTAGTATCCTCCGAAAGTCCACCAGACTTTTTTTCAAGGAGTTTGAAGTACTTGGGACCTCCGTTAAGGTGATTTCAATTTTTCTGTCATTGTTATCGAGGTTCGAAAGCCGATGTTTTCATTTATCCAAGGTCCAAATAGATATGAATTTCTCACGTTTTTATGATTTATATTTATTTTATTCAGAAATTTCGTTCTTTCCAACGGTTCAGACAGAGTAGATTGCCTATGGCTGGAATAATCAGACCTTTGATTTAAATTCAGTATTACATCACAGTTTTAGATCAGTGATCTACAGTCATGCTTGGAATTTATTTCGCTTGTTGATCTCGATAAAATTGTTCAGATTTTGAAAAAAGATTGTTTTGTAACTTTGATATTAAGGCACCCCATACGTATAAAGTTTAATGAGGTAGAAGTAGGTTGTTAGTTTTTAGAAAAAGCAGACTTATATGTGAAAAAAGTGAAAACTTGATTTACTAGATACTCTAAGTATAATCAAATCTCTGTAATTCAACAGAGTTTTGTCCTTGTAAAGTTCACGATAAGATATTACTGCTTTAGATAGAATTAGAAACACTTGTTTTTATTCAATAAACTGTATGGATGAATTCTGTAAGAATATACTGGTGAAAAACTTTTTTGCCTTCTTTGTAACAATGAAATTGTTGCTAAAAATCAAAGTGTAACTTTGAGAGGAATGAAGATGGCGATTAGATATTTGATAAAAAGAATTTTAATGTTATTCAAATTTACACAAAGTGTAAAATTGTTGTATTAATTTAAATTTTTGAAATAACAATCATAAATAGAGTAGTCTGTTTGAATGTGGTGACATAACGAATTATCTTTTCTTGTTTCTGATTTCCTTGTAATAGGCTAATCGACTTGTTTTTACTATTAGTTACTTTGAATATCATAGAAAAGGAAATGCATTGAATATAATTCTGTAGCTTGATGTGTGATAATTAAATTTTCACAGCAAAATGTTTAAATAATGCCTAGCAAGAAGCGACTACATCAAAGTTATGGATGCTGCGTGATTGTATAGAAATCGGAGCATCACAGGAGGCTAATAGATTTTTATGTCAACCAATTGCTTAGAGCAACTGCACTGTTTGCACATTCATTAATTTTTATAAGTAAATTGTATAAATTTTCACGTTATTTCATTAAGTTATTGAATTAAGTTTAGTTAGATAAGTTACAGCACACAATATCGGTAGCTTTGCAGCTTGATTCTTAGTTAAGTTCATTAATGTAAAATCAAACTAAGTCGTTACTCTAGCCAAAGCAAAATAGGTATCTGTTTAATGGGTGGTTGCAATCAAAAGTACTTAAGGACCAATAGAGTTAAGTTTAATATAGAAATCAACGTACCTATAACAAGATAATAATGACTCTGTAAAAATGGTGTACTTAATTAGTTTATACCTTATAGTTTGTACAGTATTAGGAAATTGTTAATATTAATTTAATAAACATATATTCACGTATATAATAGTTTCCTAATAAATCAGTGCACAATATTATTAAGCTCTGATACTTTTTCTAGTTAATTTTTTATTCCAACTAGTTATTCTTCTTTTCAGTCGTATTTTTTACAATATAAAAGCTTTGATGTGAAAGAAGGGTGGTAAATCCGGCTAGGGACTATTCATGTTATAATTAAAACGCATTTAGGTATTCTGTTGAAATATTTATTTTATTCCTTATCTACACGGTCACCAAATCAAGTGTTTAATAAAATAAAATGCGTTTACAAAATATACCTAATATGCCAAACCTTTCCCGAAACTGTGGATCCTTGATCCTAAGTTAAAACGTGAAACAAAATTCCGTTTCACGAGATTGTAATTTCAAAATAATATTGTCATATTTAACAATTTAAGTATTCAACTATTCCGGGGGAAGGGGGGCTTTATTTTTATATCAAAGTTTGTGAAATTTTCTGGACAGCACAATAATATATGTCTGCTCCATGTATTAGTTTTGGCAATCGTATTATTCCTAATATTCAGATGTAGAGCCCAGAATCAGGAGCGAGATAATTAATCTAGAATCTATGTATACATATATCTAATGTAGTATACCTATGTCGTGTGTTGAATGTGTACCCGGAATTCTTCATATCATGACCCAAAAACTCAAAAAGTATATGCAAGACGAAAAAAAAAAAAAAAAAGTAAAATAAGAAACAAAAAAATAATATAAGTAATTAGAATTTTTAAGGGTTTTGTCTGTTGCATGAAACGCGATTCCCTATTTACTTTTAATGAGCTACCGTAAATAATATTTGTCTGTTGATCATATATACAATTTTCATTTCTGATGAGTTATGATGAGATACGTTAAGTTTAATCAATTGTGTTGACCAGTAACAATGACATACTCTTCCACGAATATTTTATCCGGTAAACTCTATTCTGCCTATCTTCGCAGGCTCATAGACAAAACCGCCTAAGCTTGAGTTTCAAATTTCGTTATTGAATATCAAACGGTTTCCTAATCATCAAAGTCTAACTGATTATACTTTCGCCATTCTGATGTCTTCGATATAATGCTATATTGTTGTCCGTATAATCCATTATTCGTCTCTGACATTGGCGAACATATTGTTGTTGTTTGTGGTAGATTTTAAACGCCCCTTTTATAGTTATAAACGCCATTCCACCCTGAAAAATACCAATACAAATTAAACATCGAAAACTCTAGGCACGTGAAAGAGAAAAGACCCACAACAGGCTTGTTATAAACTTCTACTTTCGATCGGAAATGAATTTGTCGTGTAATTTTTAATTATTCGAAAATATGTCCTGTAAATTCCAGGTTTTTGATCAAGTTTTCGATATTTTCCCTGACTGTTCATGATTTACCTAGTTCCCAGGCTGGTAACAATTCTATCTAACTCTTATAGCATTAATTCGTACCAGTAAAGTTCTTTGAAAATTAGAGTTGACACTTTCAAAAAATATTTTTCCACAAATGCTAGCAATTGTAGGTAGCAAGAGTGCTCCGCACAAAACTCTGGTTGCAGACACTGGATCACTCATTGGTGGAACTTCCGGCGATTGTGTTCTGTCGTCTTCGATGTAGCTAAATAATGAAAAAAAAAAAAAATAAATAAATACAAAATCCATCAAATATGTATGATATTCAAAAGATTTTTTTCTCATTTTTCTTACAATCAACATGCCTACATAGATATTTTGCAATTTACCTGCTTGGTAAAAAGTGTCTGAGGATTGGAACTTTGCAAGCGTGTCTTCTCAGTAAACTAAGAGCTTGATCTTCCCATCTAAGCATCTTACCAAGAACCAGCATAATTGGAATAGTCGGTAACCCAACAAGCAAAACAAGTGGATCTGCCTGTTCCATCATAGTTAAACCATCTTTATGACCAACAACTTGCATCACAGTCACAGCTCCATATGTGACTGCAGTCCAATAGATCGAACCAACAACTATACCCGCTGCTATGAATGGGCAAACACGAAAAATGACGCTGTCCATTGTGTCCAAGATTACTACCAACGGACCTGTAAGAGAATTCAAACGTTAGTAGATGTTAAAAGTAACTTGACTGTTGATAGTATAAGTCAAAAACAGAAAACGAGTCATATAGTTTTGTACATTTAACATCTAGCGTTTTTAGCGTAATTTTTCGGTCGTATTTTTAACTGATCTCATTACCCATGTCTGGATATATGATAATATATTCTGTGTTGCATTGTGGGCATGAGACATCTTCGCCTGCTCTTCCTTTCTGCTTGACATCGACCCAGCGTTGTATACAACCTTGGTGAACCCATTTAGTTGTACCTCTGCAATGACACGGCTTTACCCATGATGCTGTGGCGTCATCTTCGTCAGTTGCAAAGCAAACCCAACAATACTTTCTACTAAAATCACATATTTTTGTTAGAAATCACCATTTCAGGAAAGATATTTTTTTTTTCAACTCAAATGTATTGAAATTTATGGCTGTGGTTACTATAACTTCAAGTTAAAACAAAGATCAGAGATGATATGGATATGGCAATAGTTTTTAAAATCGTATCTTACTCGTCATCCAAACTTAACGTTGGTGCACTTTCTGTCGTTTGATTAGGAGACGTAGATCCATCGGCAACATCTACTGAAAGTTCAGTATCTGTTATATTCGATAGTGTATTTCGAGATGTGTCCTCTTCTGGGGATGTTGCTCCTGTTTGGGTGTCTGAAGTTTCTGTTGAATTACCAACAAAATATACTATTTAATGTTATTGTAACATTGTTAATATTTATACATGACTTATGAAGTTCAGTAATCCAATGAAGTATACAATCCACTCAAATTCGACAATAGATTGTCAACATTGTAATTCAGTTATTATTCGATTTTTTAAAGATAGTTTACCATTATTAAGATCTGTCGTTGACTGACCGGAACTAAAATTATTTCTAAGTCTTCTCAAGGTTTCCTCTGCTGTCGGAAGTCTCAAAATTGGCCGATTCTGATTAGGATCAACTCGGACGACTCTACCTTGGCTGTCCAGACCAAACTCCGGCAGAGATGTACTACTATCCGACATTGTGATAAAGCAAATAAATAGTTTCAAAATGGTTCTAGCATCGCTTGTCTGTAACAAATTCAAAAATTGATCAATAAGATTAAATATCATCAACAATTGTCAATACAATGAGACGCATTGTTTTTATGTTCCTTAATTAAAAGAGATCATCCAAATAATCAGAAATCATTGAAAGTTCGTAAAAGGAACGTACTTTCATCGCAGTTCAGTTAATAGTCAAAGTCGTTAGTTATTTATATTCAATATTTTTCAGCAAGAGGGTAATTTAAAAAGTCTCTGAGCCCTCAATTATAAACATGAAATATTTTTGGAAGCAACAACCTAATTTAGCAGATATTTTGAAGAACCTTGCTGTTTATAGATAACTACTTGCCATGATTCTTTCATATACTTTAATAGATATGAAAGATTATTTACAATCAACAAAAAGATACTAATAATGAATCCTTGTTATTTTGTAGGCTTTAATCGTAGATATGATTCCACCTTCTAGATCCAAAACACATTTATAAAGAATAAGTGTGCCATGTATCCTCATTTTAATTGCATGTGATATAATTTAATGGAATGAACAACAGTCAAAGAGTAATCTTTAATTGGTAATCTTTAAAGCTCAATTTGGATTAAAAAATCGACTAAACAACATTCTATGTTTATTGATACAAGTCTGAATGATCTTCAAGTTCAGGGAACTTTGATAACAGTTCAATGCAGTTAAAAAATTTCAGAATTGACATAATCACACCATGGAAAAAAAACTTCATTTTTCGTTTGATCTTAATCAATTATAATTACGTAACAATTTGAGGAATTTCTTAATTGTCACTCTGACTACTTTAAATGTATACACATCGTTTTTCTCAGTTATGTGATACCGTTGATTGATTAGTAAAGAAAATGTGTCATACTGAATAATGACCATATAATTATTGGATATTGAAGGTAGATGTTGGAGTTTTTCAACAAGAAGATGAGCTTTTGTGTTGAAGAAATATACGTGTATTTCAAAGTAGAGCGAAAAAAAAGTGAGGTTACTTTACTGTTGCGATGAACTAGTCTAGCGATGCTTTTTGTGCTTCATCAAATAACTTTAGTGATGAATTGACAACGTCAGTAACTTGGGAAAAGATGGGATTTCGAAAATACTTCATTGAAATGAGCAGATATGACGAAAGTTCAATGCATGTAAATAAAGATTGCAAAAAAACCTGATTATTGTCCGACAGGGATCTGGATATGTTGCACTATTTAATAGCTTACTCACACCAAAAATAGATCCCTCAAGTTTGTAGAATATTTTGGCGATATGAATGAACAATTATCATAGAATTCACGATAAATTTTTTCTTTTTGTCTCGGAAAACAAGTGTCCAAGTTTCATCTTTCAGGAGAAATTATTTCTCTCAACAAGGTTGGTAGTTTCCCGTGCGGAAACCCGGTAGGGCGATCGCACCGTCAGTGTATGCGGGTGTTCCAAAACCTATTTCATGCAGGATACATTGTCGGCGTGACGTCACATCTCAATTTGGGAATTTGGGAGCAACCTCAGTAGCGATACCATGATTATTTACCAGACGAGTACGCCTTATCATATGCAACCGTGGACGCCGTTCTGTAATTGTTAATTTGACCAATAAATAGCGATACCATTTGGCACCCTGTTGGCGTCAGTAATCGGAAAATCAATGACGAACAATTTTCAGATACATTATACAGCGGCTACATTCTATCAAGGAGATAAGCCTTAGGACCAGAAGTAGATAGCGCTACGGCAATGAGTAAGAATTCTCCGTATCGTTAAAATTACATATTATTTATTGCCGTAAAATGACTGATGTTGATGTGTACGCTGGAATGCTGAACAATTTCTCATGTACTCGTACTCAAAGAGGCTCGTACTAACAACCTGAAAATCATTTTGAGTTCGATTCTGCATATGATCGACGTCATACGTATGCACTTGGGTAAATTCGTTTATACGGCTAGTAAGAGCAGGCCCGCGGCTGTTGATTAGCACCTACTGATTTACCTGACATACTATTGGCTCCCGGGGCAGGCCTTCTCTAACCATTGAGTGTAGAAACCTATCTACATTCGAGCTTCAGAAACTGAATTCACTACGTGTGTGTTGGTCTCGAATCGATACGGAATTCCCGAGTCCACACGATTGCGGGGCGAAGATCCCCGAATATCGCGTTAACCTGCAATGTGTAAACGTTGAAGTCGGTTAACGTGATTTGATGTATCACGTCCGTTTGGTTTTTTCAATTATTTAAAACATGTAAATATGCAATTAACGTGTACAGGTCAGTGATCACAGTGCTCTACCAATTTTAAAGCTTTTCTAAATCGCCAAATACTATCTAGCTTGAAAATGTCAGAAATCCGTAAACGAACTACCGGAGATGTGGCAACGGGAGACGTCAACGACGATCACGTAAGGATTTCCCTCAACATTTTCTCACACAGAAATCCTTATCGTTGGAAAAAATCTACTTTTTATTCAACAATTTACAATTTAAACCCATCATTCCATCAAACATCAAATCATCTGCACTCTATACAAACAATAATACATGACGCGTGTAAGTTTTTGCACAGCTGAACGTCAAATCACTCGAAGTTTCGAGTAAGGAATGTATACGAGCGATACGATAAATGTAATAAATAGAAATAAAATTCAAATATAATGAAATAAGTCAATAGCAGTAGCCAGACTAAACAAGATAACAAATACTGTATTAATCGCAATTCATTATTATACTGGCAGCGCGCGTGACTTGGCAGTCGTACTATTATGATGAATACACAAGACTCAATATAGAACCTCGATTATTTTTCATCGAGTTTATTGTCCAATGTTTACGTTCACATAGCTATAAATCATCCACATTAATTGTTAATCTTGAATATTTTCATCACGTGAGAATAGTAAGAATAATCATAATGAAAGGAATAAATCTTTAACTGTTACAGATAACTGAACGGAAATAGATAGATATATATATTTATACATAACATTTGATTCATAAGGCAATGATTTACTCATTTTATTTTCTGCTGTGTCAGCAAGGCTATTCAATTACCCACTTTATAACTACTTGTGGACTACTATCCTCATTCGAAATCTGCATTTTGATCTGTTCAAATCAACGCACAAAAAAAATCAAAAAATTCTTATTGATATTGCAGAAGGAAGATGCAGAGTCAGAAGATGACAATAAGCTTGAAGTTGACGAAATGGCAAGGACTTTGCCTCAAGGGACAAACCACACTCCAGATGCGCTCGCTTCCGCTCTCTCCGGCTTGTCAGATCGGTTAGTTTCATAATTATGGAAACTGCATAATTATATTAAGATTAGTTTTTTATTTTTATTTCTCATCTAAGTTTGAGCAGATTTAACAAAAATGTATTTTTAAATTTTTCTTGGGTAGTTTATTACATTTGTAATATATGTAGGTAAGTTTTATTACTTCACTCAGACAAATATGGCTTGTATCTTGGTCGAGATATACTTGGTTCATTGTGAAATACTTGTATTGTAACAGACATTCTTACAAATTGGAATTGGTCCAATTGGACAGTTGTTTATTGCTAGATAAAGAGTATAGCGAACCAGCAAAAGCAAAAACAAAAAACAATTCGAAAAACATTCCAGCTAACTAAAAAATTTAATTTGACATTTAATTTTTCATTCAGCTGGAGGAACTGGATGATTCGTGGCATTTTTACATGCCTGATGGTGTCAGGATTTTGTGTTATTATTTATGGTGGACCGCTAGCATTGATGGTCACGGTATGTATTTCAGAATAAATAAATTTTCTAATAAATACTTTTCTCAGATATACAGCTACTTCACGAGATTTGAGATCGTTTTAAATTCTCCAATGATCAGAATGACTGCATCAAATAATTTGAATGGTTTTAAAAGAGCAATACCAGATTTGTTTTATTAAAAAGAACATTTCTATCGACATAACAAAAGCACGATGCATGAAAATTGTGAATTTAGTTTAAAGAAATTGGATATTTTAGACTCATCAAATTTGGATCAAGTTATATTCTAATTATGTAGAAAAATTCTTTATATTAACTGACTACTTTCGGCTAGATCCATCTGCTCTGTAAAAATGAACATTCTCTCCAAAAATAATTATTGTATGCCAAATTATTACGCAGTTATTATATCCAAATTGTTTGATGGTCAAAACTGTGAAATTGATTTAATCAATATGATTTTGTATGAAATAATAATGAAGGATGTCTATAAGAATATTTACAGACATTTCTCAACTAATTTCAATTTTAAAATAACATTGCTTTTTTTTCTCTCATTTATTAACAGACTTTAGTTGTACAAGTCAAATGCTTTGAAGAGATAATTAACATCGGATATACTGTTTATCGAATTCATGGTTTACCTTGGTTCAGATCTCTTTCATGGTATTTCTTGATTACTTCAAATTATTTCTTCTACGGGGAGAACCTGATGGACTATTTTGCAGTGGTGATTAATCGGACGGTAAGTTGTACGAATAGTGAAAATAATTTTCAGTCATATAATCAGCTGAATTTCTAAGTTTCATTTAATTACCGATTCCTCAGACTACTTGAAGTATTAGCGAGTGAATAATCTCCAACAGAGATTATGAGATTAGGACTTAAATTGTTTTAATTGAAACATCTATTTCAACAGAGTTTTGGATGTTACTTATAATACACAATATGATATCATCATAGAAATTATCAGACTTGATAAACATAACTATGACATAAAATCAATAAGCTTTTAACGAAAGCAAAGCTGACTTTGTCATATGGCTTCGTTTTCCATTAATGCTTTCAATATCGAAAGAAATGGTCTTAAATGGGTCACTGCTAATTCAGTAATATTTTCTATTTTGTATCTTAAAATCATATAACCGGATCAAAATTCGCTACACTTATTTTATGCAGTTGAATAAAAATCTAAAGATATTCGAACAGAAATTAACACATCTGTAATGGATTTAGTTCTACCCACGGTACAATTCCATGCTGCAATAATTTATTGAAGATTTATTTCATGAAATTAGCCAATTAATAATTTTGAATTGCACGCGGTATACTGTTATTAATACCTGATAATTTCTCCATAGGATTACCTACGCGTTCTAGTAACGTATCATCGATTCGTCTCGTTCTGCTTGTACATTATGGGTTTTGTTTGGTTCGTACTATCTCTTGTCAAAAAATACTACATGAAGCAATTTTCTCTATTCGCATGGACACATGTTGCGCTATTGATTGTAGTAACACAAAGTTATTTGATCATTCAAAACATATTTGAAGGATTGATATGGTGAGTAAAGTCCGATAAGAACAAAAATAATCATAATTAAATTGTTAGATTTTTTTCTCTGTTGTTATTAAATAACTCATTTATTCATTCAAGGTTCATTGTACCAGTAAGCATGATCGTTATCAATGATATAATGGCGTACGTATTTGGATTCTTCTTCGGTAGAACTCCGCTGATTAAATTATCGCCAAAGAAAACATGGGAGGGTTTTGTAGGTGGCGGTATTTCAACAGTCATACTTGGATTATTGGTCAGTAAGATTTCCAAAGCATAACATTATGATCACTATATTTTGTGACGTCAATTTTTACCCTAAATTCCTCCAATTATACATATCCTCATCTACTAGACTGCCCAAAATCATCTCTTTTAAAGCATTATTTTTCTCTCTTAGATGTCGTATGCCATATGTCAATACCGCTACTTCGTGTGCCCAATTGAGTATAGCGAAGCCTTGGGTCGAATGACTATGGACTGTGAACCATCCTACCTATTTAGACCGCAAGAATATACTCTGCCCACTGAAACCTTACAAAATTTATCCAATTGGGTAAGTGAAGTCGGGTCTGGCAAAATTCATTTATAATAAGACTCCTGCACTCATCCTTATACTAAATATACTTAAATTAAACGAATTTTACGCTCTAATGTTGACGTAAACTAAACAAAACTTACAGAATTATTGATATAGATGAATTTTGGATCCTCAATTTAATTAGTTCTGATTACAGATCATTATTTTTTTTTTTTACCAGAAATTGTCACTGCATTTTGTAATACAAATCTCTTTAATTTGTCCACAGCTTGGTTGGAAGAATACAATCACGATGTATCCCTTTTTGCTGCATTCACTTTCGATGTCTGTATTCAGTTCTGTGATTGGGCCATTTGGAGGATTCTTTGCAAGCGGATTTAAACGAGCTTTTAAGATCAAGGTAAATAATATGCTCTTGGATAGTTCATCAATATAAATCGAGATAAATCCAAGTAAGAATAGAGTTCTTACTCAGTTGAATAGATTTACTAGTAAAATTGTTTAAAATCTAGGACTTTGGTGACGTGATTCCTGGTCACGGAGGAATTATGGATAGATTTGACTGTCAGTACTTGATGGCCACATTTGTTAATGTTTACATCTCATCATTCATCCACACTGCCTCGCCCCAGAAGCTTCTACAGCAGGTAAGCTGCATGAATTCGATTTTCTATCTTTATCATATTCGATTGCAATTAGTGTGAATAATTGTGTTCCAAGTCTGATTTGTATTCAATTTTAAACCTGACTCATAGTTCCAAAGTAGTTATCTCAAGTTGTGTACAAAGTATTAGATTTTTCAGTAAAAATTTTTTACAATGATCAATGAGAGTAGATGATGCATGAATACAGGAAAGTTTATTGAACTTTACTAACATTTATCATTTTCTTACTAATTTCGCAACCATACGAGGGGCTGGCTTGTGCACTGTGAGCGCACTGTAACAATTTTAATAATGAATAATTTTATTATTCTTATTTTTATTTCAATACATTTTAATTTTCTACACCAATTAACTTTCTCATTGTTTATCCTCAATCCCATTTTTGGTTTTACTTCAACATAACATCTCCTCTATGGTTTCTTTCTTCTTTCACATCATACTTTTACAAGAAGACTCGCTTACTCCGAATGTATCAATTTTTATAGATTTATCTTGTCAATGTTTTTGTAAACTTGAATACCACTTTTTGTCAGTTAATTACAGATAATTGAAGTATCATTGAACTCTGCGATTTGAGATAATTTCATCATCTATAGTGATCGCGAAAGTACGAATGTATTTTATTGATTCTATTTGTGAGTCTTGTTGTATGAATGGACTTTCTCCTTGTGCCTTTTATGCTTTTACATATAACATTTTCAAGCCAGCCCTTAATAAACATTCTGTACCACGCGTACAGAGCGACTATATTTTGTCGCAGGTGTACAACTTGAAGCCGGAGCAGCAGCTGCAGCTTTTTTCCACTTTGCGAGACGCGCTGGAGCACAGAGGTATTCTCAATGCGCCCTAAACATGATCGGCTACTCAAAGTAGCATGTGGATTATTGTTTGGGCACCAATTGCATTACATTGCTATGGGATTGCAAAAAAACTGCATATATTACTATATTAAATATACTTTATACGGAATTCTGAGATTGAAATACAGTTAAAATGACTAAACTTTAACTTTGACTATCTCTGAACACTTTATCCGATTATTTTAATAATAAATTGTTGGTGTTGAATGTGAGACGCGAAGTAAAAACTTAAAGTCCCGTAGCAAAGTGAATAAGTAATTGGATTAGAGATTCATGAAAACTATTTCTATGCAAGAGCTTTAACTTGAATATGTTTTATTGTGAAAAGAGGATGTGATGTCTGTATAGAAAGTGAGATCAGACAAAATCTATTATCCATTAATAACTTATTTTAATGTCATATTACACATAACATTATATGTATAGGTAAATTGATTATTTTCTTTCCTTTTGTCAAAATACTTAACATTTTATTAAATATTTATTAAATGTTAGTAAAAATTCTTTTACGGTCTTGGTTTAGTTATACGGATTAGTTATACGGACTAGATAATACTAATTATTCACGCATTCCATAAAATTTTGCAAAAATCCATTTTGCAAGAATTCATTAATTCTTTATCAAATCTGAGGGCATGAATCGAATTGAATAAATATCCAAATAATTTTCCATTTTAAAATATCGTCGTCTAGTTATATTGTAGTATAAAAATTACAAAATTGACCTGTGCCCAGTTCAAAGGGGTCTATAATCATATTGGTCAGTATTTCTTGCTGCATATTTATCGTATCTCTTGAAAAATCTAAGTCATTACGTTGTTAATTATTTGCGATTATTAAAAATCGGATTGTTTTCCGCCAACTCTAATTCATCAAATTAATGAATTGTCATTCGTTTAACACTTAGCAATAGGTTCATCCAATAGTGTTGCTTCCTAAATCTCTTCATTTCATTTATATCGCTTCTATGTGTCGTATTATACATAAGCAAACAAATAATAAGATAAACATATTTATTGATTTTTAATCAGTCAAACATATTTAACAATATGTACTTTATTCCATTCGTTAAAGAATCCAGATTACGTATTGATGTGTATAATCGTGCATTTATATTCTGCGTACTCGTCCAGTTCAATGAAGCTACAAGTATTTCTCTTATCTCTCCTTCATCAAATATTGTCCAAATTTTATCTTTATTTTTTCATATTTGTGATCCAGATGATTAAGAAACAAACGATTGATGAATTACATATATTTTTAGTATTTCTATTTTCTTTTCTTTCCATCTCACTTCTCTTACGTTTCATTTTGGTAAATAAGATCCCAGGCCGAGTGAATCTAATGTTCATAAACATGTGGCTATACATACATATGTATAATGTATATGTATACAACAGTAAATTGTATCTTATGATTCAATGCATAGCCTTAGACGGTGTGTTATTTAGCGATGTGATGAAATTGTAAAATGTGTATAGGGTCCACTCTAGCGCGTCTCACATTAGCGGAATTAAAGAAGAAAAAAAAAATATACAAATTGGGTGAGTACGATGTTATAAATTGAGAAAGCTATACCGATGTCACAAAGAGTAAGGATAGATAGATAAAGGATAGCGAATGAATAACAGTTATATTAGACAAGAGAACCAAAAAAATGTATCAAAATATGATCGTTTGGATTTATCTTAGTTAATTATTTATTGTTATAATTATTATTGTAGTTTGTCTTCGAGTTGAAGAATAAAAAAAAAAACAGAAAAAAGATAAAACAACTGTAACTGAGTATATTATATCTGAGAATATATATGTATATTGACTTAACTGATGTGTCAAAATGTTGTTAAAAAGATGTTTTTAATTGTAAATTAGAATGTATGCGCTTATCCTTATGTGTACCACCAATTTAAATTATATATTAAATATTAAAAAAAAAATAGTTAATCATATTATTATTATTATTATTATTATTATTATTATTATCATTATCATTATATTATATATAAATCGGTACACGGGTGTTTGATGAACTCTGCAGGGTTGATACTTAAATGGCTTCCAATCATTTACGTCTTGTTTATTAATTGCAGGTATCAAATAAAAAAGTACACAAATTATACAACCCATTATAATAGCGATCGTTATTATATAATTCTGAGTCAGCTCGATTTTCCATGAGTCTTTTTATTTTTTTGTGGAAGCCCTTTACGTATAAGTGCCATAGGTACAGTTTGTCTATTCGGTTTAGAGCCCTCATTTATAATTCCTAAACAATTCGATTTTCTAAAACGAAGCTGCTAGTATACTAGAAAATAAAAATACTAGCGACTGAGTAAGATAATTTTATCCAGACGTACTATATGATCGTGCATAATACGTTGCACTCTGACAACCAGAGAGAGATAGACAGTTTCTGTACTTGCTGTGATCTAAATCATTCAAATCATTACGTACATGAGTAAATGAGTTACAGTTTGAAATTCTATACCGTTAAGGCAAAGTACCTTGCTTATGTAGAAAAACGTGATGTCTTGGTGCCGTTTGTCTGATGAAAATGTATGGAAAGATGTTAAATTACTAGTTTATTTTAAGACGATGTACTTTGAGTTACATGATGAATGTACTATTCTAACAAAAAATAATAAAATAAAGAAAGGAACACTAAGGTGATGAATATATTTTTTTTTCTTCTTCTTTTTCTATTTCTTACTGGATTTTATGGGTTTCTGTAGAGATTTTGTAAAACTATGGTCCCGTAGATCAACATATTTCATTACCCCTAACGGCGTGTCTGAATCGTTATAGGAATTTCGGTTTGTTTTTCCCGTTCCCACTTCGCCTATACGCTCATAGAAAATGACGATAAAAAAATCCATCGACATTAGAATGGGACCAACGAATTAAACCTACGTTTGTTATGCGAACGTCATTTCGCGTTATATTATAGTATCCTAGACAATTAATCATTCCTATGGTCGTTACACCTCGTCAAACCGTCATGACAAAGGCTAAAGAGTCCTGGTACTTATTTATCACACGGTAAGATTTTGGTGTAGATAAAAAATTGCGGTCTACTGCCGCACTTCCTTGAACAGAACTTGTTATTGGTATAAATAAATGACAATGAACGTTCTGACTTCTGACAGTATGTATAGCCAGCTGCCAAGTTAATGATCTAGCTGCTGATCGAACTGATAACGTCCTACAAGCCACTGTTTTTAAAAACTTTTCAATACCAAAAAAAAAATCTACAGCTCAGTTTTTGAAGCTCGTTTCATTACCACGTTATATTTGAATGTTCATTCGATTTTACAGTCTATAATCCGCACCCAATTAGCAATAGAAGTCGACAACAGGGAACCCCAATATACAGATCAGACATATTATGTATACATGCATGCCTCTGTTTGTTCGCTTAACGGTTGGTGGTCACTAATCAACACGGGATCGATAGCAATAATGATAAACATGATATAATCTATAGAGGTATGTGTATCACGTATGGTTGTTACTATACTGTTTCTAAGCCTAGTTTGTGAACCGGATTATATTCGTTTTATTGTATAACTATGACTACATTGCAATTTGCAGGTATTTCTTTTATTACATCCGTGATGTTTAATAGGTAGTCAAACACGAGTTTTGAGTTGTATTTTTCATTAATTGGATCAGGTATATTAGAACCTCGGCATATTTATTGCAAACGTATTTATTATAGTCTGATCGTGAGTGTCAGAGCTACGGTCAGGTACTTAAGATGAACATGGAATTTATTTTATAGTTGAAGATGAAGTAGTAGTTGAACAATCGCAACGAACAATTTCTATCAGCCAACTAAATAGCTAACAATAAGATATTTCGTAAGTCAAAAAATTTATGGCAATATATTTCCTTCGACTTTCGACCGCCACACGGTTCCTGGCAATAAATTTATATTAATCACCAATCTAATTCAATCCCAGTTTCATCATCATATCGCTTACTCTTATATCTCTGGGGCTATCACGCGGTTCAATTATACATGAGATCTTGGCGATCGTTTGATGAATAATTGGATTAAAATAAAAAGTAAGGGATTCACATACGTCTTATACTTTCTCGTTATACTTTCGCTAGGCTTAGATTGCTCTCCAATGAACGAAATATCCCTTTTAATATCAGATGTATAACGCATGTGAATGATTTTTTGGAGTGTGCGGAGGGTCATTTGCTCTCACTTTCCTCAATGTTAATTGTATTTATAGTTTCCTACAAGCTTCCAAGGCTGGTAGTGACAAATGGAGATATTGGATGTCTCATTCGGCTATACATATGTTTGTACGAAATCGAGATCAAATTATACCGTGGCTCGATTATAGTAATTTATTTCTCACAGAGTATAATTTAATCAAAATCATACCTCGATGTATGTATGTGTATCAGAACGTTGTAGTAAGTTTCGCATGACATTAGCTGTGAATTGTAATGATTTGATCAAAAGATAATTGTGTATTTCATATATCATAAGCGAGAATACGTATGTAGTACACCAAGGTCCTCGACCATTAATTACTGAATTTCTTGGTTGGTTTTTTATCTAGCAAATCTTTATCGTTATTCCATGCAAAGTTTTTTTCATTTTTGGAGAATTTCATAATCTCAGTTACACTGCAAAGCAGATGTCTTGAATTACGCGATCGTGTGTCAACTTGCAAAATAATCATTTCAACTTTCCATTACTTTATAGAGTATACTTTTCTAGTTTTCGACTCAAGGCTCACAAATTATGTAAAAATTTTGTATACGGGATCAGAAACTCGTGGGATTAAAGACATCCAGAAATCGTAAAACCTTGATTCGTATTTCGGTTTCCTGTGTAGCAAGGATATATACTTACGTTATATAAACTTGGGAACTTTGCAAATGGGATTACACGTATGTACTTTGAAAGGAAGTCAATAATACTTTTTCGTCTCAAACCCGATTTAACGCAACCTTCACGGGTTCATGGAAATTCGCAATGATACGAAAGAAACCTACGTATGTATATGACAGCTACATTGGAGGTGACAATTTTCGTTAAGTATTTGAAAATTGCGCAAATAAAATTCTGTATAATAGTATTGCTGTGAAAAACTACTCGAGCTATGTTCAGATTTGATTCGAAGAGGTAAAATTATTAACAAAGTGTCGTCATTGAATATTCATCTCAATAAGTCCTGATATCCTGAAAACCTAAGATTGACATATCCGCCGCCCTCTTTAACATCATTGCCATCGTCAGCGACGCGAACAAGGTTTCCCTTGAGTTTTTCTTTTTCTTTTGAAAATCAAATATTTACAGCCGTGATTTGCGGGACTTCCCCACACTCTGTTTAGCGAAACGTGACAATTTTCTCCACTCGTTGTTAGCATTTCAGATTCGGGGTGTTAAGAAGTCTTTCCCACATCAGTCTCGTCGAATAAGTTTTTCTCTTTTTCTCTTACGACTCGTTAAACAAAGTCTGGTATTATAAGGTTGAGGTTTTTTGATCGCTCAAGCCTTGAGTCAGGACCGATTTTAGCCTCGGTGCGAGGACGATTGTTTCAACGATAGAAGACAAATAATAATAATAATACAACGGGGAAGCTCCAGATTCCAAGACCTATGACTGCACGCGTCTCGTGTCCGCGTTCCATTTGTATTTCCGGTCGAAAAACAAGACAAAAAAATCCCGACGACATCATCGACCGTTCACGTGACGCTGCAAATTATACCGAAGTCCGACTTGTGATGTAGACCAATATTTTATTTCGCAACTTTCCAGCTAGCCGTTCCAATTGATTCCTATATCTCCTCTCTACGCATAGTGTCTATTTTATTTGAGACTCGCATCATGCATCAAAAACCAACAAAGAAGTTTTAATTCTTGGAATAATGCTGCACATAAAAACCTACGCAGTCGAATAAATTTCAAAAAGTGATTTCCCATATCTTGAGTTGACGAATCATTTCGATTCCAGCTCCACAGATTGACGACATACAGTTAAATCATACAGTTAAATGTCAAGCAACAAGAAGTACGTATTCACGGTGTCTTGCACTCGAATTGCAGGTATGGAAACTCCTATTTGGTAATCATCGTGTATTCAGGGAATGTCTAGTGAACAGTACAAGAGAAAAAACAGCGAGAATAGTACTTGGAACAAGAAATACTGGGTCCAGCCACGCTTAAGTCAATAATTTATTACCATAGCGTGTGTATACCTACCTATAAGCATATTATGTATAACAATTCGCATTCTCTACTGGTTAATCATCTAGGGTGGGTCACCTCGGTGTCCATATCGTACCTGCCATTAAACATTCTATAAGACTTTATCGATGTATTCGTTGATGTAAATGTAACACTTGAAGCGGATTAAAAAGGAATTGAAATGGGTCGTGAACATGACAGGTAGGCCACCGAACGATAAGATTCAACACGTATTTAGGCCCAAAAAACAATTTCTATATGAGTATTAATTTGAATATCTCATTCTCAGTCATTAGAATATAAAAAAAATTATTCGTTCGGCGATCAAGCGCTGAAACGAGCAAATTACAGATAGAGTTCGGGCAGTTGAAACAGGTCCTTCTGTATAATCATGGGTGATATGCGTTATTACGGTCGTCGAATGATTGATTTTCGGAATCAACAATTTTTATGTTTATTTTTCGAATAAAACGAGCACTTTCACAGCGACATGAAGCGAGCCACTCGGTCGAATTAATCAATCTGTTAAAGCGTGATGATTTGTTCCAGTTTGAGAGTAAACATGTATTATTTTACGATTCGGATTTCAATCAGCAATCATGTTCATACAAGAATAAAAAAATAGAGAGTATATATAAATAGGAAGATCTTGTCCTGCGGGGTTGAGCATCATGCTGCAGTCTTTTCCATTGCAGGCGTTACTGCAGTGGTGTAAAAAACGCAATCATGCCCATTTTCTATATTCAACCGAAATCCAGTCAGCTGAATTCCCAATGCAATAGTTCGTAGGAATATGATGTTTTCAAAAAAATTCTTTGTTTAACAAGTCCAACAATTTTGTTTTTCTCTTCGAGTATAAAGGTTTGGCTGCTGGAAGCCGGTGGAGAACAATGAGTGCTACTTACCTAGTAATTGATCTATCAATTCTTATTAATAAGGGGATACGTCTGTTCCTGGTGAATGTTCCATCTAATAACGCTTAATCAAAGAAAATTCGTTTCAGCCGAAGTTCGAATCGGAACGAACATGTAATAATGTGTTACATGTTCCGGAATCCTGGTCATTGAACTATTTCAAGTTACTCGTGATGTAATTGATACTGAAGATAAGTAATGACGAATAGTTCGTACACCGGAGTGTGTGAATCCGAAAGAAATGTGATTTAATTGAATCATCGATAAGCATGAGTCAGTCGTAGTTTGCCTACCTATAAGAGGTCGAAGAATTTATAATAATATGGAAAAGAACAGGATAATCATATATCTGCGGCTTATCTTCGCGAAAAAGTTGAAGTTCATGAAACGAAGAGTGGGCCACCGGACTTCAGTGCGTCATAAAGGTGGCCAGTCCGTACGCAGCGGATGGCGTGTGGCAGTGAAAGTGCTCGCCGTTAAGCCCCACCCTGGGCCATAAGACCTAGCCGGGACACACGACTCCGGCGAGGCGCGACCCGACTCTCGGCTTCCTGGCTTTGGCCCGTTCACGAAGGGGCACTAATTGTAAGCAAGGCTCTTATACGTTTACACGCACAGAATCATCTGGGGCACATCGCGGTAGTCCCCGGACATGGCAACATAAGCGCGCCCGCCACATCGCGCAGTATAATTGATCGTTAGTGGTTAGTATCATTCCCGATCCTCCCACGATTTATATATACTCTCGATTTACTCTATCCTCGCACTTAATCTGGCCCAAGTCATCGCCTCACCAGCATCTCGATCTCGCTACCCCTCTGCCTTACCGACGACAAGATATTACCCGCGTTATAGCTTCAAGTTCTCTGCAGTGTGTTTTACCGATTTTCACTTAATTAAATCACAAAATTTTTTTTAAATAAATATATTTTTCATTACTAATTGCACGAAAGAGTACGAAATTGTAAAAAAAAATTCGATAAAAATTGAAAATAAAAAATTGTTATTATTATTATTATCATTTTTTTCGGTCATGTTAGCGTAATTGCTCTGAATGATATATATAAACAGTGATTATGAGATTTAATAATGAGATATTGAGTAATCGAAGTTGAAATATTGTGAAAAAAAAACAAAAAAAAATTAAATGGTCCAAGATTCAACGGTTACAAATAAGTATCCTAATTTTTTGTTATAGTGAGTGTTTATGTTATAATTAATTTAATCATTGACTAATCAAGATGAAACAGCTGCAGTCTCTTACGAGTATTTTTATAACGGTAAGTGGGTCCTACATATGTATTGCAAAATAAAGAAAACTAATTAGTACACTAATGTGGCAGTTTTGCATCATCCCACGGGCACGTCTTAATTAAACATTAATATTAACTACACGAAATTTCGGATTATTATACGTGAATATACTTGTGACGATTGTGTAAGATTCTCATTGACATAATCTGCATAATAGAAATATTAGCGTAGCACTTTTAAATTACAAGATTCGTGTGGTAGCCGAAGAAATTATTCAGCTTCTAAACGACTTTCGTTTAAGTGACCTCATGACTGGAATCATTATTCAAATCTGGTCATATACACATAGATTATTTTCTGCAAGTGCAGCAAACTCATACAAGAACCGTGAAAATAATGGATATAGAACGTTGCGAGTGAAATCTTGACGCTTCATTTGAATAGTCCTAGATACATATAATACTGTGTAAAAAATTCATTCACTTTTCTCGCGATCTGCCCTAATTGCGTCGACTTAACGCGTGAAGCGCAAAATTATCCCTCGTATACGTTTTATGTATACGCATACAGAAGTTTAAAAATGATTTGAATGTCGTTTAGATTATTAGGTATATACTGTATGAGGCTTTATCATCGGGGGAGATCTTTCTTGCTTGACAATGGTGATCTTGAACTCTTTAGTAAGAGAGTGGCAAATGCTTCACGACTCTAACATTTCATTACGTAATACGGTTGTCCTTTCGGAGGTGTCCTGGGAGCAGGAAAACGCGACCCTATAAATCGGTCACCTTATACCTCCAAAAATCTATATGAGAATCGTTCGGTAAAAATCGTAGCTCAATATGTGGGTAAAAATATATTCTTATATTTTCGAAAATAAGAAAAGGCGATTAACGAAGAATGCAACTATAGCCTCGCGGTTATACTCGATATAGATATTTAGATAAAATTATATTATAAGTAGATAGACTCTCTAGCTTCTTTAACGGGACGTGACGGAGACCATTCTATGTCGTTTAAACGTATCCATGAATAATGGTATACGTAAATGCGCAATGCCTTAACGTGGACTAGAAAGCGTTTTGTTTAATCCGAAGCACCTGAGCCCCAAAATGCAGATAATTTATTTGTGAAAAGTGAATCAAAAGTAAAACTATGTGTATTTGGAATGTAATGAAAAAAAAATTATATTTTGGAAAATTTTCTTCAGCGGGCTTAACTATTCGGACCAACATTATTCGAGTGAATGAATGAATTCTTTCGTTATTTGAACAAAATTTTTCATTCATGATAAATCAAGATTTATTCCTCTCAAATGAATTGCCTCATGTTCAGTCTCACGGTCAGGTGAATCATTAAAATAAAAAAGAGCACTGCAGTGAGCGTCCCATTAGAAAATATGACATCGAAAAATTACGGTGAATTTTGAAGGCCAAAATTTGGCCTTGGTAGCTTATAGAGCAGATAAAATTATCTTCCTCAATATTGGTTAGTAGAATTTACCAAGACACGACACGACGCTGTTGATGTTGAAACACATATTTGACACTCGCACAATCGAAGCTATTAGCAAATAGGCTTCTGATGGTCAATGTTGAGGTCAATGAAACTGCTCAGAGGTTGGTGTAAACGTTTCATAGGAT
Source organism: Macrophya alboannulata (assembly GCA_949628255.1). NCBI lineage: Eukaryota > Metazoa > Arthropoda > Insecta > Hymenoptera > Tenthredinidae > Macrophya > Macrophya alboannulata. Next base: position 11,806,780 of record OX451207.1, on the reverse strand, counting down.
TCCGTAAGGCTGACGAAAAAATTAAATAAATAAAAATCTCTCAAACCACCAAACGACTCTTCGACCGGACTGCACAGTGACGTAATTGTAGACATTTTGTTACAATAAACCTAGATACAAGATAGTGCCTTGTTAGAGACTTTCTATACGTACTTCGTGGAAACGTTTGTAAGTTCAAGCGAGGAATGTCCTCGTCTATGTGCATCGTTACTTCCGTTCCAGATATGCAAAGATCAGAGGAAATAAATTCAACCTTTGAATTTGCAGTTCTGCAAATGTTCTGCAAGCGGCATTTATCCCCCTGCAGAAATTGTGTCGCGTTCTTAGCACTCCAGTTTATAGATTATATCATCTATATATAATTCTCAGTAAGAGTTGCTTCACGAGCCTATAAGTTTTAACTGATTGTGAAACTTAGAGATCCGGTTTGCGAAACCAATGCGAAATTTTCGGTCCTGCTACTCGATGATACTCGATGCTCATGGCACTTGGCTCTGCAGAAAAGGTTTGAAAAAAACTAATTTAAAAAACGAATCGTTCGCGACCTTAACGATAGCGAGAATTAGGTAATACGCTTGGAACAGTGGAGACCAAGGAGAATTAATTCTAACATAAAATTATGACTCGATATATAGAAATCGAAGTAATTTTTTGCGTCATATGATTTTGCGTGAAACTGAATTAACTTGTGGAGTCTCCGGAGCGGTATCGGTGAAAAACGTCGAATATATTGAAGAAACAATAAAAAAAATATGTGTATCAGGTTAGACGTGTAACAAATAATATAAAAAAAGGTCTGGATTTATCGGATATCAGTCAGTGATTTCATGACAGCTAAATGTAAAATTAAAATGATGTAGTGTTTCGTGTATGAAAAATAAATTAACGATTAGATTACCAATGAAGGTGTACATAAATATTGATTATTACGTAGTATATGCGAAGGACAGTAAAATGAATATTTGTATATCATTAGAAATTTGTTACAAGATATTCTACGTCTCGTCAAGATCACAGTCCTCTCATATATGATAACTAAATAATCAGTATTAACCGAAAAATTAAGTCAGATACGCGATGCTTATTCATAATTTGCAGTATCGAAATACGCGATCAAAACTGCAGGCTTTCAAAAGCTGAATATTTCTCTTATACTTACGCATAATTCGAATTCGAATGAAAGTTGCTATTTATACTTAGGAAATCCCTACATACATTTACTTCATTCGTATTATTCAGAGGAATTTATTATCCACAGATCTTCGTGATTGGAACTCAGTCTGAACCTTGTTCGGAATATGGCTGTCCACACCCTCCTCAACACGAACCCTTCGTACCAGCTCTTCCAGGACATACTCCAAGGTGTGCAAAGCCAGGTCAAACTTTCTGCGAGTCGCTGGACCATTATCCTCAGTAAGTATACAAAAATAATCACCGCAATCATATATTTTAATTTATTCAGTTAAAGTTTTTGCTGATCATTGGGATAAACTATTCTGGATAATTGAGTATTTTAGTCCTGGATATTCCCCCGTGCATGAATTTTGCCAAACACCTTGTGAACATACAACAACATATACGGGGCGTTTGTAGATTATTATCACGAAGTGGCTTATTGAGATGTAAGCGAATGTGTTTAGCTCCAGGGAACTTTCTATGGGATACTTTGCATGACAGACAGAGATTTAATTCCGCGGTGTACGCACATGCTTACAAAACTTAAAAAAATCTTTGAAAATAATTAAACACTCTAAAAAGTATCAGTGATTCTTTTTTATTGCATTTATGCATATAGCCGCGGTTATATTTGACGAAGTATAAATATATTGAATATGCCTATGGTATAGGAAGTGAATATTTGTAATACCGTTAGTGAAATAAACGACGACTAGCCGCGATCCATTTGATTTAAAGCAAATAGATTATAGTTTCAATTTCCGGTTTGTAGCTAGCAGATATTTTCAAAGTTTCACGGTACGAATTCCTCGCCTTTAACATGCAGCTAAGTTGGTACACGATCGTCCAGCAATTCCGTAGAAATTATCAAGCTGATGCTAATTTTTCGAAAAAGGTAATCGACATCTTGACCAAGATGTGTGTTTTTTTATTTTTTTTTATTACAGATATTTCAAGCACTCTTCTATTACTTTACGATCTTAACATTAATTTTACTCGTTTAATCAACTCGAACGCCGCACAAGCAGCGGCTCTGCCCTCACTCTCACCAAGCTTCAACTTGACCCAGGAAATCGCAATGTCTTGCACGATTAACACCTCGGTGTGTTCGGTTTTGGTATCCGGTATGCGTGAGCCGTTTCTACCGATGAAAGTGTGATCAACTCCGACTATATTTTAACGTGTGGTCAATTCAAATGTTGAATTTTGTCGAAGTGGACCGTTATATGTCATAGTCAGGAAGAGGATATTATTTTTCACTTTCGTCTGTGTCGTTGTACAGGTTGAAGTCAAAGGTGAATTAGAAGGTAATTAATTCGTGGTAATGTGTGTATCGTCATTTTCCAGTTATATTACAAAAGCAGGATACGTATATTCCAGATACGTACGTGCCGCAAGGCAATCTTCAAATCGGTCAACTAATATATCGGATTCTGCCTTAAACCAATTAGTCAAGGAGCAGAGCCCAATTAATAACTCATTCGAACTGGGCCTCCAAGGTTCTCATAATCTTGTGTCACATTAACGCGTAGATATAAAAAAAAAAAAACCTACGGACAAAAAACGCTAGATCGGGATGAAACTACTAATATATCAGGTTCCCCTAATTGTTACACCGCGTTCAAGCTTCAATAAAAAATATGCATTATTTTTCCGCTACCTATACCTATGTAGAATAGAGTATCGATTGTTATTAACTGATTACATTCTATTCATAATATTATTATATTAAACTTGAAATACACGTGGGGCAGACTTGTAGGTAGACGTAGAGTATGAACCTGTCATGACATTCAAAATCATGGCCACATGCAGGTCGCATTGCCGGAAGTAAAATCATTCAAATCAATGTAGTACGTAAGTAGTAAAAAACAAAGCACATACGTCATGTTCGGTATTTCTGGATCCAAGCTACACGCCTAATTTAACAGGGATGAATATACCAATGATTGAGCAATACCGAGGTGCATCGCAATTCCATATTGGATAATGTATTATTATAGTAGATATAGGTATGTATGTATGTATATCGGTTATTTACAATCAGATTATTATTAGTCTCTCTTTTTTTACGTCTCAGAACTTATTCATTAACGAGTGGATCGCAAGAGGCTTAAAATAAATATCATGTCCATGTGATTCGTTGGTTAATGAATGAACTAACATTTGGATGAGTAGTATAGCGATACTTGTACCGTAACTGCGAATCCTCAACGCCAACATAAATGACGCCTTTTTATCCGAATCAAAAACAAGACGAGCTGAACCGGAGAGAACCAAAAAAGCAAGTTAATAGACATAGGAACTCGAAACATACGTAATGTGTTATACACTAGCTGTAATTCGTGGTCAAAAAAACTTCTTCCACCCTCCTCTATTTTTCCAATAGCAAAAATCAAAAAATGTAACAAATCGGTTCTTTTTTTATGTTATTTCAAAAAAACGAAAGTGTGCGAGAGAAGATCAATTAGGTTTGGTGACCGATTTAGATCGGTTTGTATCGAATTGATTGGAAGGAGTTTCGGTATGTGATCAGCGGGGCTGCGGGACACTAATTACACAACTATAATGTTCCGCTAGGTACAGTCTATTAGAAGATGGTACATACAAACTACATTATAGATGAACGGTGAATAATGCGAGATGATCGCTGTACCATAACCGTGGCCTTGTCGTGTTATAGCCACACCTTGTTATAACTTCTTGTTATTTGATGTCTCCAAATATATTTTGTCATTGAAAGTGGCCGCACTCTCGCTGCGTAGCATACCTATGAGTTGCTGAACTTTTTGAGTCATTCCACTTTTGGATAATAGCAGGATTATACAGGTACACCTATAAGTAATGAATATGCGTAGAAATTCTTTCTACTTCTGGTCGATTTCGAGGTACTCTTCGATTGGCACTTTTTCATTAAACTCAAAGTTAATTATTATGTGACACAATTCCTAGAGCATGTTACTCTCAATCCAACGGGATCTAAGATTATCATTCCGATGGACGTTGCTAGAAGAGCATCGACTGTGCCGTGAATTTATACTTTGCCAGTCGTTAACTCATGATCAGGGCTAAACCCAGAAATCTGTTGCCCACGTGCCGATGATTTGTCGCTTTTTAAAGAAAGTCCGATTTTTTTATGGCCCTGGTTTTAGCAACCATGCAATTGGTGGGAATACACGAGAGTCGAAACAATTAATGCAACCAATGCCTTAGAGAAATTGTGTACATCGGAATTCAAGACTTCAAAGATTCCATGGGATTTTATTTGATTTCATGCGAGGACTTTGCAATACTTCATGGAATTTCATGGGTCTTAACGTACCAGAGTATACCGTGCATTAAAAATTTATCAAGATTGGAGAAATGATAATGTCAATCGATTAGACTTATGTATATACCTTTCTGGTGTTTACGAAACTGAAAATTCAAATTCCTCAAAAGAAACAAGTTTTTCTTTGATTGTTCGTTTATTCTAATCCGATCAATCATGTATACCGAGTCGCAGCTTTGGAAATAACATTTTATCTGATACTGTTGAAGTTTCCATTATCTGTTCTCTACAATTTTTCGAGACAAAAAACGAAGTACAATAGAAATTTTTACTTGAAGAAATACTTATGTCCATTCCATATCCCGAAAATGGCATGAAAATGGTCATATTTTTTGTTGTTAACAATTCAATTTAGTTATATCGTGTCATACGAGTGATACATGTGTTTTGGTCACGTAGGTGTATATATTTGGTTATTTCCACTTTTAGCTGGTGTATTAGATTAGAACGTCCTCGAATGGAATTAGTCAATTCAGGAAAGTTTGGCGGAGCGGAAGCGAGTCGGAACCACGCGCCACGTGACATGAAAATGGAAATGGAAATCCCAAAGTTTTGCTCGTGAACGAAATACCCAAAAACCCTAACTCGCGAAGCTCCTAAACTATACTTTAAGATGATCGTGCGTACGCTATGTGCTTAGCATATTATACTTATTGTTAGTGAAGTTCATTTTTACATCAACAAAAGTAAAAACTGAACCTACTCTATAACTTACGAGATTTACCGATCTCATATGCACAAAAAAGTACACTACCGAACCCCATTTAAAATTCCAGTCAATGTCCATATTCTTTCTCCTGCGGTCGGCCAAACGGCGTGAAAGAGGCCAACTCACAATTTTTTTTATCCGTTGACAGAAGAGCAGGATTCAAGAGTTACGTATGGTTACCTATTTGTGGTTATAATACCTGCCTACGTAACATATCTAAGTGCGTAATTTTTGTTGAGAAATCACGAATTTCAGGGGTCAAAAGACCGCAAGAGTTATCTTTATGGTTTGTGGCTAGCAGTAAGTTCTTCAGAATCTCGTAATGTAACACAAGTGAAACATCGAGAGACGGCGATAACGAGTCTCGTATAGCTTTATAAAATCAGTAAAGATATTAGCTATTGATTTATTGGCGAAACGAATTTTTTCCCGAGGATAAATCTAATCCTTAAAAACTTACAACTCAACTATTTACAAAATCTATTGACTCTAGAGACCAATAATTCACGTTAAATTAAATTCGTCACTATTACGATTCCCGGTTGGACACGGAGTGAAAGTAGCTTCTCACACCGAGCTAAAGATCGCCGTGAAAAACTTTCGACTTTGATTTTGGCCCGGTGCCCGGATACTCTGAAATTCTGAGAAACCGTGAAATTTTATGAAAATGAATCGCCGATACGGATTACAATATTTGAAACTGCGATTTGATTATTTTTCTCACGATCAGCTCGAGTCGCTTTAACTGTACCAAAGTTAACTGCAACTGAAAATCTGCCTTAGCAAACTCGGCGTCAATTGTCTCAGTTAGACCAAAGACGAACAGGGGAAAAAAATTGTATGCCGATCGAAGATAGAGTGCAGTTTAGAAATTTCAATAGACAGTGTTAGATCGTCTCATACAGGTGAAGAATATATGAAAGTGAGGTGAAAGGCACAAAGCTTAGAGACGGACGAAGAATCGGGCGTTTGGACCATGCCATAAATATTTTTTTTAAACAAATTAGATTGCTAAAGTAAAGACAATGTCCGATCTATGCAGGAATACCGAAGTTATTGGGCAATCCTTGTCGAGATGATCGAAAAGACTCTTCCTATTCTCACACTTGTCACTTGTGACGAAAGTGCATCTTACAACGTACCCGTTTTCACTCATAGAATACCGAGGCACTATGCATCGTATAATTTCTTACGCAATCTAGGTGTTAACAATAAGAATATATTATCGGCGTAGGGAATGAGCGTAATGTGCAAATATTATATGTATAATTTTTTGCTCTTCCTAATTCGCAGACCAGCCGCAGAGGATTGAATAATTTTTTTTCTGGCACGAATTAGATTGGATAAATTTCTAATTTGAATTGCGCCATATTGGATGAAAGGAAGTGCTGCAACGAGCCAATTAATACAGCTATAATGAAAACATCGAGACAAACCTTTATACACTCTACAACGTAAACGAAATCGTTTCCTCGGGCGATCTTACCGCGATGTATATAATATCTATCGCTGTTAGTGTTACTACTTTATCAGTCATGTGTATACCTGTACCTGTACAGTCTTGGACCGATTACCACATACCTATATAGACTCACATTAGCAAGTACATTTTATGCCTGTACCCTGTCTTCACGGTTCACCAAGCGCAAAGACATAACTCAATATACTCGACCGAGTTTAATATAATAACAGTATAAGGAAGAACCTATTGAACTTTGTCGCCATGGTATGGTAACGGTTATCTGCACATTAACAAACTGTACGACTACACATGAATTAAACATAAAAAAACGCCTTATATGGTGACGGCGTGTATTCGTAGGCGTATGTTCTAGAGAAATGTATATGTGTAGTGCCATCGAGGCAGGGAGAAAGCTTACGAACGTCCTTTTTCCGATGTAGAGGAACACTGACTTCTGCAAAAGGCGTTATTTCCGAGTTCTATGCTACATCATTTTCTGGATCTGCGCAAGACGCATTTAATTTACGATTAATTTATCAATTAGAAGAACGATGCCTTTGGGTGTTCGAAGAGGATTAGAAGAACGATTTGGGTATTCGCTCGGCTAGGTCCTCGACATTACATTTCTCAGATTCGAATGTCAAATTTTCTTCATAATTCTTTCTCTCGCGTAGCTTGATTCTAATCTATGTGTTGATAGAATAAACCTATGACCTGTGATGATTATTCTTTATAACGTCGACGGAGTTTACCGTTGTACAGAACTTTACCTCCGGTAAGAATACATTGGAGCCAACTGAATCGATAGATATCACACGTGGTGGGTCTATGGAACCACTCCTATTTTACTATTTCAATTTTCTGCTCACATATGCGTCCCGCACATCACGCGTTAGTTTTTGCTCACAGGATTTTTACCGTAGCACCTGGTTCGGGCGTATGCTCTGAATTCAAAAGTCAAATCGTTAGCATTCGTTTCGGGTGGCATAGGAACAATGACCTTTCTTGTTATTGTGTGGAACCGTAGACAGTACACGTGAATTTCTTTTTCGAGCTAAATTCGCGACTTCGGTCCCTGCATTCATTTCCATGGACATAATTAAGTCAAAATAATGCTACGGTACTGTCGGGAAAAGCTTCAGTTTCTTTCCAGAATAAAAATATATCTATCAGATATACATAGTATGTTTTATAAACCACAGAGTGATTGTGAAATGTCTACGTTCGTCGAATGATTCAAGTCGATTGAGTTATAATTCAATTCAATTCAATAATATTCAAAGTAGATAATTTATCTTGTCGACTATATGATAGACTGCAGCGTATGCAACCGAAGGTTACGTATACCTATACTGGAATTTACATACGTCGACAAATGGAACAATAGAAGATTAGATGTAGATACATTAAGAAACTGCCGGCAATTCTAATAATATCGAAAATTAGATTAACAAATTTTGTCACACAATGCATGATGTTTATCAGCTTCAATCAGTATCTACAACATACATCGGAACTGCATTCGATTCAAATGCAAATTAGATTAGGAAATGATTCATCTCTCAGTTGAAATATCTTTTGGTATAGGTATATCGAATTATATTCGCTGTGTAAAATTGAAATTAGACTCGACTGTACATTTGTATATAGTAATGGATATATAGGTATACATATATGCATACGTGTATGTATGAGCACGTAGAAACGCGGGCTGTAACGTGAGTCCGTGTAATCGGTAAGGGATGTGGGTTTATCATCGCATCCCCCATTCCCCGGAGGCACGGTAGTTTCAATCGAATAAGCAATTCCTAATTAGCATACAAAGTGTTGTCTTAACCCAGAAAATTAATTAACGTAAACAACTATACGTCGCCTTTACCACTGCAAACAATATCTATTTTGTAATCGGTATAGGTAATGTAATCAGGCAAGATATACGTGTTTATCTCCTCGTTAAACCGTCGCAATTTCATCGAGCCTCGCCGATGTACAATGGCGCAAAAAAGTAACAGCCACAGATCACTTATTATACTTATACTTGTGCAATTGTACAGTTTAAGTGTTACATAATCATGACAAACATTTCACAGCTATTTATTTATATGGGCCATTCCATTGCAAATCGACTAATTTCTCACTCCACTCATCTCGGATCCGATCCACGTTTTCTCATATTAATAAATAAATTCGTCCACTTTTGAGTCGTCAGCCGAGCTGGCACGGAGTGCCTTATATTTGTAGATATAAAGGGACAAACGATACAGAACTGTATAGTACATTTACTACTTGGCAAACTATGCACGTACGTAAAGTGGAAATGAGGTGTATTTGTTCATAACGATATTTTCTCTTTCAGACAGCTGATTAGGTTCCTCATCGACAAGTGGAGCTTTGACTACAACACGTTATTAATTGACGAATCACGAGACGAATTCAACGCCTACAGGTCGGTGGGTTTCTTCTTGTATTCTCTTAGTCTAATGGTGTTCCCATGTCGAAGATTATCGGGCTTGAGAAGTCGAGTCCGATGAGACGGCAAGCTAGACAGAAGAAAATTGAATCATGCCAATTAACGATTATCACGTTACGACTTCGCGTATTTCTAGTACAACTTTAGATTTTTCTTGCAACCGTTACGGTTCCCTTTTTGCGTTTAAAGTCATTAAAAATAGTACAAATTTCTAGTAAGACTGCAATGATAAGTATCTTCGGTAATTGTGGGTCACAAATATTATATTCGCGTTTCTCGTGTCACCGAGAGACGAGTTTCTCAAGCCCGCTTGAATATTTGAGGCAAAAATCCGGCAAAAATCTGAGCTAACCGCACCGCTATTTGAAGAACGGAACCGGAGTACCACGGGGGCTACGAGTACCGGAGGCCGGAAGTACCGCAGTTGTATCCACAACCGTTGCCGTTCCTACCAGCACAGTACCCTTTTGGTCCACCTTCACAAATTTACGGACCACCGACAAACACCACTCAACAACAAGGGTGACTATTGAAAGAGACTTTTCAATTAGGTTTTATAAATTGTGTAAATAATTTACAAACACAACTTTATCGTTCGATTCAACCCAGATACAACTACCCAGCGCCTCTCAGATCTCCCAACAACCCGTTTATACAACAAGCACAAGGAATTTCGCACCAGGTTCCGCACATCCAGCACCATATTTCGGGACATCAACAGGCCAATCCGTTCCTTTACCCTCATATCCAACCGCTAGATCCTCTTGGACAGAATCAAGGCTGGTGGGGAAACAGGTAGATTTTATTTGTATTAATTTTTGTTTTTGGATTAAGTTCTGGTTTGATAGTTTAACGACTTATTATGATAAAACTTCTACACGTATAAGATACACACGGAGCAACGAAAGAAACGCGGTATCGAAGAGAAGGCAGGGTCGTTCATTGAAGAAGAATCCGCTACTGGAATTCGGAACTTCGAAAAGAAGCCGTTCAAGACGGCAGTCAAACTCGACTCAAGCTACCCCACTTTGTTTGACCAATTCACAGTACATAATGCCAAAGGCGGCTCTAAACAATCGAGGCAATTGGATGTACGTAGTAAACTTACAAGAACAAGGGGACGGGTACACTCAATTAGTGAAAAGCGAAATTTGCGCGTAAGTATGAATTCGTAGTGCATTTTAAAATCCGAAACGAAGTATAAATTTGAATTTACTCCAAAAACACGACTCTTTTTTATATTATTTAAGGACGGACACTTGCAACGGCTTGTGCTCGCTACCGGCTGGTTATAGCAGTAGATGCCAGCAGCAGTACGTGCAGAAAAGATTGGTCGCTCTAGAAGGTAGTGGTGACCGTCTTTACACCGATGTTTTTTGGTTTCCACATTGTTGTACGTGTCAAGTAATGTTAAACAACTAGATACCGGCACATTTTTTACTAATGTGTTTTTTTCGACAGAATTTATAGAATTACTCGGACACAGCATTGTTCCTATATGACAGAATAGGTATTATGTCCTATAAATGCAATAATTGATTAGATATTGTATTGAACTAATTTTTTTTAAGATCGATAAAAGGGATGGGAATAATAATGCTGCGTCTGAGAACTGAAAAACGGTGAATATCATTAATATTAATTTAACAAAAACTAAGAAAATAAAATAAATATATATAAATAAAAATTCTTTTATTAGAACTTGAAATTCGCTTTATTTCAAATAACTAACTCCCTAATATCGAGAGTGAATCATAATTATATTCGATAAATTGATAATCCACATCAGCAAGGGATCATTCTTTCACCAGTCGGTAACTGATGATTCAACGTATCCATTTAGTGACTGTCGATAACGGTCAATAAACTCACATCACGTCGCTACTGAATATCGACAAAATTTTCTACCAGATGGCGCTATAGTCACAATATTTCGATCACTGGTGAAGATAAAACAATTTCTGTGGATACCCAATCCAAAAATGTGAAAAAAAAATACGTGTATAGTTTAAATAAAACAAACGTAAGTCTAAAACGTTAAAAACTGTCATTTGTGAATCGTCGAACTAAATCCGCTGATATGATTACAGTGGATAATAATTAAATTGTGTTGACGATTTTTCAATTTTTTTAATTTTAACTTAATGTAAGAGGATAATTGAACGACGAATTTCATTGTAATTAATTTTTCATAATCCGATTCGTAATGTATAATACACGTTCTTGCATTTTTTAGGCTGATAATTTTTAAACAAATTGAAAAAGGGAAAAAAAAAAAAATAATAATTTTCTGTTCCTGAAACTTTGATATAAATTTGAAAATTATCAACCAGTCTTGGAAAGATACGTTCGCCTAGTATGTACATACGTATAGGTAGTTTACTCGTGGTTATAACGTTCGTGATAATTGTGGTTTAACGTAAACGGGTTGAATTGGACAGGTGCAATTTTAGAACGGAATTTTTTAGCTGCAAGCCACATCGCGTGACGAGGCAATATATTAAAGTTTGATTTAAGCAAAGCTACCCTGTGATCACGAATGACAACGTTATTACGAGGTGACGTGCGGGTTCGAGGGTTCTGCCTGTTCCGATATTTATGCAAATTGATAACTAGGCGTATAATATACCTATATATTATACAAAAAGTTATAGTTACCCCCATTTTTTTTTTTTTTTTTTTTACCTTTTATCCTTGACGATCGAGTAATTTATGAAACCGGGGGATAATATATGAAATCCTTTAAATTTCCTCGATCAGTGTTTAACTGTTAAATTTTGTAAACAGAAAATTTGTCTTTCAGGAAAAAATACGATCCGATTAGATCTAGGCTTACGAAACGCTGGGCCGTTCACATAATTAATACAAGCCAAGCGTTATATTGTCTAATCCATGTTCGCAATGTATATAAAAACATTCAAATAACACGTAAAAAGTTTTAAGCCTGTTACACCCACATACCTATAGGTATAGGAATTAATTACGTTTACATTTTCATGGGATACGGAGTATTCAAATTTCGTTTATAACGTACGCAATTTCGCTGCCGGCTTTCGTCTAATGAAATAAGAATTCAAAAATTCAGATAGAATCACTTTGCGCGTATAATTTTCACTTTTTTTCAATTTCGTATTGTTGCATATGAAAATCGAATAGGCGGTTGTAAGGTAATTGCAAAATTCTTGATAATACGAATAAGAAATACAACAGCATATGGTCTCCTCGTTAGAGTCACGTGGAAAGATTTTCACCCTGTGAAAATCGGATATACAAAAGAAACATGATAGGATAATAACAGCTTGTTGCCAGAATTCCCGGAAGAACGGAAGAGAATAAGATATCTCTTTGAGAACAAGGAAGTACAAGGAAGCAGTAGTACGAGCAGCATATCAGGCAATACGACCACATTTTGCAAAGAGGTCAGACACGCGCATACGCCGTGGCGCACATCGTACCACGCATCAAAACAACCCGAACATTGGCACACCGCTTCATTCCTCTCAAGTATTGGTATACATATATCCTTCCTCAGCTTTGAACGCGTAAAAGCTTAGGAAATTCATTATTCAAATCTGCTAAATATCACACCAAAATTTACCTACAGACGAGCAGGTGTACGCCGGCGAACACACGGTCATAAAACTCGAATTCATCCCTTATCAATATTAACCCCTTTAATGATCATCCCCAAAAACCTTCCGTACCGTGAGCCTCCCGATTAAGATGACGATGAAAAGCTTTGGGTCACTAAAAAATTTCTCAATCTATACTTGTACCCTTTCGAAAATTCATATTTTAGATTCCGGACGTCGCGACGACCGCTGTACTAGCTCCCGGCATGCACTTGTCGGCGTCCCTCTCCCCCACCTGCGACGCATAGGAAAGGAAGAGGACCCTCACTTACAAGAGTACGAACGCGTGTATGTGGTATGGGTAATGCGCAATGGTTGCGTAGGTAGGTAAAAATACGTGCGTGCGTATACACGTCTTAGAGTAGTTGGGCATGCACGTATATATATACGTGCAGTGGTAATCCAGGAGATCGTGTACACTTGTGAAGGGCGCGCACAGGGCGCACGGACAGGGCCTCTGTGCTACAACGGGGACTGTACTTGAAGGGTTTCCATTATGCGTGCACGCACCCCGGGAGTCGAGTCCTGCGATATTTTTCCTCTCGCGCTAATAGGCTCCGGGTACCTGCGTACGCAATTATCCTGCAAGTGCAACGGCCTGCGTGCGCACGCCTTCTCCACCCTATAATACAGCTTCTGCGCGCTTTCTTTATGCGTATACGCGATTTTTACGCTAGAACTGAGTGTATGATCCAGGCGACTATGCAGCATTATACTATTTCTTTTTTTCTTTTTTTTTATTCTCCATGTACAGAGATCTACCCATAAGCATTATCGCGCGTACTAGCAGCGTTGGAAGAGAAATTGAGAAAAAAAATAAATAAATAAAAATTATGAACGTAGGATTTCCAAGTGTAGAATTTTTCCGATTTAGTGTTGATCTAAATGGGTATTACAAACATGAGAATATTGAATGAAAGATATAGGATTTGTGAGAAACATTGAACTGTTGGTTTACCAAATTTCGTTATTGATTTTGATACTCATTTTTTTTTTTTTTCAATTACATATGACAAAGATTAACATATGAGAGAGTTGTCTGCAGTCCATATGGTAGAGTATAGACGTACTCGTGAATTTTGAAAAATTCTAGAAACTTGAAAAAAAAAAAAAACTCCAAACACCATGTTTGAATGTTTCAGAAAATATGTCCGTATAGGAAAAAAAGTATCCGTATAATAACCGACGCTGATTATTTGGGGAGACAAATTTTCGACCATGTAATGATCGACGAATTTTGCAGCATCAGTAAATAGAAAGCAGTTCCGCGGCGCGAGTGCTTACGGTAGAATAATATCAAAATGTCGGCCGCGCACCCCACAAAAACCGTGGTGTACCGTTATACTGACTGACACAGAGTAGGTACGTATGTATGTACAAGCGAACTCCTGTGACCCAGATTGTTGTTACGCATTTGTTTGTCCCCGTATCTTGATGGTTTGGGGCACCAGCGACACCGAACACGATGATGACTTGGAAAACCGCGAGCATGGACCAAGAAAAGGTACGACCAAGTGAGAAAATCGTAAGTCGGGATAAAGAGATCGCGAAAGCAGAACGCGGACGAAAAATCTGAGCCCGAGGGTTAAAGAAAATATGAAAACCAGAAACAAAAAAAAAAGGTAAAAAAAAAACGAAAAAGAAAAAGCGGGCAACAATCACTTTACCCAGTGGTGGCTGTAGGTGGGTAGATATGTTTGTCATTCTTTTTTCTTTGCCCTCAACCCGTCCGTCCGGACTGCAGCGCCTGGATAAAGTCACGAGGAACAGTAATTATGAACGATAGTAGGTAGGGGAGAGAGGATATAATTGTGATTGATGGGGGGGACCAACTGTGGCGGGGTACAGGGGGATGACTTCCTTTTAATCTCAAAGCTAACCCGTTCGCTCATTCGCTCGTTCGTCCATTCATCTATCCATCCATCCATCCATCCATCCATCCATCCATCCATCCATCCATCCATCCATCTATCCATCCATCGGTCCGTTATACATCACCGGCCTCGATGCCTGGCAACTCGACGGCGTCATCCCAATTATCTGATCATTGATGCCAAATTTTAATTTTTTTTTCCTCCTACTATCGGTGAAATGAACAGAAAAATTGAATACATTGATGAAACGATCGTTGAATTGCGTCTGTATAAAATATTTATACATATATTATATAGTATGTATTATGCATGTGTGTGTGTGTGTACGTACAATGATCGAGAATGGAAATGAAATATATGTGCCGCCGGGCGGTTTCTGGAGCGGGAAACTAATTGACCCTAAAACGGGATTTCTAATCGAGGATTCTAAGCCCGATTATATCCTCCCACAGTTAGATAGGTCAAGTTTACGGCTTGGTGCCAGCCCGCGATTCCATAAACCCTTGCCCTTGTCTCGGACGGGTCGGCGTCTTGCCTTTCTACGACCCGCCCCGACCCCAGGGATGACCCCCCGCCGGCCTATTAGCATCACACAGTATCCTGTACACAGGAGACCACCGGCTACTGACCTTTCGACGTTTTAGCCATGGCACAACCTGCGGAATCTAGTTATATACCTATACCTATGTGTGGTCATTTTTATCACCTGTGATACCACTGGAAGGGTACGTAAATCGTCTAGTATAAACTGCAAGGTCAGAAATAGTCCGATAAACTCTGAACTTTCAGTACTGTCTTCTGTCGTCGTGGTCTTAGGTATTCTAATCATTATAAATCTTTTTTCACAATAATTGACTGTAAGTTTTTGGTCGATCGATTAATTATTACCGGAATAGGTACAGACGTTATCTCACCTATCGCGTAGTCAACCGCGGTGACGCGTAACCACCTCGTAACGCAATAGGTTACAAAATTTTCACGTCATCGTTTACCTGTGAAAGACGTACCTCTCATAACGTCGTCGAAGGAACGTCGTTTCACTACGTAATTCTACGGATGACGTATGCGCGACTAGTGCGTAAATATACAACCACAAACTCGCAGGGGATGGAGAGATCCGTGCTTGTAAAAGGAGGACGAGTATAGTAAAGAGGGAATCCGCAATGCTTGATTTCACGAGAAGTTTACACCTCCGTATATTCCTCTCCCCTTATCGCGATTACGCGAACAAATAATATTCGTAAAACGTAACCCTCCAGCACCCCTTCGATTACGAAAGACAGAACGAGTCGACTCGGTGACGTAAAACGCATGGCGTTGTCTTACATTAACAAAACGTTGTTCAAGAGATTACCAATGTCTGTTCGATAGTCTCATCTTGCGTAATATCGCAGTGTCAATTCATCGTTTCTGCACTGTGAAGTAACGTAATTTATTATTATCAGGAAATTACCTCACGGATTGGATGATTATCGTAATGAGCATAGATTATTTCGCACCTTGCATAAATTTAGTTCGGTGCAGATATTTGCATGTAACTGTTATTACCTTCTAATCGTAAATGAGTAAAGGTCGAGCTCCTGTACAGACTCGGATCTTCTCGAACACCTCGTATTTGTCCAGTTATCCCCAAAGATATAATCTTCGATGCTTGATTCAAATCAAGGTTGTTCTTGAACTGTTCTTTTTTCGTACACGTATCGGGCAGAGTATGAAAAGGGTGTTGGTTCGATTGAAATTTTCCACGATTTCTATACCAAAGCTCGAAAGGTGATCGGTATTTTCAAAGTTTGTCAATATCGTTAGATCGGAATTTGAAACAACGTGTTAGACAATTAACTCAAGTCGAATATAAACAGTAATTTGTATCTCAAAACGGTTCTTCACATCCTCGAGAAAATTTCACGAGACTCTTTTTTTGCTATCGTAAATATACTGTACATACTGTATATATATAATATACGTGTATACGTCCATATATACGACTCAAAGGCTGGGTACCTTTGATAAGACCGTCCCGAACGTAGGTATGTACGTATGTAGGTAATGTATATTATGTATAATCCATGTACGTTGCATATACATCATATACCTATACACGTATATAGATAATATACATATATGTTGTGTAGAGGTATATATGGCGAGGTATGAAGCAAATGACTTTGACGAGGCTCAACTTTTCCACGAATCTGTTGCTCGGTGCTTTTGCGGGGGCGGGGGATGCTGGGAAATATTTCGCTACTTCCGCGAAGCCGCCAGCGCATAAACAGACGCTACTAACGTTCCCGAAAATGTTCAACCATAACAATAAAGCAAATGTCGTGCGCGATAAGGAACGAAGCACCCGCACGCCGCCACCCCGACCGGGAATGGGGGATGCGAGGGTAAAGAGGCTCCGCAAAAAAATTATAAGAAGAACTTTAGACTCGGGAGTTCCCTCCGACTGAAAGAAGATTTCTCCTTTTTTTTTTTTTTATCTTTTTGTCTTTCCGCTAAGGTTTTTTTCTTCTCTCTCTCTTTTTCTTTTCCCTTTTTCCTTTTTCTTCCGTTTTTCCTGCAGCTATCCTCTTTTTTCTCCTTCTTCTTCTTCTTCTTCTTCTTCTTCTTCCTCCGCTTTTTTTTTTTGTTACCAAACTTTTTCCCTAACTTTAGCCAGTATGTCGCGGTCAAAGGTTCTCTCGCTACGTTATTTTAAACAAACTAAGCATAAATTTCACTCGTTTTTTTTTCTCTTCTGTTTCCCCGCTACAGAAGTAAAACACTGATATCACTTTACTGTATAAATATATAGGTGGTTAGACACCACTCAGAATAATTATTATTATGCATTGCGACGTCGAATAAATCGAGCTTGGAATTCGCCTAACCGGGCCGAACGTTCTCTCCACTCAAGTTTGGAGATGGTAGATTCCGGTCAATTTCGAACAAACAAACTTCAACAATTCGATGATCTTAGGTGGAATTCGACCGTCGGTATATCTCGAGTTTCTTCCTTACTCCGAAACTGACTGAAAACCCAACGTTATATGGCTTCAATTTCGAGTCGTATTTGTCGAATGAGATAAATAAAAAAAGAAGAAGAAAATGAAGAAGGAATAGAAGCAGGTCAAAAGAATGGAGAGAAATTGCGAGTAGAAGATCCTCCGGGGCCTTGAAATTCGATAGAACAATTCGCTCCGCACGCAAGAGCGTATATTATATAGTATCTCTCTTTTGCATGTGCAAATATACCCATATAATATATATGCTCACCCATACAGTGGGTATACATCCATCCATCCATACATACATATACGTATACACGAACACAGAGTTCTTTGACACGCTATATTCTAGATATAAAGCGACTAAAACTTGTACGTATAAAAACCGCTACGTCATGGTCTCTGCAGAAAGTTTCGGTTGTTGACCAAATCCTACGCCGATGACGCGGCCCACGCACATGGGGCCACGTGTTTGTGTTGCGCGTAAAAGTTGGGAGAAGGGATCGATCGCGCGGGCTGACTGCGCTCCGCTTCACTTTCCGCAACGGTCGATTCGCTCGCTCACTCGCTCGCTCGCTAGCTCGTCCGGACCGTCTGTCCGTCCTGTTCCTTCGTTCGTTCGTCCGTTCGTTCGTTCGTTCGTCCGTCCATCCGCCAGTTCCGCGGTGCGTCGGGTGCGCTTCGTGCGTGGCGCTCAGTCGCGCGCGGTCGTCATGGCAACCGCAGTGCCACGCATTGATCGCAGACTCCCGGTGCGTAGAGTGCGTGGCTCGGTGGAGTGCGTAAACGAGGATGGAGGTAGAGATGGCAAGAGTGCGAGAGGGGTAGAAAGAGAGAGGGGCGACGGAGGGGGGTTAAGGGAGGGAAAGGGAAAGGGAAAGGGGAAAAGGGGAGAGGGAGAAGGAGAGAGTTAGAGAGCACCCCGAAGAGCAGCGTAACACGTACACGGGTACCCCTCATCGCAATAGCACACATCTACGCTAGCATTGGGTGCGTGGCGTGGTGCGTGACTCGGTGCGTGGTGCGTAGCACCACGACCCAATCAACCCCGCCGCGACATACCGCGTGCGGTATAACTTTTGCTTGGTTTTGGATAGAGGCTGGTTTTAGAAGTAGGAGAGAGCGATAGGAGAGGCGTATATTGTTGGTGCAGTTAACGATGAGGTTTACAATTTTTTTAATTTTTTTTTTGCCACGTTCTCGTTTTCATATTTGGATTCATATTTGTTTTTGTTTTTGTTTTTCGACTGAACCGTACACGGGGGTTTGTTACTAACGATTTTTTTTTTTTTTTGTTTTTTTCAACGTTTTCAATTTTCAGTTTTATCGCCGTTTGTTTTTTCAAACACATTTACATACCTATACTACTACCTATACCTGCAACGATTCCCCGTTTTCGACGTGACGCAATTAATCCCTCTCGGACAGCCGATGTTGAGGGTCGGGCAAGCCCGAGCTTTCACGCGTCGTTGAAACTTCAATTTTCGAGTTAATCGCGTCCGATTCAAGGTCAAGTTCGCAGACCCCTGCATTTTCGTTTAGAACGAAATTTCACCCGTGATAACATACTCCTTACGACATAACTGCAGCTGGATATCCATAACACTGATCTAACCAATAATTCTTATCGGAATATTTTTTCTACGAATAAATATCTGAAATCAAAACTTACAGATAGTCCAGTAAAATTGGTACCTGAAAATTGAGAAAACAAAAAATCGATCAAAATTTCCACTACCGAAAAGGTTTTTTTCCTTTTTTAAAGAGACTTTGTCAATTATTTCTGCTCACAGGATTTTGAAATGATAGAGAAAAGAGATTTATCTACTATCGGCAAACGACGTACATACGTAATTCGGAATTTGCTTCAGATATAGGACAAAATCAACTGATATAGCTAAATGATCGACGAAATTTGATCTGTTCTGCGATTAGACGAGAAAAAGAAAAATGGATAACTTTCCACGACGCAAGTTTTACTCTTGGATATTTACTTGCTATTTCAGGACGTCATGTATTTCAGGATACTTTCAGGACCTCGAGAACTTCGAGAATCGCTGGACACCGTCTTATGCCTACATATAAAGTCCTGAATAAAACCCTCCGTCGGCGCATTTTATGCCTTCCATTTTATTTTTCTACAAAAATCATGCATCTATATTTCATCGAATGTCTAACAAATTGTTTATCCCATGTTAATTTCGCCAAATATTTTGGAATCATGTCGGAAGTTCATTTTCTCAACACATAATTAATTCACCCGCAATTAGCACCTATCTCATTACTCAACACGACTGCCCAATCCGAGATAGAAATCTTCTCTTCACATTCATATATTCCCAATTTCACAAAGAAAAAGGTCCAGCCATCCATTTCATTCTCAAAATCCTTTCGTTTGATATAACTTTTCATTAGTAGGAATAGTACTTCGCGCCATGTATTAGAAAAGCGTTAATTCCCTCGGACTAGGATTGATCCTGCCGGAAATTTTTCTATCCTGAGAAGTAATTAGAGGAGATTTCATCCCTTTGCAAAATCAACACAGTTTCATCTCTTCATATTATTGTTATTATTGTCAAAATTTTGGGTCTATATTCATACGTGTATGGGAACGTATATCGGCGCCTGGGCCGATGCAGGGTGGTTGTTGTCGTTCTTCGAGGCCGGTTTTGCTTGGACCAAAGTGCAGGACCTGCCCCGGCATGGGATTTATTCATCGGGACACAAGGATACAGATTCACGTAAGCGTAACAAAAGACAGTCGGGCGGTGCGCTAACACATAAGACGCTTTGGTCCACTCGGTTTCCTGGGGATAAAGCTTAGTGCACGCGTACCTGGACCAGGTACAGATGTTCTACAGTCCGTTCACCTTAAGCTCCTATCGATTCTATTCCTCGTGGGATTCAGCAGAACGTAGCTATACATTTTCGGGTATAAAACGGCCCGGCAGAGAACTCGATTGGTAGAGAAATATACCGCTCCTTCAAACTTGAAGAATAAAATTTGACTTTGGAATTTTATCGATGTAAAATTTCGTCAGTCGCCAGATAGAGACCGAGAATTCACAATTTCACTCGATATTCCGATTTCTCTTCAGCTACTATCTCGTTCGCGGTCGAGTCTGAGAAGGAATTACAAATCCGTAGCTAATCAACGTAGTGGTATAGGGTATACATCACGTTGCTTAAAATCTTGTGATTTATTTCGAAAATATAATTAATAAATTTTAATTTTTTTTTTGATTTACGAAAGTCCCTGTGCGCAGAACTGATGAATAGAGGGAGGTATAAATCGACTCATAAATATCGAGAACTAAGCGTCAAATCCCAAAACAATAATAATTCACAGTAACTTCCTCCGCATCTGTTCCCGTTTCCTCCACACATCTGTAACACGATGGTGGCGGGACGCCTCGATCAGCACCGCTGCCACAGGCTGGACTATATGTATATAGACTCCAGATGTGACACGATGTAGCAAACGATATCGAAGCGTGGTGAACGCACACCTTTCATCCCTTGGCATTCGGTAGATCCGCGCTCGGTACCTTTGGTGCTCGATTTGTCCGAGGAAAAGGGAGAACGGTGCGAAGGAGGAACGGATAAAGAGACAGAGAGAGAGAGAGAAGAAGTGGAGAGCTGCACCTACGAGACGTCGATTTCTTCGATGGTCAGTAGCTGCAGCAAGGCGCGTGCCCTTACCGAGAATCGGCCAATCGTAGAACGCGGTTAAGAATCATTGGAAGGGAGAGGAAAAAAGAAAAGCGCTGACTTTTAGAACATGTGGCGACGACGTCGGTATTTAAAATTTCAGGCAGCTGTTCAGGGACCTAGAAATAAGTAATACGAAGAAACAGCGGGGCGAGATAGAACGAAGGAAGGAAGCATGTGTATGTAACATATCGTGCACACACATACACGTACATACATACATACGTTTATCAATTCCCTAATGCGGCTGGTAAAAAAATAACGGATTCATATTCACCGCTGGTTGTTTCGCGGATCCGTCAAAGACGTGGAATTAAAGAAATCCGAACACGATGGTGTAACTGCACCCGCATTCGTTGAGGGACAAGCCAAGGCCAAGGCTCAGTGGAAAAGGTTCAGAAACCTGCAAGGGACGTCAGGGCTGGGATGACCCGGGGTGGATTAGCTTATTCTTAGACGACTCGAGACTGAGATCTGTTAGGGGATTCCGTGACTTCCTTAGACGGCTTACGCGCTTGACGCAGTAACCTTAGCAACCCAGCAACTGGATATACATCAGCATGAAATCTTGGTAGTTTGCAGACCACGGAGTCACGGAGAAGATCGGCTTATTACACTGCTGCAGCGTGACGTTGCAATTTCTTTCTTTCTTTTTTTTCTATTCAGAGTAAAAGATATCGCGGTATTTATCGATCGATTGAAATCCGCCCGATAAAATGAACCACCCTAGAGCTCTGCACATTATAATATTGAGAAAACGATGAATCACTCGTTCCACGACTTACCTGTGGCAGAAATAATGATTTTACAACTGGGTCAGACACCTCGTGTGAGAGGATAAATACGGTACGGTAGTATTTTCTCCCAGGAGTATAACGCGGGATCGCGATTGCCCGTGATTTGTAAAAGTTCTATTATTTGTTCGGTCAGTTAGAGGCGTGGACGAAGCCTTGTTCAGGCCTCGATCCAGACCCCCAATCCATTGCGTTAACTACGGGTGTTACCAGGACGATCATCCCCTATTAGTGTCCGGCGTTGGCCCTCCCTCACCTTAACACCCCAGCAACCCCTCAGGAGCTGTTGTACCTTTCCTACCCTCTGCTCATTTGCCGGGAATGAACCTACTACTCCGCTGTTTTACTTCGCCAATTCTTCTTCCTCTTCCTTTTCCTTTTCCTCTTTCCCTGTCATTCCGTCTCAGTTTTTTTCAAGAGCGAGACAGGAGAGGGCGAAACAGAGAAAGAGAGAAAGACGAGAATTTAAGCCCCATCTGTTTCTATATGTATAGAGTCGTAGGTACACATGCACCCAAAGTAAAGATTAAAATCAGGTCCTCCCGCAGGACATCCTTTTGTCCCGACGTTTGCTCTCCGGACGAAGACAATACCCTCTATTCTGATTGGCTCCGGGCCACGCGCCGGTATATTCTAGCCTAGAATAATCGGCAGATGTTTTTCACCAATTCGGCGCTATGGAAGCGTAAAAATGTACAGCTATAGCATTTTGACGAAAAAAAAAATTGATTTTTTTCCGAAGTTATAGACAGTGTTCAAGAAATGATGTGACCTCTGACAAGATACTTCGCGTTGAACTCCCCTACCTACACGTCAGCTTCGAGGGTGTTGACCGTCGTATGCGTATACGTTCTGGTCAAAGTCAGGGGTGCACGGCCCCAATTTTTAGCGTGTGCCCTTTTCAATGGACTTGAAGTCGATGCCCTAGCGCTTTCAGTTAGGAGGGGTTAAATGCTCTTTTCCTATCCACACCACGGCACTAAAAAAAAGTGCAGGAAGCGCACCTGAGACTTACGGAATGTCTGCAAGGTTACTTATCAACGATTTTTCAGAGTAAATTTCTCGTTTCAAAAAGTGTCAAAAGTTCAGAGAACTTGACAATGCCGTTAGCAACTGTTGCGAACTTCTATTTAAGGTAAAACTTGTATTTTACGAGGGCAAAGTATCCGAAAGCGTCACTCGGCTATTTCAAGCCGCATCGTATTGCAACTTTTTTTTTTCCGTTATAAAACAAGTTGCGGCTTCATCTGCGGAAAAATGACGTTCGAATAACTTGCGAAAGAAAAATTGTCTATCAGGTATATCCACGGATTTCATTTCTCGAAAAGACGTTGAAAAATGAGGAAAGTCCTGTCCGGTGTAAAGAGACACATTAAAGAGATCCCTTCAAGGAGGAGTTTTCCTCGACCTCCGAAGGTCTTCTGGCCAGGTGAATTCTGAATGCTCCACGTTAGTCGGGACAATTTTTCAATTTCCAAAGTCTCGGTGACAATGAACGCGTGTCTCGATGCTGCAGCTGCTTCCACTCGCTTTGCTCTGTGCTCAGCATCAAGCTACTAGCACATGTTCACTAGAAGTAGCAAAGTAGTGGCCACGAGTAGCCGTTCCAAACGAGGCCAAGGATCTTTTTGGTCGATGACTGCTGCCGCGTTACACGCGCGTTTTTTTTTTTTTTTTTGTATTGTCCTTTTTTTGTCCTTTTTTTAATTCTATGGAGACGAAACTAAAGTACAGCTGTACATGCGGATTGTCGAAGGTGAAGTAGTTCGGAGTAATCTTGAGTCGAGGTTTCAATTTTTCACTTTTTACTTATTTTTTTCGTCTTCATCGACTCTTTAGCGTATCAGATAAATTCGAGAAATGGTCGAACGGAGCGAGGATATTAATATTTATTAAAACAATCAAAAAATAATAAGTAATGGAAATTTTACTTTTTTTGCCAGATATTACTGCAGCTGCGTTGCAAGTACGATGGCCGGCTACCGCGCTGAGGGTAAGATGAAAGAAAAAGGTAAATATTACAAAGAATTCTGACGATGAGATGAAATCTTCGCCTTACCGCTCGGCCTCTCCCGAGAAACTGAAAGCTAAATGTCAGGTAGATAAATATATTCGAGATCGACGCGGTCTCGGTTGTATAGCCCTGCAGAGATTCTCAAGGGAATTCAATTTTCTTTGAAAATACTATATAGGTGGATAATTTTCGCATCGTTTTACCGCCCCAAAACTATCGTTGGTAATTAGTTTCGATTGATGTAGTGATAGCAGTACGCAGCTATAGGTGAAGCGACATGGGTATATGTGTTTGTTAACATCTAAATACCGACAATACAATTATTATAGATGATAACAACGATATAATGATAAAAATAATAATCAGAGCGACAATAATTTAACGTGAAATTCAGAGGCAGATTCGGAACGAGCGGACAAAAATAATCGGCAATTTTTCACGGGAAAAGTTTCGCTGGAAGCGCGCGTCAGCCAATAATTCAATCAGGCCTCTCCCTCGTTTTTTTTTTCTCCTTCTCTTTTGTGTTTTTTTTTTTCTTTTTTTTTTCGTCGAGCTACCCGCCGTAACTCTAAAACAGAGAGAGCCCCGGAAAAAGGCTTCATGTTTTCGCCGTAAATCAAAAAGTCCGTAGGCTGATTTTTTGAACATAGAATTGGGAACCGCTGGTTACGATCTTACAATGCCCGAGGAGGACCAATGCCTACCAATACCCAGAAATCGTTCTACCTGGTTTCGATAAGCTGATTTATTTTCGCATCATACATATACACACGTATGTAACAAACACGGAGACGTTTTCATTTTTATATATGGGCATGGTGCACATAAGTATATTATACCTACATAGAAAGGTATATATACACTGTATACGTATATAGTTATATATCTACACCGTGCGTCGTTGCATCTGCCGGGATTTGCCGGATGCTTATATGTAAGACCTTGCATGGGAAATCTTGGAAGCCGTGTAAACAGTCGAAAGTGTAACGCGAAGTAAGACTGACAAAATAAAATACGAATCAAGAAATTATATAAAGTATACCTAACTACAGTGCAGAGGATGAAATTAATTGAGAATTTTAAAATGCTGAAAGAAAAATAGCTCAAGAATGAGATATGAGATTAGATTAATTGTAAGTTTTTATCATAGCCTACTTATAGAACAAGTTCTCGCGGGAAAACTACTTATCGTTGATAAGTCAACAGTAGTATAATCGTTATATAAGGGTTAACTCAGAAGTAAAACTAATTAGAAAAATTTTCTCAAATAATTAAGAACCAAGTTTTCCGAATGTAGTTCATCTTTTTTTTTCAATAGTTTCTGACAAAAAGACGAAAAACTCAATATCTCTCATCCAACGTCTCCGAGATATCTGCAGAAAAATACATACAGTCTATAATGATAAGATGCACTTTAGCTACGTAGATTCAACTTTTCACGCTCCTTCTCCAAAATTATATCAAATTTTGGCAATCATTAATTTTCTTTAAATTGATAAGAATCGAGAGAAAATTTGAAGCTATTTGATCGTATTATTCTAGTCAAATTTGGTGCTATTGAAATAATATTTGCTGCAAGATTTGGGCTCATTTGTGGAGAGAAAAATAATAAACAAATTGTCCTATATTCCAGGACTGGTAGTTTGAGGTTGGCAGTCGACAAGCCAAAGTCCTTTTCGCGTTCACTTGATTTTCCCAGCCCTCGTTTGGGTTCACTCACCTCAGGGCGGAGTTGGGGTTAGGACGTGGCGCGAGGAAATTAATACTTGAATCCGAGCTCGTCTCCTTCGACACGGTGTTTTCCTGCAGTTTATATAACACCTAAATAGTAGCAGACGGAATTGCCAAAAATAATTCGTAACTCAATAATACCCGAAAAAAAAAAGAAAAAAAAACAAAAAAAAAAATGTAGAAAATATAAACAAAAAATACGGTGAGAAATGAAGTCGCGAAATTATCCTGCGGCATCGACGAATGATTTAATTTGTACCAAAGCGATTAAGGGATCGAGTTAATTTATTTGCCCGGCAAAAGATCAGGTTTTTGATACATATACCTATATATGTATATACGCGGTGTGTGGGGGTATATAGCCGTAGTACTCGCGTGTTCGTCCGTATGTCTGGTTTAATACAGGCAGCAATAATTTATTTTCTTTTCCGTGTAACACGAGAGTAAAAGCACATATTCATTTTTGAACCTCATACGGTGCAAAGTAGGTAAACAACACCGGGGGTGAATTTTGTCCCAGTGAACCCTGGGGACGCGTTCCACCGCTTCGACTCGCCTCGAGTGTAGAAGGGGGTAAAAATGGGAAACGAGAGGCGAGAGGTGAAAAAAAAAGCAAACGGGTAAAAAACGAAAATGAAAAGCGAACAACAAAACGAAAATATAGGCCGTCCCGAACGATTAATTACACGCGTCGGGCGCCGCGCGCGTCGCGCTGAAGACGTAATTAGCAAATTGAGCGTTTATAAATTCAACACTTGACGAGTTCTAATTTTGGCGATTGTCCCTGAATAACTTTACAGGGTTAATTCCAGTATTTCTATGTATTTATGTATATTAGCTCTTCATTGATGTATCGCGCTTGAAACCACCAAATTACCCCCTAAAATAATGGACGCCTAATCTCTTTACCGCCACGCATATTAATTTATTTCTTTAAACGAGTTCGCCTTGTTTCGAGACGATCCTCCTCTTTATCCTCCTCCCGCAGAAAACTCACTCTCACTTTCAAAATTTTCCCCCGAAAAATAAAAAAAACCCCACATCGTTGTCATATACCAAACGGCGAACTTGTTAGCGGCAAAAAAATCACTTCAACAAACATAACGCAATCCATATCTACCCATATCTGATGCGCACGATATTCGCATGTGCGTGTCTCGTTGGATCGATGCAATCGGACTGATATTGATCTGCGTTTTATCTCAAAACGTCGGTACGCAGCATCCGATGGTATATATTCGGGGGTAGGGGGGGATCCCATCAATTCTCTGGACCGATAAAATGAAAATGAATCTCGATGAATGGGCGTCGAGTGGGCAGCGACTATTACTGAACTGTACTCTACTCTAAAGTTCTCTCATAAGCCAGAATCCTAGAGTAATAAAACGTCAATAAAGTTCCCTACAAGCGCTTATCCCTTCCCTGTATATTAATACACGACACGTGGATATCGGCATATTAAATTCATTACCGAATCAAATACTGGAATGAATTTTGTCCGACTCTAATAATTATACCTATAACTGATAACAATTTTCAACTGAAAAGCTAGCCGATCCGTCGAGGAGTGTAATTTTCACCTGGACGAGTGATATAATAATGAAGAGCAGTCACAAGTGAGTTTAATTAATTTTTATTAATCGCTTGCAGGATGAAATTACGGGTACTTTATAGGATAGCTGAAGAGGGGGCTGTGGAACGTCGGACAGCGATACGACAAAGCTGAATTAATAAACGAAAGAATACAAAAAAAAAAAATAAAAAATGAAATATAAAAATAAAAAAAGTGGAACGTTTTGAATTTTCGCAGGAGGCATTATGGGTATAGGTATATAGGTACGAATGACGCATCTCCTGTCAACCAACAGAAGCTGCTACACAGCCTGGCAACCCCGATATACAAGAATACGCATTAATTTATATCTGCATACGCCGCCATTGTTATGATAATGACGCGGTGCCACTGTCAGAACAGGCGGACCAGATATTCTGGTAGTGCACTTCACGTTCATGTGCAGCAGTCCCCGCCCGGTTCGTGTGCGTTGATGGCACGTAATTAAATATGCAGAAGGGAAAGTTCTACCTGGGAAAATTACACGTACATACATACGTCATTTTTTCTTTTTTCTTTTTTTTCATTTTTTTTTCTCTCTCTTCTTTTTATATATACACATATATATATGTATATTAAATTTGTGTGTACCTCGCATACAGTTGAGTGGCAGGTTTTACCGCTTTAAAATTTTATTCCGGTAATTCTGGTGCCCGGTAAGGAATTTCGTGGGATTGGTATATATATCATGCGAAGAGCTGCGACGAATGCAGGAACCTCGCTTGCGGTATCTATCCTATACGAGTAGATGATCCTTGATGAACGATAATCAGTCAAATATTCATTGCTTGAGGTTAGTGTTGAACGGTTCGCTATAACGAAAATGGAACAAAACGTTATATAGGTATGCCTCTCTCATGCGTACCTATTTATTATACATATATACCTATCCGGATGCACGTATAGGTTGAAATTTTATTCTCATCAGGCCCGCTCGCGGAATCGTATAGCGCAAAGCCGCTTAAATTCGCCGGCTTATCGATGGGGTTAAAAAGAAATATTGGCAATATTTTGTTAAAACGATGGTGGTAACCCCCGTGCAAATGTAATTCATACGTAAATGGCGTTGACTGCGCAAAGCAGAGCAAGGAAAACGTCTGAACTGAATAAATGAACGAATATTATACCCTGTAGCCACACAGTTTGAAAATAAATTAATGGAATCATAAAATGTTTCTAAGCGATAGAAGATAGACGAGAAACGATTTTCCCGGCGTGAAGATTCTCCCAAAATTGAAATTAGTCGATTATCAAATAATCGTAGATTTTCTTTCGCAGTATCCCTGCAGCATAGGTACGCGGATGGGTCGCAACCATTATCCAGAATATGTTGTATGTATGTATCAGCTATATCCGCTATAGGCTTTACCGTCATAGCTGTCTAAGTGGAGAATGGGACGTAGAACAAAACGGAGTGTTTTGATGGTAGTACCCCTGCTTTTACGACTCGGCCATAAACCGTCGCGGAGGTTCGCAACACTTTGTTATCGATATCACGGCTTAAAGAGCTTGTAAGAGGTTCTTCTTCGTATTAAGAACCGGAGTATGGGTGCAGGGGTGGTGGTGGTCTTGCTTTTCTCAGAGGACACCGCCACCACTTGCCTCGATTTCCTCACTTTTACTCTCTCCCTCTATACATCGCTCTCTCTCTTTTCCTTTATAATGTATATCCTCGAGCGTTCCCTCTTATGTGTCGTTTGACCGTTTGGTGTTGAACGGGGATGATTTTCCCGTAAGGATAAAGTAAGAGTGTCTCGATAATAATTTATATACCGAAAATAGAATGGATAGGTATAGGATATATCCACTGCATCGACGCGTTTCTTTGATAGGTGGAAAAAAATTACCGCGTTAAATATATAGAAATGCGATAATTATACAGATACGCGAAACCTTTATCACAATTTTCTCCTTTATACACATGTATAGACGTATATTTAACGAATTGTATTCGGAATTACAATCACTGGAACAGATGTTATTTTGGTGAAACCATGAATGAACCCGCACCCGCCGTCCTCTTCCATGAGGGTATTTACTTTCCTTCTAAAACCCCCTCTTGTATCTGATATCTTGTTTACGCGACGAAATTGGAGATTGTCATCTCGTGCTGCTGCAGTCACGGAATTATTCTCGAAGCAATTTCATTAATCACATATCATAAAAATTTATAACCATATATAAGTATATAAAACTATTATATAGAATTGTAAACGGAAAAAATAAAGTGGTTACAAAATCAAGATACGATTTGAACACATTTTTTTTTTTGTTTTCAGTTTATTTCATTTTCTCCGAGGAGTAATATATTTCACGCGACACAACGTCAGGTAATTTTAGCTGGTGAACCAGACGGACATTAGCGCCTCAATTCGACCAAATTACTGCCACGATATTTCAGGTACGGGGGTATCTCGTCTACTTACTTAAATCTTGCCGCAGCTCCTAGGCTCCAATTTGTTCGACTCGTCGAGTTTTCGAGGAGACCTATAACCGTTCTCTGTCAGGATTGGGTATACGGGATTGTTCGCAATCGTCGTATACCTACATATATTGTACAGATATATAGTATACCTGTATCAGATATAATCGAAGGACGAAAATGCATCAGTATTTTAATACGCCGCAGATGAACCGTTGGAAAAATAAAAAAAAAAATTTTCACCATTTCTCATTCGTCGAGGGATAGGTACAGGTATATATATGGGTATAGGTATATACATATATGTATAAAAGTTGAACGTTGAATTTTTGGTGATTTATTTCTTAAGCTGTCAGAGCGAATTGAACAGATATCAACAACTTTTAGCGCCGGAAGGCAAAGTGTGTTGAATCCTTCTTCCATCTTGGCATCCTCCCGTTTTCCGGGGCGTGCAACCCTTGTAACTTGTAAGAAACCGCCTTGAATATGAGCGAAAGTAATCTTCAGCTTCAGCTGCTGAATGAAAATGTTTCACTTTCGAGATGGGGGAGGAAGATTGTTACTTTTTTTTTTTTTTTTTTCAGTAAACGTAAAACATTTTGCCAACCATTTTTAAACGAGCCATACCAAAAACACGAATCAATAATACACTACTACATATACCTACATAAAAAAAAAAAAAAATATATATATATATATATATATATATATATATATATATATATATATATATATATATATATATATATATATATATATATATATATAAAATATAAAATAATAATCGACACCAAAAACAGCAGATATACATATGATTTGATTTTTATAGTAATACAGTAAGTTATCGATATTTCCATCATTATTTTCATCAGGAATAATACAACGCGTTTATACTAATCGTTTCGTTCAAATGTTCATGTAATAGATCTCAAGTCTTGAATACCCAGTCAATGTTTCGTCCCTACGAATGTAGGTGATGTATCAATCATACGCGTACCTCCGCATCGATACTTGGCAATATCGTATAGTCCAGGTTCTCGTTTCTCATGGGGATTAAAAATGAAGAGTTACGAGTGTATGTACATACATACGTGTGTCCATATGAATAAGTGTAGATAACAATTGCGGATGAATCGTGCGGTGAGTCTGTGATGAAAAGCTCTTCGACTGTGAATCTTGGGACGTAGTATGACGTACGAAGGTTTTGCAGATATTACATGACATACTCGTAGTTGTGATACGAGGTACGGTATAGAATCGTGCATCGCGGAATTTTGGTATCCTCAGTTTACGGGGGTTGCAACAAGATGGCGTCAAGGGCTTCCCGCCCATAGAAGCTTGTGCCCGTGCGTCTACGTTCCCGCCATGACGCCGCGATGACATCCGAGTAATACCCGACCGTTTACGATCTTACCCGAACACTGAACGCGGGCAGCTGTGAGTCGGACAAAGAATACTCTGCGATCGTAGAGTACAGTCACTGCGCGGCGAGCACGCACAGCACCGGGGCAGTCCGCAACCAAAGGTACACTCCATTGAGCGGTGACCGAGTCACGTTAATAATAATAAAAAAAAAAAAAAAAAAGAAAATATATAAACGAAACGAGAAAAAATACAACATATAACAAAATAATTAACGAGGCAAAAAAGGAAAAATCTAAAATATAATCAAATAAGACAGAAAAAAAAAAAACCGATCGAGAGGATTCTGTTTTTTTGTGTTTCTTTTTGTTTTTTTTTTCTTCTCTTTATTTTGGTTTTCTTGTTTTACATTAAAAAAAGAAAAAGTTGTTTTTCATCTACTCATAATTATCATTATTACACTTCGTCTTTATTTAACAACATCGCAAAACCAAGAAACGACTCGGCGGCACTTCGAACGGCCGCTATATATATATACGTGCTATGTGAAAAAGTGTTTTATTTTTATTTTTTAATTTATTTTTTTATTTTATATATACCTCGATATATATATATATATATATATATATATATATATATATATAATTTTTATTCCGAGCTCTACCATACGTGTGAATACTGGAAAACGAAACAAACAAAAAAAAAAATTTTCTAAAGTTACTGTGAAATATAATAAATAATAATATTATGCAGAAGTTTGATATATTTATTTCACGGTGCACCAATATCGAGGAAAGTAATCTTTTCTACTACTACAAGAACGACAGTAATTTTTGTGCCCTCGAAACGTAGGATGTGAAAACGAATCTATCGGTGTACATATATATATATATCTATATATGTATACATATACCTCTCAAGAGATCTAACATCACAGTTTAACAGGTTTTTAAAATGCATATTCAATTATGAAATTGATATATAGATCTTAAGAGTTTACCATATAGGTACCATATATACCGTAAATAATAAATATTGTGTTATAAAACGTGTGGGGGTCCATCTTTCGACTATAACTTGCGGGAACATTAATGTGCAGCTCCGAACTGCACCAGGATAACATACCAGAGTTCTATAACCTTAGCGGCTGCTGCGAGCGTGCAGCAGCGGCAAAAATATTTCGAAAAGAACAACAAAAAAAAACCAAAAAATGATATAAAACAAAAATAATAAAAATAAAACAAAGTGCTTAATAAATCTCTACGTCTTGTCAAATTTCGAAATCAAGAGAGAGAGGGAGAGGGGAAGAGAGGCGAGAGAGAATAGATAGATTATTAGATACATACATACATAACAATTGATCGATATCAAAGATTATAGCTTGAATCGTATTTGTCGAGTAACGTTTACAATTAGTTATTTTCTATATTTGACTATTTAATAATATCATAAAAATAGGTTCGCAATGACAATATTGATAACCGGTGATTATCTAATCGTTGAATCTATTCTATTTATCAACATTATCTATAGAGTTAATGAATCGGACGGTTAATTCTTATCCGTGAAAATAACGTGTGTGTGTATCCTGTCTTGAGAAACGTATAGACCATTCTTTATTGTCAGAATAATACGGGCATATATGTAGATCGAATCGTTACAAGAATTTTTACAGTTTCTTTCATTTTTCAATAAAAATATATCCACCTCGAATTTTCTAATTAATATTTCGCACCGGTATATGGTATAAGCGTATATAGCGAGTATAGATTCTCTTTCAAACATATATATCATCCGTGTCATTTTTTGCGAACAACTAATCCCCCAAAAATGAGGTGAATTGTTCCACAAGCAACGGATCGACATTTACATATCTAAATTATAAAATAATAAAAATTGTGATCGATCGCGCAGTCGAAAAGTTGTAAAACGTATTTACGTCGAAGGTCGTGGAATCTTCACCGATGCGGTTGTAGATTTTATTATTTCTTTTTGATAAAAACAGTGCATCGCGGGTGGATTATTTTCGAGAAATGATAATAAATGAGAAAACTAAGTAATGTCTGTTATAATATGCGAGGGATAGGTAGGTACGAGCGGGCGGGTGGTTAGGTAGGAAAATGGCTCGGTTTTAGCCTGTAGGTATGAGCCGGGCATATATTAATCTGTGCTTTAGCGAACCAATTTAAATATCAGCCGCGTAGTAGACGCAATTTTATATCATTTCCGATATCTTTATAGTGTGTGGGTGGGTTTAAGAGTCCGTTGAATGCACACGCACGGTTTAACAACGTTAACCAACCGACGTGTTTGTCTCTTCTTGTACAGTAGTGTCTATACTAGGTATACCCCCACGTTCAACACAAGCTATACGGCTATAACTACGTATTATATACATGTCTACTACCACTGCGTATCGCTATAACGCTAGTATACATCTTCGCGACCATGCGCTCGCCCAAATGTCTACATACACAAACGCAGTCTGTGAGAGAGAGAGATAGAGAGACTGCACGTAGCTGTAGGTATATAACATGCATAATACGTGAAACACGCACGCGACTTTGCTGCCTTGCTTCGGACAGCCGCGCCGTGCCGCGACCGGCCGGCCGGTAGGCTGGTCGGTCTAAGTCAGAATCGGCGCAGCGTCGCGTTAGTATATGCGAGAGGTTGGTGTGCGAGTGTCGAGTGTGGGACCTTGAATCAGGCAGCCTTTGTCGAGGGACGCTGCCGCGGCTGCACGAGGTCGGCGAAAGTGTACCCAAGCTTTTTTGCTTGCGCCGTATATTTTTTAACTAGATTTTTTTCTTCCGTTTCTTTTTCCACTCTATTTTTTATTTTATTTATTTTATTCTTATTCCCATTCGTTCCTCTATAGCCCGTTTTCGCTTCTCATTTCTTTTCTCATTTCCTCTCTTTTACGTAGACTGCTAGTAGTAGGCTATATTCTATATTCTATTTTTTTTTTGTTTTCTTTTTTCTAAATTTTTTACTTTTTCTTTTTCTTTCAACTTCCAAACCGCCATATTTGTTTCGCGCGTTCAGACCGGAATTAGAAGCGACGGAAAAGCAACGTTATCGGAGATTTATACACGCCCGCGCTTGGACCCAAACTTGGCTAAAAAATTATTATATACGAGTGTGTTGGGCTGAATTTCATCTCGCCCTACTGGTTCACCACCAAATTCTCTTTCTCTCTGTCCCTATCCCTCTCTCCCTTTATCTCCTTTATTCTATACATGTATATCTTTATACATGTATATATTTCTCACTCGCGGAATAAACTCGGGACGCGACGCCGAGTCTTCCGTGGAAAACTTCGCGGTCCCATTCGTTCTTCTTTACATATTTTTATTTCTTATCTCTTTTTCTTCTTCTTTTTTGTTTTTTTTTGTTACGTTTTCTTTTCTATATCATCTTTCGTTCCTTTTTTTTTTTTTTTACAAATATCGCAAAACTATTTCACACCTAGATACGGATATCGCAAAACAAACAAAAACCAATATAAAATCCGTTTTATTAATATATAAAATTTTTGTTTCTTTTCCTAACCGCCTGCAGTTTTATACGAGTTTTTATTATCCGTTGCAGCGCCAGTCAAAGTGCTCACGTATATGTATATACATATTTAAGCTTCTTGCAGTATCAAATTTCTCAGTAATTAATTAGTCTTCCTTTAGTCATAGATGCGAGGCGCCGAGTACCTAGAGTATAGAATCTTGTTAATAGATTAAAGAGACTTTGTACTATATCTGTACGTTATTATATTCAAGAAAAATGTCTGAACGCCTTTAGCCGAGCTTCCACGCCAATGCAATGCTGCAGCGCCCGGGTCTATACGGTGCAGCACACAATGCGTTACGCGGTATTGAATTTTTCGTGCGTTATAGCTATAGTTGGCGGAGCGAAAGTGCACTGCAAACATCTGCGCGCCGTTCGCAAGTTTGTCTGACCGTCTGAGCTCGACGTGTTGCGCGATTGCAGGGGACACCCCTGGGCACGTTTCAAGTGCCTTGAAACTGTATTAAAGACTGTATACTGTGTAGGTACTCGGTGTATGTACCTATTTATACATGACGTAGGTGTATAACGCGTATATGTATATACCGAGACTACGTATATATTCAATATTCACCACTTTTGATTAACGTCGGTTGATAAATTCTCTATAGATTGTTGAATTAAGGTAATGAAAATTTCTCCCATATTCAGCTGCAGTATTACTTCCGCTATATTATAACGTTTGCGGTGTACCTTATACCCCGCGCGAATAAAAAAAGAAAAAAGATAAAAGAAGAAGAAAAAAAAAGTGGTATTTAAGCTATGATTCATTGGTCGTTCCCTACCGCGTTCCGCATAAATCATTTTAATCCGTTAGCGAAAAAAGCGTAAAAATGCGATTAAACTCCCAAAGCTAAAGAAAATCAACGCTTTTTCAATCGATAATTTTTTGTCTTCATATAGAGACTTTTAAAGAAATTTTTTCTCTTTTATTCTCGTGAAACTCTGATATGAGGTATATCGTCCCGTCGTTTCATCCAGCTGCTTGAAATTAATCAGTGAAGTATTTTATTGGAATATATGTTCTTTTCATCCGCATATAATATACGAAAGTCTTTTATATTACCAGTTCCGAGACATATGTTACGTATTATAAGAAAAAAAATCGATATTAATTATTATACTTAGCTTGATTCTTAATATTTCTACGGTTATAATAGAACCTACCCTAGGTACCGTATAGGTGTTGCGTTACGCGCGTTAAGTAGGTATACCTATATATCCCCGCGACCTTTAAATACTAAAGTTCGCGGTATTCAGTGCAGACGATTTATGGTTACTAGGAAAGTTCAATTGCCTTCTGACTCGCTCTAGTCTCCACCCCGTGTCGAAGGACCCCCTCACCCCTGCCCGCGTACAAGTCGATCCTGATATTGTATTATAAAAACGTATAATTATGAAATAGATCGTATATATGTTAGGTGTAATATTTTTTCTAAATGATAAGACTGAAAAAAGCTCATTATCTTCGCGTATGAATTATTGACTCAGTCATTATTTATATAGATGAGAAAATTGAGGAAAAGTAATTTATTTCTCACTTTTAGGTTATAGGTAGGCATATATTTATATAAGATTAGCTAAAAATTCTCTCGGTATACATAGGTATACACAAACGAGGGAATAGAGTTGGTATAGAGTATAGCATAGTATAGATCGTGAGTGAGCTTTGTAAGCGAAAGTGCCAGCCGACAGTGCAAGTACCGCGGCGATAGCGAAAGCGCGCTTCTCTCACACTACGCCCGCGTAAGCTATTACACAGAGTTCTGTG
>OX451207.1:11697883-11769961 GCA_949628255.1 Macrophya alboannulata | reverse complement strand
CAGCTTCTCGGTTCTAGCCCCGTACAGGCTTTCCCGCCACCGCCTGGTCACCCACATCATACCGTGTTGACGGTAGTAAAGCCCGAGTACCCGCAGCTCCATCATACAAACTTTCAAAACCCCATGTCGACGGTGCTGGACACGCCAACGTCGCGCGTTAATATTGACGGTAGGAAGAAGGAGCGTAGAAAAATTCGCGCCGGTTCAATGGAGTCAGAGGACGGAGCGAACGTTGAAAGTTCGGGACAAGTAGCGGCAGTATCGTCAACTGCGAACCGCGGACAACATCATATGGGCGGTGGTATGGGCGACGGAGATAGCGAGGGGGGTCTGGGCGATAAACCGGCTAAAAAGAAGAGGAAACGATGCGGCGAGTGCATAGGGTGTCAGAGGAAAGACAACTGCGGTGATTGCGCGCCGTGCAGGAACGACAAGAGTCATCAGATTTGCAAAATGAGACGGTGCGAGAAATTGACGGAGAAAAAGGTAGGTGGAAAACAAAACAGTAAAAATAACTTCCATAATTCGCTTTCATTCATATTTTGTTTTCTACAATCGAACGTTTTATCCGCGTTTCTATCTCCTCATAGAGAATTTTTGCAACACGTCCATACCGCTGGAACTAGTATTAGTCATAGTAGTAGGTACTGGGCTGGAGGAAGGGGAGGCGTGTATAGTTAACCCTCGAAGACCCAGTTTTCCAGTCGTTAGGATCGCACGCGCACGGCAAACGAGGAGACGATCAAATATTCACCGCGCTAGAGAGCGAGGCGAATGTGAAAGCACGAAACCCTCGTTCTCGCTCTAGCGCTAAAGCTTCGGCAAACTGGATGCGTAATAACTAATACCTGCGTAGTACTACGCTATATACCTATACGTACACATTTCTACACTCTACATTCCCTTGATCGGTAAGCAAACCATGTATATACCTATACCTACGTATATAGGTGTATCGTACATACCTATATACACGAAATTCATCCTACACCTACCAGTGTAGAGAGACATTACAGTTTGGGGGCAGTTATTTAACGCGGTACGACGCGACGCGACGCGACACGGTATGTGTGTTGCGGATGAGCCAACACCGCGATGGGTAGAGAGAGGAAGGTATAGGTAGTTAGGTACGCGTTGTTTTACAGTCGCGGTACAGAGCAGAGGATAGCGGAGTGGAGCAGAGCAGAGCAGAGCGCTGCCTGGCTGCATATATCTATGTGTAAGTGGGAGTGTATGTATATATACATATATATAGCCTGAACTTGGCCTGGATGTGGCGAGAATCCCAGAGGGAAATACAGAAATACAGAAATACAGATAACGCGGTGGTGGTTTATTATTGCGTCGACATTGAATCGAAGGGTGTTGGCTGTAACTATACATACACATATCTATACACCCGTGGATTTTGCGTTCATATATACATATATCTATAGAAGCGAAGGGTTTTGTGTCACGCGCTATACTATATGTACGGGATTAAAATTCTGTATGTATTTATTCATTTTTCACGTTTTGGTTTTCCTTTTTTTTTAATTTTTTACGTCTCTTTCCCCATCAAATTGCATTACTGTTCTTTTCTTCTGTAACTAAGATTCTTTCAGCAGTTTATTTCCTCTTCGAATTCTATACACACGGATTTCTAATTCATATAGATACAATTACTATAAAATTATAAACTGACTGATGGTTTTTCAACGCTTCATAGAACAGTCACGCGTTACTCGGTTAGCTGCTCGTAAACAGTTCGAGGGATCTTATCGTCCAGGCAAGTTCACGGCCTGTTCCGTAGGTCACCCAATCTCTCCCTCCACCACTTGCGCGACCCAACTCTTGCGGCATATATATGAGAATCGAACGTACTCATCGCTTGTTTTCCCGTTTATAATATCGTCTATATTGTATAAATATAGTATTATTTTCATTTTCATTTGTTTCTCGTTGAACTGATATAAAAGTTGATTGATTAAGTACAATTAAACTTATTGCTTATAAATTATATATATATTTATTATAATCAAGTATACATATTGTGGTATATAGGGTATAGATTAATATATTATATATATATTCATGCTATGCAAACTGCAATCTATACCTACGATGTTAGGAAATTATCGAAAAAAATGTTTTTTTTCCATTTTCTCTTCTCTTTTTCCTTTTCTTTTCTTTTTTTTTCTCTCTTTTTGAACAATATTCTGTTTGAATGTAGTGTATGCCGAATATGTATACGACGTTGAACGATTTCATTTCAATTTTTATCCTGCATCTACCGCCGAAACGTGACTCTTCTTTTCTCTGTATATATATGTAGAATATAAAAAACATAAAATTCTGTTCACTTTTACATTCGTATATACACATAAATATATGGTGTATAGATGATACGCAGCAATACACGGGCGTAAGTTACTACCGGGTCACAATATTCTGCAGTATGCGTGTGGTTCTTTTTTTTCTACTGTTTTTTTTTTTTCTTTTTTTTTCTTTTTCTCTGTCAGCGTTGTTTGGGAACTACGGCTGTACTATTGATTATTGGCAATTTGAGATGATGTCTCGCTCCTCTCCCACACCGCACTCTGGCTCCCCCCTTTCCCTCGAGTCTCTCTACCCACTTTCTCTTACTCACTCTCTTTCTCTCGCTCTCTCTCTCACTCGGATATGACGTCGATTGGTCGATTGGTCGGTCGTTTCGCAGAGGAGAGAATCCTGCACCACGATACCCTAAAGTAAAGGTGCTGCAGAGAAGAAAAGCGTCTCGTTTCTCGTTCGTTTTCGGTTCCATTTCTCGCATTGCGCCGCGGTTATCGGCATCAGCTTCAGCTTTAGTTTCGTGAAAATCAATGATTCCGTATACGTATAGGATAGGTATATCATAGATATAGTTTCTTATACGAGAATATATAAGATATATATTTTTTCATTTTTTTTTCGCGATCTAGTTTCTGCACGCGGAACGTCTATCTACCTCCAAACTTACATACCACATTCGATATTTACGGATTACGAAACAGATTCGAGCCTTTTCCTCAATTTTTTTGCAGTTTATTTATCCACCGCTTATTGCGCGGTATGTGTATGCGTGTATTGTACATACTCAAGTTACATACACGTATCTACATACATGTATGTATATCTACGTACGGATATTCGTAGGAGTCACGGCCCGCGAGTGACTCATAGGTCAATACACGATATAGAACGCGCGTAATACAGAGCGTAATTGATTTGTTTGTCTGAAAAAAAATAAAAAGAAACTGTAAAAACGAAACTAATGTTCAACTACATATTCATATACCGATTTCATCACTACTTTATACGACTCATCCGTTCATAGCAGGTACATACATACGTACGTATAATCTAGATGATAACAAATTGATCATAAAATTTTCGTTTTTAACTTTGGAAAAGAGTTTCTTAGGGTATATATGTATAGCGTTATAGTTTCACTATCCGCGTGCAGATATACGAGTACATAGGTATAGTAGGTAAACGTAACGTACGGCGAAGAGCGGAGGATAGTACTAGCTGTTATAGTATAGGTATATGCGTATAGTAGAGAAGGTGCTGAAATGGAGATAGAATTGAGCGGGAATGAAGCGGGAATAAAGCAGAGAAAGGAGTTTCGGATGATAGATGAACGACTGGGGCTGAACACGAAGGTATATAGGCTGACTCGCCGTCACAACAAGCCCTCATCCCTCCCCGACTTAACACCCTCTTTATCCCGAGGGAAAGCCTCTTCCTGACTTCCTTCCTCTCTTCCACTTTCTCCCTTTCTCTCTTTCCCTCTTTCTCTCATCCGTCTCTTTACCTCTTCTCGCTTCTCCTTTGGGCAAAGACTTTCCGCGGTTTGCCGCGTACGAACACCTGCCGCGCGTATACGCGGGCCAACCTGCCTGCCTTCCACCCCGCGATACTTCTCGTACCATCTCTTTTATGTTTTCTTTTTAAGGTATACATATATAACATAAAGACATTTATATTTTTATACATATCCATATATATATATTTATATATACCTATATGTAGATATGCAGATATATATAGGTACACAACTTTCGGAAATATCTTTATACCTACTGAATTCAAAAAATTGTTTACATCTATTTAAATTTTATGTAAGTACATACATTCGTAGGTATACCAATATTTTGGTACAGCAGGTGAATTTTTCAAATCATATTTATTGAACAAGTATATCGATTTGTGTTAGCCTTGGTTTTGAGGCCTGATTAGGTTTTATTAGGAATTACGATTTATATATCTTGAATTTGATTTTTTTTTTCTTCGTCGAGATTAATATTAAATTGAATCGATATTTTGGCTGATTTTATTACATTTTTCATCACAATTTTGAGGATATTTTGTATCCAGTTCTCTTTTTTTCTTCTTTTTGCGCTGGTTTATTCGCCGCAGATTGACGTGCTGTAGTGTCGTCGCGTTGTCGACTAAATCAGAGTCGTATGATCCGCGTATCTACCTACCTACCTAACCACCCACCCCTAGCCGGCGTGTTAGAGATTGGAATCGAGGAATGGGTCCGACGGGGCGAGAGAACACGGGGATACAGAAAAACGGCGGTCGCTGCACGGACAGCGAACCATTCTGCGTAAAAAAGAACTTTTTTTTAGAGAGAGAGCGAAAGAGAGAGAGAGAGAGAGAGAGAGAGAGAAAGGGAGAGATGGAAAACGCGCGTGCTGGCGGTAGATAGGAGCTGGGTGGTAGCGAGTAAAATTTAAAGCATAGCCTAGTAATTTTCACCCCAATTTCACGGAATTTCCCAATTGCCGGATTCTCGAATAATTTTCACGCAGCCGGGCATAGGCATGGGCACGGGCACGGGGCATGGGGCATGGGGCATGGGCACGAGAACAGACAGAAAAGCAGGACGCTGCTGGTGCTGCTGCTGCCTCTGGCAGTGGTACAGCCACCCAGTGCCAGCCAGGGCTGGTTTGCCTCCGGTTCATTCGATCGCCTGCCACCCCTCTGTAGGCTCAACCAATGGCACAACTTTCCCCACAGGCTTACTCCCGTGTATGCATATACGAACCAACAAACGACGAGCCAACGAAAGCGGGCAAAGGGGACACACGTGCGTGAATTGGGTCCTCCCATTCTGAGCTTAGGGTAGGTTAGGACGCGGCCATTTTATAATACCTCTTTACAAAAAAAAAAAAAACCTACCACCTCTGTTGAAAATTTTTCCTTTTTTTTTTTTTTTGAATTTTTTTTTCTGTTTTTGTTTTTTTTTTTCCTACCCTTCGACAGTCGTTATTGCGTGAAAATAATTAATTAATTAACAAAAAAAATTGTGCAGAAGGAAAAAAAAAAAAAATTCATGAATATTTCAAGTTTAGGTATATACGTACCATGCGTATTGTAGGTATTACTAAAGACGCGTGCGTGATCGTGAGAACGTGTGACGTTAGAAAATAGGGTAGTGGAAAAAAAAAATATATGGTATATATATAAAAAGAAGAAGTATTGGTAATCCTTTCTTGTTTCTCTTCACCACTTTGAACCCCTGAAATTTCGTTGTTATACTATAGTCTGAGATTAAACCTCCGGAGATATCTGGGCTCAGGCAGAAAATTTCTAAGAGGTTTTCCAATCGACTTATCAGTTTCTTTTTCGGGTTTTTTTCTTTATCTTTTTATTTCCCTTTCCATTTAAATAACACGCATGAAACGATCGCGAAAATTTTTCTTTTCCAATTTTTTTTTTTTATTTTTATTTTTGCTTACTAGTCTGAGATAAATTGGCTTTGAAAGAAAAAAGAAACTCAATTCGAAAAAAAAAGAAAACATAAATAACTTAAAAAAATCAAAAAAATCGTTAATGTAGGTATAAATTGTACCTAATAAAAGAAAGTAACTGGTATATAGCTAGAGATTTTAAATTTTTACTCTCTAGAATGACACAATTTTTCTTCATTTTCTTTTCCTTTTTTTGTGAAACCAAATTATCCGTTAGAAATTGAATTATTGAGGATATAAACGGCTGAAAATTTGCCATTATCTTGGTACATACACATCTATACCTATACCTATATATCATTGACGATTTTTTTTTTTTCGATATACTGCAGTATACGAAATAGTATTTCATATCTTTTATAGTCTATAATCTGACAAGAATATATATCTACTTTAAATGATATCTTATTTTCCATGAATATATGATAAGAAGCACTTTTATAGTCGTATGTGTAACATACTTTAATATGATTAAATTTTCAGCACTCTAATCAGCTTTTTCGAACGTGTTTATACATTTTTGTCTGCCAAAGTTATACGTGAGATTAAACGAAAAAATGAGACAGAAACTGCGTTCACTTTTTTTTTTTTTTTTTTTTTTTAATCAAAATACGATAATAGTCAACCTGGTTAGAAATTTTTTAGAAAGTCCGCAAGGAGCTCGGAGGTTTCTAATCTTGGGCTAGAAAAAAACAGATTCAAGGGATGCAGGGAGCACAGCGACGATCTTATCTGAAGCAAAAATTAAAGATTTAAACATTTAGTCATGTATTTTGTTTTTTAGGCAAAATTAAAAAAAAAAAAACTTAGAAAAAGAAATGCACTGGAAATATGATCGTCGTAAGAAAAAAAATTAAGTCAAATTTCTACGTCACGTTGTTTAAGACTTTAAGGCCTGCAGAGTCGGGTAATTTCTATTTTCCTTTAGCACATAACCCGAAGTTGGTTGGCCTATGGCTTGATAACCCTGAACCTAACGTTGCGTCGTCTTATCGTTCGGTTATCAGAACCTGAATAAACTTAACCGAAAGTAGTATCCGAAAGTAACGCTTAAACTGTCGGTAGATGCGTACAGTCCGACGAAAGAATTCCTCCTTCACAATTATATGTATACAGGGTGTCCCGGAACTAAATGTCCAAAATGAAAGGTGTCCTAGAGGAGGTCGAACTGAGTAAATTGTCCCGAAGAACTTGGGGTCTGCGAAGTCGCGTTCGCGAGATATCACGAGTTAAAAAAAAGTAGCGCTTTGCGCCGCGTCGCGGCGGCGCAAAGCGCTACTTTTTTTTAACTCGTGATATCTCGCGAACGCGACTTCGCAGACCCCAAGTTCTTCGGGACAATTTACTCAGTTCGACCTCCTCTAGGACACCTTTCATTTTGGACATTTAGTTCTGGGACACCCTGTATAAATATACGACATACGTGCATCTATTGATACCTGACTTCCGTAGGTGTAAGATGTACACCTTATGCCCATGCGGAAGAAAAAGAAGTCAAGAAATTTTGTGAAATGGGTCCGTGGGTGAAATATGTTCGCGTATATATACGATGTAGGTATATACCTGTATATATATAAGGAATTGAGAAAAGTTTTGCAACCGAGGGTACCCTGAGCCAGCGGTTGGTTGGTATAAGGTAACTGTAGG
The DNA here is from genome assembly GCA_949628255.1 of Macrophya alboannulata. Classification (NCBI taxonomy): domain Eukaryota; kingdom Metazoa; phylum Arthropoda; class Insecta; order Hymenoptera; family Tenthredinidae; genus Macrophya; species Macrophya alboannulata. Next base: position 11,762,552 of record OX451207.1, on the reverse strand, counting down.
CCTGAAGTAAATTCCTGTTTTTTGGCTTCTCCATTTCGATTTATCGAGAAATTGAGAAGAGTTTGTACGGCCTCCGGTATAAGTCTTGCACTTTTGCACAATCGTTTGTCTGCAGTAGGAGGCACCGAGAGAAGGCCCAGGGTTTAATCAGTTTAAAGTATTTTAATTTAACGAGGGGATTGTAGAGCAGCGAAATCGTTGAAGATGCATGTACATCCGAGAAATGAACCGAACATAAAGTAGAAAAAGTAAATGTTGTAAGATAGAAACAAAAAACAAAAAAAAAAACGTAACGATGGAGAACTCTGTTCGAACGCAAACGACGCGAACCCCCCCGTCCCCTACCGAACGACTCTGTTCGGGTGTTCGTAAAAACAAACCGTAATTATTCGGGCAGTAAAGAACCATAAAAAAGTGAAGGAAAAAAAAAATGCAACATAAAACTTTTGTCACGCGTTATAAATTATTTCACAGAAAAGAGAAATTCGTCGGTGGGTTCAGAATCCCGCCGGAAGTACAATAATTTGGTCCACTTCCTCTCCGCGCCTCTACTCTCTCTATTTCTCTCTTTCTCTCTCTTCGCCCCGTAAGCGTACCGAAATATTTCGCGATCCGCAATCCCCCGCTTTACGGGTAAAAGGTTTCGCCCTCAGGGAAGAGGAAAATTTGATTTTCCGAACGCGGAACTCCGGGTCTTCGAGCTGTGACAGCAAAATCACGTAAGTAAAATTCGACAGCACTGTACGTATATATAGAGCTATACGCAGTCAGTCCTATAAGTACATACATACGTCTACATCTATATATCATATACATACATACCAACATGTATGTTAGGTTTTGCAACGAAGTGTAAAATCTGCTTTTACCGCCGTTAGACGCCGATCGAGTCCATCAAATTTCTAAATCCTCCCCCAGGTAAAATCGAGAGGAATCTGGCAAAGATTACCGATCATTATCGGAAAGTAAAAAAAAAATAAAATTACATTCTCTGAACCTTATTTCGATCGGAACTATATTCGAACGTTTTATGACCTAAGATTTTTCAGGATCAAATCCAACCCCTTTAGTCTAATCTATTTGTTGAAAGGCTTTAACGTAGTTTCACGATTAGACCCGCTATCAATATACGAATAAATTCTCTCGTAGTGACAGATGTTTCGGCATTACCATATGCATAGAGCAGAAATCCCGCTGTATGTATAGGTATAGGTACTTTATACAGCTATACTAGGTATAATGTTTATATACCTACATGTACAGAGAGAGAGAGAGAGAGGGGGAGGATGGGGAGAGGGATTTATGACCCAGATTTTTAGGCTCGTATTTCGCAACGTTATACAGAATTGTTCAGCAATCTGATTTAACGTATGAAATTTCCTTTTCATTTCGGAGATTAAATAGGGACCACTGTTTGAATTTCGGCTAAACTATTGTTTCCATCTAGTAGGTATCCATAAAGCTGGCGTTTTCTTTTTTTTTCTTAATCAGTATGAGTATCTTTAACTCTCTCTCTCTCTCTCTCTCTCTCTCTCTCTCTCTCTCTCTCTTGGAGCTTGCACGCATGAGAAAGTAATGAACAGTTGAACGGCAATTATTTCTACCGTTCTAATATTAATTTTCGCGATATTTGAATCGAGTTCCATATACCTACTCGAATTCGTAAAGTCGACCAAGTTTAAAACCGTTTTATACACGATGGAGTGTAACGCTGGTCTGGGGGTATGGATGACCCACCTTATAGCAGAGCTTAGCTGAGCTTCGGCGTAACTTCGTTACGGTTTAAGGCCTAAGGCTTAAAGCTTTCGGTGCGTACCAACCGAAGCCGCTGCTTATCTCGTTATCTAACGTATTTTGTATTTCTGGGTATATAGCTGTATAGGCAGATACACTACGCGTTTCCTACGTTTCGTGCCGTAGCCAGATCTAGGGTGATGTGCAGCTTCTAGGCCCCTACAATACGTGTCACATGACATGCCGTCCTATTGGCTAAATTAAACTAGACGTTTATATACTCGCGTTAAAAGCGACGCTGTGCAGATGTGTTTATACATAATATACATTCATACGTATATCTATACGCTGTGGGCTTGAAATTGTTTGAAAAAAAAAGTAAAACTAAAAAGAGACGAAAAAACCAAAAATTAAAAACTTTTGTTACACCCGAAAAAAGCTCATCATACGTTAAATCGGAAACACGTACTACGTATGCATACGCGCTGGGTCATGCGTTATCTCCTAAGTCATTGATAAAGTCTACCATAGATAGTAAACAGTTTCATTGATGCAGCGTACACTCTATCACTATATACCTACGTGCTCGGTGAGTTGGCCCGTGCCTTTGGGCGGTGATGCGTTTGCGGTTTTTCCACTTTAAATAAGTGAACTATACAGGGTATGTATAGATATTAAGTGTGTACTTATTTTTTTTTTTTTTTAAGCAATTCAGTTACGAACACATCATTACATGCTATTCTCAGATCAAAGGGATTTCGTATACGCAGAGAATAACTCCCTCAAGGATATGCACCGTGCAGATAATTATCTACTTCCGATAAGGATATACATACTTACGTGTAAAGAAGAATTTACTTTTATCATGAAACTTTGAGTCTAATTGATTAGCGATCATCATATGATCATTTTATTAAAAACAAAAAAGTATACATTGCACAAAATATATTTCAACAGTTATTGTTCATTCTTTACTACACAAACTGTACCACGAATGAGCAATACCATTTCCGTTACAATACTTTCCTCGACCACAATATTTTTTTTTTGGTGTGACGAATAAAATCCAGAAGCTCAATGTGACTCATCATCAATGAAACTAAATTCGACCGTGATTGAGGTACTTTACGTGAAATTGACGAGTAGTTTTGTTACTGACAGATCACGCACTCTTTCACTTTCATTTTTTTTTTCACTATTCAGCTGCAATTTATCTGCATACCAAATACTGATCAGTGATACAGTGAAATTTATCAAAGTATTGATATGCTCCTTGTGGAAGATATTTATTCTCATTCGTTTCGAGTAACATATTTCATCGTTAGTTTTTTTTTCATCGTTATCACGTTTTACGCTATTCTGAATAACAATTAACGACACATGCATAATTCATCTTGGGAAAAATGAGTTGGGATTGAATCGCGTGTGTAAAATTTGTGCTCGTGTTTTCCATGTAAGCCTCTCTCATTCTCTCAACTAAAATACGTTACCTATATCGATTTATATCTCGCAGAGGTAAACGAGTTTGATAACAGTGGATAAATAAAAAAAAAAAAACAAGTAAAAAGATACGAGAAAATGTATAAAATGAACAGCGTTGATGATCCAATGTATGCGTAATTAATTAATCGCTTTTATTTGTTAGTCGAATCTCTCTCATCCGCCCTCGACGATTTCGTTTTTTTCTGTGTTCTTTTATGGTTAATGTTGTAAATATCAATAACCACATTATACCAGGGGTACGATTCAGATGGGTATACTCTTTTTTACCTGTTATCTCCGTGCATGAAAACTGGAGTCAAGGTTTTGTCCAAAATTCTTTAAAACTATGAACGACGAAGGAAATGTTGAGCGAGTGAAATACTGACTTGTATGTAGAAAAATCGGGCGTTTCGTCAAGTCCGGAAGTAAAGAAGAGTAAAATTATAAAACAAAAAAAAAAACTCGCGGTGATAGTGGCGTTTTTAAATAATTGTTTGTCAAATTTTGTAGAGTGCAATCGGTCCGTTTAACTCCTCGTATATAGCCGCTTCCCAGTTTCTATTCCCTCGAAACCCGGTGCGCCCGGGTACGCAGTTTCTGTCGACGGCAGAAGCAGTTTCGTCAGTCGATATATCGATCCCCGCCCCCACTCGCTGCTTCCTGCCACGGGAACAGGACTCTCTCTCCCACAGGATGAGTCACAGCCTCCCCGCACACACCAACACGCCCAGGCCAACGAGGACGACGACGACGACGACGACGACGCGACTCGCACCCACACCCACTACTTTATGCATACATACGTACATACATACATACATACATATATATGTATATATATATACGTATATATCTTCTGTATAAGTATATATATCACAGTCACGCGCTCAGAAATGCGTTGGTCGTTGGCAATCGACCCAACCGTCCTAGGTGTAGCATCGTGGCTGTAACACGCCACACTGCCTCCTAGCTGCAGGCATCGCGTAGATGTATGGGAAACATTAAAAAAAAAAAAAAAAAAAAAATTTACATAAAAATGGAAAATTTTTATTCTTCAATTTCATTACGATTGTTATTACTATTCGTTTTTTCTTCGTTTTTTTTTTGTCATTTCATATCAGAATTTCAATATTTTTACATATAGGTATATACGCGTTTTGTATCATTTTTCGCGCAGATAACTATTCTATATTTTTTTTTCTTTCTTTTTCTTTTTCTTACATAATACGTATACTATATGTATGTTGTTTAGTACATCGGCTGCAGAGGGGAGAGAAACAAAATAAAACAAAGAACAGATATTTTGATGAGAGAGAAGATTTTTTTTATTTCTACATTTTTTGTATTTTTAAATTTAATTTTACGATGCGTCACCATACCGCTGTCTGAACCGAAACGCCATTTTATATTTTCGTATTCCGCTATACAGTTTTTGAGACGATGCATCTAGACATGTATATTTTTTTTTATCCATATACCTACGTATATCTATATCCGACTACGTGTACGGTTAAACTTTGTACCCATACGTGAATTGATTAGGCGTGCGCACGTTCTATTCCGCTTTGAAGTCATACTTACTGATATATCCGAGTGACATGAACGCCGCGTGTAAGTATAAGCGGACGCGTACGTGCCTGTACATTCATCTGAATCACCGAAGAGATATCAGTATACTATATGGGTATACAATAGGTATACCCTATACGTTGTCGATGACGTAGTTTGCATCCGTACGAGGGATGCAGGGAAAATGGTACCTATACCGTATTTTTGTTTTAGATTTTTTTTTTCTTCTCTTTGTGCTTTTGTTATTTTTTTATTTTTTTATTTTCTTCTTAACGCTGTTCGGCTAAAGCCAATACCCGGGGTTATCGCGTTATTGCGTGGTGCAGGAATGGGATGAGAGAAGAAGGCCGAGAGGCGAACCCGGGCTGTATATAAGGTATATATACATAAACCTATAAAGAGGTGTACGAAATGTGTATTTTGAAATAATAATATGGTTATATTATACCTATATATATATACCAGGTATAATATAATTCCTATGGGTATAATAAGTTGGGCGGAATTTATATCCGAATTTTAATTACCGTCTCATCAAGAAACTGTGCGATGGTAGACAGTTGATTGGGCCTCGTGCAGTCCGCGGTGAATAAAACTTGACGTAGAAATTTCCATTATTCAACTGTTTTGCGTACACCAGATATATAGGTAGGTATAAGGTATATGTTTATTATACATATAGTATAGTATAGTACATATATACGTATACCGAATCGCGGGGTGGTATTATATATATATCTACCTATATACTGCACGGAGGGAACATGTGGCTTACGTGCGTTTAATAACACGGTGGAAAACACGTCATATATGCGAGGAACGTGCAATCATAACTGAAAAATGCAAAATGCAAAATGCAAAATGACCAATACGAAATACCAAATGTGAAATGCGAAATTATTTCCAGTCAAGCGTTTTCAAATAGGTCTCTGCCACTGCAGCTATATACAAGAGAGCTGCTATTATTACACCCGTATAGTTACGGCTTTATTGCACCCTGTAAATTGATGAAAAAAAATTCTCCAATTAGTCGCGAGCGACCTTTTGTCGCAATTTTATTACGGCGTTTTGTATTTTTTATTTTATTTTATATGAGTTTTTTGTTTTTATCCCCCAAAACGAAACCGTGAAATTGAATTTTGACTATACAAAAAATAATATTTCAAATTCTCATATCTACCGATCATTCAAAGTTAAATAATCATCGGAAAAGAATACCAGAAAAAAAAAATATATATAGCAAATACAATTTTGCAATACATAGATTTCTACTTATTCCTAATATTCATTCATATTTTTGATTCGTCACAGTAGCTCGGTTAATTCGGCAAATTGGTTTTGTTGATTCAAGCAGAGTAGTTGATGAAAATTTGATTCAATATTCGGAAAATTTCGAGGGAAGAAAAATTCTTTTCATTCATATTTTGTCGTATAAGGATCCATCCTAGAACATGATTTGAAGTTCTTTGCCAGTTTTCTTTTTCTTTTCTTTTTTTTTATGAAAAAGCCATTTTGGGGCCTATATGTAAGCTTTTCAGTTTTGTTTTTTTTTTTTCTTTTTTTTTTCTAAGGCATTGTCAAATATATATAAGAGTATTGTATAGATATACCTGCCTATATCCCTATGTATATAGGTATAAGCATTCATTATGACCTCGGTTTCGCTATTGTAGTTTTTTTTTTTTCTTTTCGTTTTCAAAGTTCAAAATTTTTCAAGAATAGCATTGAATGACGAAATTTTGTCGTATATAACCAAACGTATTATACGCCATGTATATAGAAAGCTTTTGGGTATTTTAAAGTCGTTTTTTTTTTTTTTATACCTGTAAAAGTGCTGAATATCCACCACCGTTGATCTTCACCTCGATATTTCACGAGGTTGTTATACATTTTACCGTCTGTCGGTTCGCGGAGTAGGAATTCAGCTTCGGAATTCTTACATATATATACACCTTATATATTCGGTGTAATGCACGTAAACGCGCATTACACCTCTTCAGAACCCTTATACCTATATACTTGCGCGTTATATAAAATTTCCCGAACTTATAGGACAGGAAATGGATATCTATAAAGTTGGAGTGATGCGTGCGTGAACGATACGAGAGCTAACCGTGTCCCGCACAAAGATACGTAGACACACATATACATACATGTATACCTATATACATATAAATGTATATTATAATATGGATTAATTCGTGACTCACGCCCGTGCAAAGCGGCGATATATCTTTGGCACGCGCAACTTGCACCAGAAAATCGATACCGTAAATCTAGTAGGATACCTAAGATTATTTTTATCCGGCTTCACGTGATCTTTATTATACAGGGTGGCCCGGAAATAAATCTCCAAAATGAAAGGTGTCCTAGAGGAGGTCGAACTGAGTAAATTGTCCCGAAGAACTTGGGGTCTGCGAAGTCGCGTTCGCGAGATATCACGAGTTGAAAAAAAGTAGCGCTTTGTGCCGCGTCGCCGCGTCGCCGCGGCACAAAGCGCTACTTTTTTTCAACTCGTGATATCTCGCGAACGCGACTTCGCAGACCCCAAGTTCTTCGGGACAATTTACTCAGTTCGACCTCCTCTAGGACACCTTTCATTTTGGACATTTATTTTCGGGCCACCCTGTATATACCTATATGTACTTATACGAAGTAGATATATACCTACGTTATAAAACGTTCTAATTGGTCGGTGACACGCGTGTAGTTGATACAAGTACTTAGTAAACGTATATATAAATATTTAATCGTATTTTTACGATCAATTATACATATATATAGGTATATATATTATATACAGCAATCGAAGAAAATATCAAATCATAAAAAATAAAAAAATGATTCAAAATTAAGAAAACAAAAATAAAAACGGACATAATTTAGGAGTTTGCGGGGTGACGTGACCCGCCGTGGCTTCGGGTCTAAATAATTTCTGAGTCATTCACTCGATTTATTATAATATAGTATATATATGTATATACGTATATAGGCATTATATAGCGAATTGGCCGAATCTTTGGTGACTGTCGATAAAAGGGCGTTAAGATGAACGACTTTTCACCGAATAATCGAATGTCGCTAAAAGTGCTACGGGAGTAAATTTAATCCAATTTTCTTTAATTAAAAACACGAACTGCCACTCGAGAGCCCCGTTACGCTTGGCTAGGCACATTGACGCGCGCGCACCAGAACGAACGGGACAGTCGGACATGACGGACAGACATAACGAGATTCGCGAGGGAGGAGAGAGAGAGGGCTTCGAGCTTTAGGGTTTGGGAGCGGCTGAAAGGGTTGAAATGATGCGCCACTAATTCCGTTATACACGTATATAGCGGTCGCCCTTACAATCCACGATAGCGCATTGTACACGATATACCTACACCATATACGACGTATACGATATACAACGTATGTATGTACAAGGCGCCGTAGGCTCACATATCTATAATACACACATACAGGTATACATATATACTATTGGGTACGAATATACGTGTATAAAATGCATTTCTCCCTGCCGCGGTCGTGTCAGCTCACCGTGAACTCCGTAGCTCTCTCTCTCTTTCTCTTTTTCTCATTCCCTCTTTCTCTTTCTTTTTTATTTGTGAGACAGAGAGACGGCCAAAGTACGCTGCCGATGCAAGGCCCGGCAGTTCGCAGCTGTCAGACAGCTGTAGGGCCCTTTTTACCTGCTTCGTCTATACCGCGCGTAGTATACCTACCTATATACCAACTCGTCCAGTAGCCAGTGTGTGTTGAAAAAAAATATATATATATATAAAAAAATACTTGATTCAACCCCGAGTCGGGATAGTCCCCTCGGTCAAGCTACGTGTTTGACTTATTATACTTATATAGGTACCTTGGACTCTCGGATTGTGTCCGAGTCTTTATTACGTATTTTTGTTCCATACACATGGGTAATTATTGATACGGATATTAATTGACAACCTCGAGATATCGAGCCGAATCGATTTTAGGATTGAGAAAAATACATTTATTCATGATTCAGGGTAATTTTACTAGGATCCAAATTCTGGAATTGGGAAAAGTAAGTAAGTTTATACATATAATGTAAAACGTACCGAAAAAATTAATCTTTTGGACTCTGATAAGGTTTGATCTTTTGTCTTCAAATTATTGAATAATAATCAAATTTCGAACAGTAGAATACACGATTGAAAAAAAAATTTATAAAAACCACATACCCACCAGGGTTTGAAAAAAATCATCAGACAAGTATTTGATTCAAATCTCATCAAAGTTTGAAAAAAAAGCCATCGTCCAAAAGTAAAAAATACTCATTGAACTTTATGAGGAATCTGAATCCATTGAAAATGATCGGGTGATTTTTTTAACGCTTGAAGGAAATATTTTTGTTCAAACAATTGTCGCCGAATCTTATGGTCATGCGATTTATGGTGATCGATAATGTATTGATAATAATTTACCGTCGCGGAATTTATCTCGAATAGAATTACGACCGAATTTTTTTCATAATATTATAACACCGCACCTTCACCGTGGTGAAAAACTTTGCGCAATGCTTGTCAGCTGATAGGGTTGCGGATATACGGGCGTATTGTACTCACGTTTGAGAATGAGGCGAGCTCTGTGAGTTGTACGGTCTGTAAGCAAGTCATAAGGAGAATGAGAGTGAGAGAAAGGCTTGTAAGAGAGGTTGAAAAGAGCGTACCCATAGTAGTATACCGATCGACGTTCTGTGCGTGAAATAGAGAAGAGAGAAATGAGAGAATAAAAGAAAACAGGCGCGGGTGATCCAATTTCGTGCTGTTTCAAGATTCGCGTTGGAATCGCGCGCGTGTCTTGTACTTGGCGCGAACAGAGAGAAAAAAAAAATAAAATAAAAGAAAGGTAACGAAAAAAAAAAAAAAAAAAAACAATTGGCAATCACTGTGAGTGCCAATAGAAAATACCGAATCAAAGTAGAACGAGGGAAGTAGGAAGTTCCTATTCAACTTCATTTCTTGAGGAACGTGCTGCAGGCCACCGCGACTTGATTTTTGATTGAGAACTTTGTCGGATGAAAGGAACACCGCGAACAATACGCGAGGAGAGCTCGGATTAAGTGAGACAACGGCCGCACGGAATTATGTCGACAATGCTGTTGATTGCTGCCTCATTATGACGTCATAAAAGCGAATCTAGTCGGTATGTGCTACTGTCGATATGAAGGATAATCACCAAGACCGTATACAGTATGTATAATGCATGTAGAGATCGTTTCAAATTTTATCATCACTCGAGGGAATCAAATCCAAAATTTTTCTTCTGTATACATAAAATAGATATGATACCCTAGCTAAAACGTCTAATCGCGCGGTTCTGCTTCATATTATAGATTACAGTTACGTATAAAATAAATTATGAAAATGGGGGTGCATAAGAGAGATAGAGAAAGAGAGAAAAGAGAGGAAAGAGAGGAAAAAAGACTACAAACAAAGAGAAAAGAAAATCCCTATGGCGTTACGAGCGCATGTGATTTATTTGCGCCATGGGACACCGCAGAATACCCGTGGGTATAGCCACTTACTATATCATTTTTTGCTCCTGAAGGGGAGTTTGAAGTTAAATCGATGCGAAGCTGCAATATGGCCGAATTAATGAAATGATGTGTATCTATGGGGTGAAGGACAGGAGAATAATAACGAAAGAAGAAGAAGATGAAGAAGAAGATGAAAAAATAATAATAATTTTGACATACTACATCTCGGAAGAGAGAAGAAAGTCTTTGAAATTTAAGATTTAATTTAGCCAATTAGACAGCTGCGTAATTAGAGACTTTTCACGGGACAAGAAACCCGCGGATCGAGGTATGGTGCGAGTAGGAGGTGCTTTAGCTCTCTGGCCGTGCCGTCGTAAATACCTGGCAGGGCTTATCTCCGTGCTGCAGCGTAAACGAAAAACTGTAATCGGCTAAAGAAACGGTGTTATTTTGGCACAGTTCTTCGATTAAAACCAGAGCCAAGGAGATATATATATATAGGTATATAAAGATGTATATACGAGAGAGAGAGAGAGAGAGAGAGAGAGATGGCCGTGCAAAGAGAAGAGAATAGAATAGAATAGAAGAGAAGAGAAGCTAACAAACGGAAATTAAAGGCGATCGTTAAACGGCCAGCTAAAAGCTCGGCCCTTTAGCCGCGACGTCGTGTATCAGTCTGTGTCTATATTCCGTTCACGTACGCGAACAAGAACGCACAAAGAATCTTGATTAACAGTTTGATAGCGAAGCGAATGAATGGTCCAAGCCTCGGTCCTACATACCGTATAACGCATACATTATTACAAGCCCAGTCGTAGGACGACGTCCGATGCACATGCGCCTTACGCACAATGCGTAATTCTAATTCTAATTCTAATTCTAATTCTAACGGGCAACAGCCTGCAGCCACCCCTGATTCTAATGCTAATCCCGATTATTAATGGCCATTAGTTTTATTTCAAAGGAAATGCGGCCAGTGGTGTTAGCGGTACCGTACCGTACGTACGTCCCTCGCACATTCGACTCGTTTCGCTATCCGCGTGCAGCGGAGCGTTTATGCGAAATCGATTGCACCCGTTGCAACGTAAATCTTTACCCAACACCCTAATTAAGATGATTTGCATAAAGCTGAGACCACCCCGGCATATCCTGTTAAATTTTCGAAAGTATAATAAAAAAAAGAAAAATGCATCATGGAAAATTAATCTTTCCTCCGAAACGATTATCCTTAACTGAGTTTGATGGATTTTTCGATCGAAACTTTCACCCCTTCGTTGCTACTTGCCGTTACCCTTATTTTCATCGCTGTCTGAGTAAGCTGTAATTTTTCATAACGCATCTTCTCCAATCCGAAATCCCTTCGACGGGGTTGCCGGACGAGTTTCTTCAACTTCCGGGTTCATTTTGCAGGTATTAATGTATGTATGCGTCAGCAGATTAGCTCGCGCAGTTGTTGCAGACCTTAGTTCAATTTCCATCCTGCGGTTTAGAATGATGCGAACTGAAAATTTTATCCGACAGTGATTTGGGATAGATGTTTTTTTTTTTTTCTCTCTCTTTCGTTTGCATTTTTGTCTATGCGCATAATATCTATCGATCAAAGCTCTCCGAACGGAAAGGATCAAGTTCTTCTACACACGGTACCTAGGAGTGTTATTTGTATTTAGCCTCGAACAGAAAACCGGGCGTAACTTCCTGAAATCGGAGTTAAACCTGAGAAGCATAAAAGTATAATCCTAGGCAGGATCAATTCTCGTCTGTATATGTCTATAAGTATATGTTACACATATAGATATGTATAGTAGTGCCTACCTAGAAACTAGATCCGCGCAGCTGCCGGCTGCACCGGAAGCTGTCGGCCATCTTGTTTGCGCAGTTGCCATGGTTACCATGGGAGATCCTTTCTGCTCCTGACGCGTATGGTGCTACACGTATTTCGGTAGTAAAACCGCTCTCTATGGGGGTCCGTGACTAATGCGTTATTGTTAAAATTTAACCGCGATTTTCTATGCCCGCTGATTTTAGATTTCTGAAATTTATGGCCATCCTAGGTATATATAGTATATGTACCTATACACACCATGGGAAACTGGCAGATGGCATTCTTGATCCCATTACAGATCGCAGATAATCTGCAACGCGGTGAATTTTATAACCGACACTCTATCAAAGGACCTTTTCCCTTATCCGAATCCGCGTACTCAATGTTCAGCTGCATAACAAACTCACACTCCACGTTTCACCAAATAAAGCTCAGCGAAAAACTCGTCATCTTATTCCTTCCTCTTCTCTCGGTGCCATCGTCTTCTTGTATTACCTATCTCAGAATAACCAGGCCGATTCTGCAGTGTCCACGACGAGGAATGATCGTGCAGTGATTACCATGTGTAGAAAAAGAAGCTTCTTTTTGAGTTATGGCCTGATTCTGTCATCGGTAGTTGTCGATTTCGCTTTCTCTAAACAAACCGTAGGGACTGGAGGCATCTGGTATACCCGATTCTTATTTCCCTCGTTAATCCTTGAACAGTGGTCCTTCGTTAGCGTAGCGAGTAGCTGGTTAGTAGATGTGGAATATAGACGGGCTTGAGTTTTACCCTTGTTAATACAAGGTTTACCCTGTTGAATCAGATGTTAAACTTTGAGGACAAAATCTTGTTTGATCTTGGAATCAATTTGGCTCTGGTGAGCCGTTGTGTGAACTGGGACACGCGGCTTTGCTTACTACTGGATGATGCTTACTTTGACCCCGGACAGATGTCGGCTAGACTAACCTCAGACCCGTATATAAAGACAGACTAACCTGACCTTAAACGAGGACCACGTGTGGAGGAAATACATTTCCTTCAAAGGCCAACAGTACGAAAAAATCGGAAATCTTACGAGAGTTGCAGCTGTTAATAAACTCGCACGCACCCTATTCGACGCCTGAAGAATTTCAATTTTATTATCACCTCTCCGCGGCCTCGCTTGTATCCCGCTTTTCGTCGATCGGGACAAGTGGCTAGTATATAGTTTGCTGTACCGTTTCATTTTACATTTTTGAATTGTATGTATAATACACGCGCGAAAGCGGGAAGGGAGCCTTTTGGTAGCGATCAACTAAAAAGCGAACGAAGTGAGTTATAGCCGGTTGTAAAGAAAATTAATTATTTAACTTTACGAGACACTTTATTCAATTTTTCACGGGTGTTACTTCAGCCATCATGTCCTGGAGCGAACAGCTGTCCCAAATTCTGACCTGGGATCGTTCGTGTTCCTGCATATAGGTGCCCGTGAGTTTCTCTATCTACCTGGGCTTTTTGTTGGTCCTGTTGAGCCATTTTGTTTGAAAATTGATGACGCGTATCGCCCCGTAGACCTTTCTCATGTTAAACGTCTGATTAATGCATCCCATTACTTTAACGAAAATTAACGAAGAAATTCTTGAGCCAATCGGTTCATGAACACCATTATATTAACTATCTCTTCTTTTTCCGTTTCAATTTTTGTGAAACCTTCTCCTTCGCCATACTTGCAAAAATATCACCACACAAAATATGCGAACGGATATACGTACACGTATCGGAGTTTCGATGAGCAAAAAATTGACAATAGTAATGCGGTTTTTTTTTTTTTTACCTCGGGTGAATAGAAAAAAAAGGAGTCACAGTTCAATGTAGTAGCGGGAGAGGAATGTTTTCGTAGCGATTTGCGACAGCAGCTACAACAACACGACCGGTTTTCCAATTGCCTCTGAACATCTGCCGCTTTCCTGCTTGTCAGATATCTAGCTTAGTAGTATTCTCTAGGAGGTACTAGTCTCTGCAGATGGCGCAGCTAGGACTCTGCCACAGAACGTATATGCCGTCCGTTTTCTACCCGGTATCTGTAGCGTTGAACTTTCGCAGCCTATAATCGCTCTACGGGGGCGAGAGGTTCGAGATAAATCTTACGACCTCAGGACCTCCTCCACGACCTTCTTCATGCGGTTAAATAGGCGAGAGGATCACCGACAAAGCGATCACCGGCAAGGGCAGAGATGAAAAAAAAATCCTGTGAATGTTACCAACAATTTTCATTAGAAAAAAAAATAATTAAAAAATACAAGTTCTTGATCCGTTTATAGAGCTATTTTCATTCAAAGGGTCACGTAATAATCGCGATATTGAAAGAGCGACTCAATCAATTCCAGCAATGAGATCTGAGCGAATTGCATTAACCTACAGACATACATTACGCGTTCACTAATACCACATAGATCTACACTACACATCGTATTATCTACACACTCTCAGTACTCGCGCACATAATGGGCCTAGTTACTGAAGCACCGAGCAGATTATGCACAGGCACGTTGCGTAGTTACTCTGCTGCAGAAGGTACACCTACCATATACATACGTAAAAATTTGTGCATGCGTACAGATCGATAGCGATTTTTTCGTCAGTCAATTTTCTCTTTTTTTTTTTCATTTAACTGACAAGGTGTGACTGGGGGAAAATCTAGTCTGGAAATAGTCTGTGACCGAATTCCTTCCGCAGGATTTCTCACTGCACGGAACACACGTGTTTCTCCTTGATGTCGCAGCAGGACCTTTTCCCTCGTAAGGGAAGTTTCCTGTCTTACGTACCTAACTGCTGCAGGCGTTGATGATTCATTTACGACATGTGTCTCCTTCTGCTTCAGTTTTAATAATATTTCAAATAACTTGAATATTTCTTGTCAGTCGATTTATGCGTGTAATATATCCAGCTACTACTGCACGGGATCTGGAGTACATGGCGACTTATCCTACGGTAAATATTTACCACCTTTCTCACCTCAGCGATCGAAGTTAGAGTTATCTATGGCTTTTAGGAGTGAAATTACCTAGCCAGCTAGACTACATACTTAAATATACTACGTAAACGATTTCTCTGGCTGAAGGATAATTTTTGTGGACGAAGATAACGAATCTTAAATCTTCTTTTATCGCAGAGTAAATTCCGGGACTTGCCGGCATGAGGGTGTGTTTCGGGGTATAAGGGTGGTAAGAAATAAAATATTTGGTACCATTTCCCACGGCTATAAGATGCCCGCATTTGTCAAGGCTTTAACACCAATCTAACTTGAGAAGAACTGAGAAGTTCTTCTTTAAGGACAACCACTTTTTATTTTTCTCATTCTTCTTCTCATTCTTATATATTCTTCCTCACTTCCTCTATTTTCGGTATATACAGACAATTCGGATACGAGCGAAAACATCAAATTCTTCAAACTTTTACCATCGTCTAGATATGGGAGATATAATCTTGCTACAGTATTTAAATACTGCTCGATATTTTTCTTCGGATCGTATAAGGTTTAAACCGAAAAACGAAGTACTCAAATTATTCCGTATTCTTAATATCGTCTCCGTCTCGTAGCTTCTCTTTTTTTATCGTTTAATTAAAATTTTCAGCATTCTCTAGCCGGGTGAGCCCAAGAATTTCTTCATAACGTGATGCAAATGTCGAAGGATTGTTCGCGTATACGGTGCAGCAACGAATTCTCAAGTATTCCTGTTATGTAATTAGGGTTTCTCGAGCATTTCGTATAGTATGTTCAATTATTCAAACTACTCGTTCATACAAGGAAACTTCAATGTCGTCTCACTTAAAATTTCAATAATAATTACCGATTACTAGGAGAAATTAAGATCTTCTATCCGTTCGGTCGAATTCTCGGGGTTATTGAGATGAAGCTATTTCTTTGTGATAATAAATCGAAGTAATTTTACGATGAACCAATATTAAAGGAACACCCTGTATACGCGTTGGTACTTAACAGGTTTTATGAACCTGTAACGTGGACGACGGAAGCCGCACTCAACTGACATGGCCGGGCAATTTGTTCTCGGTCGGTCAGCACCGCAGCAACGACATAAATTGATTAGTTGGGTCGCTCAGTCGCGGATAGAAAAATCCTGGGAACAAGTCCCATCGCCCATAGCCCATCGCCCAGCGCCCGTCCGTCCGTGCGTCCGTCCGTCGCGCCGGTTCCATCCGTCGGTGAGTGCCGGCGGAGCCAATGAAAATAAAAAAGGATGTCAGATTGCTGCGGCATCGGAAGTTACGGATTAAGTTAGGAAATAGACAGTTAGCGTCGCTCGAGAGCGAGAGAGTGATAGTGAGAGTGAGAGTGAGAGTGAGAGAAAGAAAGAAAGAGCAAGAAAGAAAGAGATGCTGCAACCGTGATATTATATCTTGCTGCATATATGCACGCGGTTTAAATACGCGCAAACCCTTCCTTATTACAATCTTTAAACTGGGTCTGCCTCAACCGTCTCGCAAGTGCAAGACCTAGAGCTTGACCGCGATCATCGTCAAGATTAGCGGACGGACTGGACGGGTACCCGTCGTCCCCCGAGAGGTGCGATGCGGTGACGTAATTGCGTAGCCAAAGCGTAAAATCTACGGTAGAGTGTTTCGTGTGGCCGCGTTTAACCACCTACGGGCGAAACATCACGTGGTTACGCGTTACGTTCACACCCAAACATAGCCCATTGTCTGGAACCGCCCGCGGCTATCGTCTGCGAGAGAGGATGAGCAAGAGGAAAGGAGAGAGAGCAGGAGAGCGAGAAAGAGAAAGAGAGAGGTTTACTACCGCCTGTTCACTACCCAGCCTCCGGGACTCCTGGGGGTGGATGAGATGCCGGTCCGAGGAATGGGGATGGAAACCTTGACCCTGCCGCCAAAGGTTTGTTTGGGTGAGGTTTCCCTCCTATATATATATATCATATATATGTGTATATCTACGTAGTACATAGTATACACAGGTATATGTATATGGAACATGTATTCAGAAATACTCGTCTGCTACATTCGCTCGGTTTCATCCCCCGCGTTAAGTGCGTTGCCCGACGGAGCCATGACCCCGACGAAAGTGTTTGTTTTATTCAATCGTTAACGTCGAGTATTTAGCTTAGGGATGATTATGGAGTGTTGTCGTCTGGTTGGGATTAATTGGTGAATACCTGATTAGCCTGACGTATTGTTTTGTTATTCTCTCATTTATCTCTGTTTTTTTATTTGGCAACGAAGATCCTTTCCGTTCAGTTTTTAAAGAAACACCGATACATAAGCCAGCTCGTTACATAATAAAACTGGGACATAGCCATAGCCAGGGAAATGTGTCTTTATAAATCGTTAGGATATAAGAAGACACGGTTTCTGTGTCTGGAGAATTAATACACGGGTGTAGTGTATACCATATACCATGGTTTCGTTAAGTTCTACGACTGCAAGATGCTCTGGGTGGGGATCACCATCTGTCCTAATTTTTTTCTTGTTTTTTTTTCCCCCTTTTTTCCTACAACTTTTTGTTTTCGGCTTTTTCTTGGGAAGACGTTTTGATTTATGTTGGGCGCCAGATCCTTCCGATGTCGGGCTACACGTTTTAAGACCGTACAGGATCTCAGCTGTTGATTTTTTTTTTCTTTTTGTTTTTTTAAACATGAGGTTAATTTACGTTCTTTGGTTCTTAGAATTCTTACACAGATTCACAGATATCTAGTTTTTTCGTCTTTATTAATACCAAAGCAGAACATTTTTAACCATTCACGATTTTCTAGGATTTAAATTGAACATAGAGAATTGTCGAAGTATCTTCTATCTAAAATAATATTGAGATTTTAATCAGATTCAATGGACAATGTTAGTGCGGAAAAAAGAGGAATAAAGGTATTATTGGTAAACTTGGTGATATGTAATTGGGAGTTTTAATATAGCTGCCAGGATAACTGGATTCGATCAGATTGAAGAATCAGGAAGTTTAAAATTGGTGGTGGCACGAGTCAGGTGGAGGCAGACGTTTAATCCACATCTATATCCCCTCATATTTCGCGATTACAGGCCAATTAACAATACAGGGTTCGACCCTCGCCCTCCAGCTTTTGGGGTATTTCCCCGTACAGCCTAAGCGATCCCTCAGACAAGGGGGTGCGATAAAATGTAAACCACCAGACGTAGTGGGCGACCGGGACCCTCAGTTGTGGAAAGACCCTCCTCAGCACCAAGCAGAGAGGTGTTAGGGTGGTGTTATGACTGTTGTCTGGGTCAGGGTCGAGGACAGGTCAGGGAAATCCTATTCCATCCCGACGACGGTCCGTCCCGCGGGGGACTGGAAGACTTCCTCTTCCTCTTCCTCTTTCCTCCCTTGGTCCTTTCGCCTCACTGTATCCTTTCACATACTATCACATTCGTATATCCAGCGCTGGTGCTATCACCAACACAAAGCCACCAGTCCCGCCGCGGCCGCTCGTGCCCATGATCAGGTAACACCTGAGAACCTCTGTCATCCGTCTATCCTACAACATGAATATCTGCTTCAATTTATTCAATTATTCTTCTTTTCTTCTCTGATTGGAAACATTCTGTCTAAATTATGTCAGTTAAAAAGTACGCACTGTATGAGGAGGAAATGAAACGTATCTTGGTGCTATGGGGAGTGTCGAGAAAGTTTTAAGGAATAAATGGCAACTTTTTTTTCTCCTTTCTCGTGGCTCGTGCCACACTTTTGAGTTCTGAAGGGGACTGGCTCCCCAGTCTCGAGATTCTAGAAGGTTCTTTAGAGTTTAGAGAGGGGTCCCGAAACGGGGGTCCTGGTTAATTATCTGGAAGCGTGCCACTCCCTCGCACGAGTCACCACTCTCAAGGGCACCTGGCGCGGACGTTCTTCTCGAAAAACTCTGACTGTAAGAGCACGGTGTTGACGGATTTCCCTGCACGTGGTGAATATAGGCTCACTGAGATGTAAACTGAACTTATCGCTAGCCGTGACTCAGTTCTCGCATTACTGTTCATCGAAATATCTTTCTCTCTCTGTCTCTCTCTTTCTCTATCTCTCTGTCCTCATTTTTCATTTTCAAATTTATTTTTCGTACTTTTTATTTCTCATGAATCTGACGTCAAAGAAGCCTTACCGAGTCTGCTGGCTCAGTGGTAGTAAATTGGGTCCTTATATACGGCTTAGGATGATGTTTCGTTCGACTGAAATATACACGGATTATAAAGCCCTGTGAATGTAAATTTTATACTTTCATACTTACCGGTGACCTTGGTGTGGTGATAGTAATAGGTGGCTAATTGTCGTCTGGGTATATTTGTCATGCGACGATAAGAGATCTGAGCGAGAAAAAGGTCCGGTGATAAAGATCGAAACCCTTTAACGTCGTGGATATTAAGACGTCAAATGACCAAACGGTCAAACGGATGGAGAGGATAGAGCGAGCAGACGGTCGGGCAAAGTCCCCTTCCCAGCCATCACGTGCCTCGAAGCGTCTGCTACCCTTTTCTAGTGGTAATGTATCGCTTGCCCTCGGCCTGACTCCTCAGTCGTTCGGGGGTTTGGGGGCCATGAATGAAATCCCTCCTGGAGGGTCGGTCGTGGGGTGTCTGACCCTCCGATCCTCTCTTTCCCTCCTCTTCTCTTCATCCTCCGTTTCCCTCCCCAGGAAGAACACCCTTACACTCTCTTATACCCAAAACAATAACATATCCACGTGGTGGACCATCCACGTGTTTTATGTTTTGGAATCTCTTGTACGTCTGATGTCACGCGAACCATCATTCCAATTATCCAATTCTGTATTTCACAACGGATATTCGGAGATTATCGTAGGTTTACGTTACACCTTGGTATAATAGTCAACTTCGAAACAACGTGATCGATTCGTGGCGAAAAAGCTGTTCGAGGTTTTCTCCTATATAACCGTAGAACGATTTCTCGTCTAGGCTTATCACAGGAGGAGATTACACCTAACGTGCGTTCCTCAGCACGTTATACTTCTTTTGAAGTTTGACGAGATTAGAGCTGTAAGCCGGAACTAATAGACCCTGTGTCAATATCTAACAAAATCGTGACCGCATATCGATTCCAGCTAAAGCACCGAACCTTAATCATACTATACTACAAATTTATATACAAACGATTCTTGCATGTACTTAATTTTCCCATTAATCGACGGAGACAATCCTGAAGCTCTCTTCAATCTGTCACAATAAAGATTGCGTACATACTCGTCTCTTTTAGCCATGTGTTTTAGCATTTTGGATCTGTTCAGCGTCGGTTCTAAGATCCAGGGCTGAGGGTAAGGAAAGTCGAGGTTATCTTCACTACTGTCAAGGTTTGATTAGATATCTCGAGCGTTGACAGCTCCTAGGCGCGGCTCTTTCCTATCTAGTATGTACTCCTACGTTTGTATACATCTATTTAGGCGATGTTTTATGTGCGCGGTAAATAACTGAATGCTACTTTACGAGGCTACCAGAGTTCTATATTGGACAGACCTCTGTTCCAAGTATCTTGCAATTAGATTAAGAAGAAATAGCTCCGTTAAATCATCCCTGACGAATGTCACCCAGTTTCCCAAAAATATCGTTGCCCTAAATAATTCGGGACGGATAATTCGGGAAAAATAGAAGCCGAGGTATTTGCATGGCATCTATTTTCGGTGACAAACGCGGAAGGAAGTCTGCAGGGGGTTGGTGGGTCGGTTCTACACCGACGGCGTCGACGCTGCCGACGTCATCCGACGCCACCCGACGTGCCGTGGTACGCGTGCACCATGGGGTTGTTTTGGTACAAGAATAAACCTCACCCTCCGAGCCGAGGGCGCGTGGGCGAGTCTCTCTTCTCCTCTGGGCTTTGGCCGGAGCTAAACGAGACGTCGGGGCGTATCTACCTTTGAGCGACAGCTACAAGCAATCCTTGGATCCAAACAAGTCTGCAGATTTATCATCAGAAATGGGCCGAAATTTTTTAAGTACCAAATGTCGCGATTCCGACCCAAAATCTAAATCTATTCACTGATAATCTTACCAGAGAATAACGAGAGATGAAGATATGAAAAAACTCTTCGTACGTGCGACCTGGGCTTCGGGCTTTCTTGGCATCCCGCTAGGATTACCCTAAGATCTATCTTGATCGCCTGCAACTCGTGGGGAAGGTTCGTAGGGAGGAGTTGTTGGGGAGGAAGATGGCTTTGT
The DNA here is from genome assembly GCA_949628255.1 of Macrophya alboannulata. Classification (NCBI taxonomy): domain Eukaryota; kingdom Metazoa; phylum Arthropoda; class Insecta; order Hymenoptera; family Tenthredinidae; genus Macrophya; species Macrophya alboannulata. Next base: position 11,741,273 of record OX451207.1, on the reverse strand, counting down.
GGTACATCTATGCGAGGGGAGACGAGAAATACTGACTTGGGAGAGGTCAGGAATTGAATAATAAGAGAAATGAAATAGTTGCGCGATTTATACGCGAATTAAACCCGCGCTGATACGAAAAGATAGAATAAAAATATGAAACGACTAATAATGATAATAATTTATACCAAGAGAACCGCGGGACCATTGCGTGGCGTTCAACTCACGGTGACAGTTTGGCTGATTAAAGGTGTCTCAGAGTTTCTACAGTATCGTATACCAACAGCGAATCGATCCTGCCAAAGAAAATAAAGATTTGTGTTTCCGCGTCCGCCGAACTGTGCGTGAAAGGAATGTTATTGTTCCTGCTTCGAAACGTAAGGTAGAAAAATCTTTCGAAGCCGGAAAAACTCCTTTTCCACAAATCGAGCAAATGAAGCGTCACGCACTTACAGCGTATTATAGTATAAACGGAATATACTCATAGCCTTTGACGAATTCAGACGCGCTCACATCACGTAGCAATGAAGAAAAAAAAGAAGAGACGAATGATCGTTGAATTCGTTGAAAATGAGGGAAAATTTTTGGAGGGGAAAAGGTTCTCGTAAAAATGATTTTTGGTCGTATCACGCACGTGATTCGGAAAGTATATACCCACTACCGGGAATTGAGAACAAGTTGTAACGTTGAAAACAGGACAACTAGCCTGACAACTAGTTCGTATATCCTGTGTAAAGTAAGGGCTTAAGTTAAGCACCGATATGTTTTTAGGTAAATTGGCGCCCGAATACGCGACGCCCTTGTGTCAGAAGGTTGACCTCCGGGCTCTGACTGCCAGCTGGGAAGCGCTCATGCACGACTGTAGCCAAAGACTTTAAGCGTACTCGGAAATGCTGTAAAAATAATTATTATAACCGTTAACCGCTGTCTGCTAGCTAGTAGAGGCTTGTTTATTTCGTATAAAATCCAATTACCTACCTGGTGGGTGCAAACTGCACCAAGTGTAAAAGTACCTACTTACCTATACCTGCCTCGCCTCGGAAATTTACTTTTTTTAAATTGGTGCCCGTTAATCTGCCGTCTCTTGTAATTACTTGTGCATGGTTTATTTTTTCCACTCTTCAGGCCTCTAGCCCTCTGCTCTGAAGAATAATAGTTCCGAATTATTTTTGCATCAAGGAACAAAATTAATGGCCTCAGCCCGATTCGCCACGCGCTTCTGCAATAACAGAAACTCATTTTGATCCACATACCATATACATGTACAAGCGTATATGTATTAAGCATTCCCTCGTGAAAAGATCCATCGGTTTTTGTGGCTTAGGAAAGTTGACAGTTGGTCTTAATGGCAATTCTACTCGTCATTTTATATAGGTATTATTATTACATATATATACTTTTTCAGGAATTATTCGACCCGTGTTACATTTCACACGATTAAAAGCATTGTTACATCGCACAAACGAAAAGCCGCTGCCTTTCGCTTCGGCGTTATTTTATTCACATTGGGTTTTGCACACCAATTGACTGAGGATAAACCAAAAAAAAAAAAAAATTGAAGAAACAAGCACGTGGATTCATTCATTTATTTACTAATTCAGTTGTTCTGCAATTCCGCCTTACGCCCTCGCTTTCAAAATTGAAAAAAAAAAAAAACAAGGGTTAGATCCTCATCCTTTTTTTTTATTTTTTCTTTCTACTGGAATGACACAGGGATGTCGTAGGAGATATATACGTGGTTAAAAAAAAAAAAAGAAAAAAAATTAAACTGATTAAATCGACATATATTATCTTCGTCCGTCAGTCAGTCAGTCAGTCGTTCGGTTGTAGGTATGGTCGGCCGTGCGTCAACCTGTCCCTTGGTAGACTTTCAAGTTTCAACCGTCGAGCTTCTAATGGGAGCAACGGTTCTCGCAGCCGCCGACCAGCTGTCGCTGTGAAATTGTTGGTCAAAATGAAAGTCAGTAGAAAATTCGAAATGGATTTTTACTCGCGTGATTACAGTCCATTCCACTTTATAATACGTCACGATTTTATTTTTTCACTTTTTTCTCCATCTTCTCTCGTTTCAATTTATTCCTTTTCTTCTTTTTATAATCAATCCATCCGGTTTTTCCTAGATATTTTGCTATCAAAAAAAAAAAAAATGTACCTACGACTCGATCGTAAAGTCTGCGGCGTGTATCAGTAGGTATACACAGAGTTTCGAAGCAGTTGTAAATTCATGGAGGGAAGCTGTTTTATTTTATTTTATTATTATTATTTTTTCATTTTTGTTTCTTTTTTTTTTTTCACCCAACGTCAAATCGTCACTTCGATACATCGAACAACAATAGCAAACTTTTATGTTCTGCCATAAAATCCGTCTATTCAATGATCCGTGCTATACGCGGCAGCAACGGAAGCTGGGGGATTTTTGATTTTATTATATTCTCCCTTCGTCCCTCTCATCCGCGTTATACAGATACAAATACAAATTCGTCCTGGCGCGGTACGTATATATATATCGGGCAGCTGTAATACTCGGGCGTGACAAATACGAATCATGGTGCTTCACGCTGTGGAAAACCTGCATACGAAAAAAAAAAAATAAAATAAATAAGCCCATGAAGAAGCATTAACCGAGATGCACACGTGTGTTTTATTCGTTTTTCATTTTATAGATACCCAAAAACGAAACCATATAGGTACGTACTTATGTACAGTATTCTATACGTTCTTCCTAACGTTCTTCCAATATTTTTCCTATAAGTGTATGTAGCTACTATATGTATATCAGTGATTCATACGACGCCGCAGTAAGATGTAAAACATTCGTAACCCGCGTAGTAAGGAATCTTCGGCGTTTCCTTTGAATATGAATATTTTCAACAGAAAGTCTTACAGAACCGACGGTTAGAGTGTGGAATGAATCTAGAAGAGCTGCTGAGGGTAAAAAAAAAAAAGAGAAAAAAAAAAATATGACGGTTTTCACTGTCCCTTCGTCCGAACAGGGACATGTTTGGTTATAATTCCAACTTCTGGGGCAAATGTTCGGCGTCATGCGACTTTAAACAAATACTACAGACGGCTGTCGCCATGCTGTTTCCTTTCCTTAGCTATTTGGACTTGCTTCTGTGTTTAGTCTGTTTGAAGACGCCGTACAAAGCCTGGTGCACATGCCTCCTCAACTCACTCTACCTGCATATTTTCACGTTAAATAAAAAATTCCTGTATTCTTTCGAGTCGGCAGGTAACTAGTAGACAAATTTTCATACTTCGTTGTCTTCATTCTCCATTCATTCTGGTTACTATTCGTCAATATTTTCAATTTCAGAATAAGTTAGGTGAACAATCTTGTCCTCTTCTTTTATTTTACTGGGAGTTGCATAATTTTGGATAGCAGCTAATCGTGAAATGGTTAAAAGTACAGATAGATGTGTTGCGTTACGTGGACTTCTTTCGTTTCGTTTGATTCTTCGTTTACACCGTAAAATTACGTTTCGTATTTTCCACACGTATAGATTAATTCAAGGTCCACTTAACTTGTTTCCGTTTATCAAGGAGATCGCATCTGTTAAAAATGAAAAAAAAGATACAAAAAAGAAAATAAATAAATAAATAAACGAGTAATGCATTTACGAAATATTTTAATTACCTTATCGGCCAATCGAAACAGCTGCTACACCGCGCGTGTTTCTAATTGGCACCAGCCACCGCCACCGTCGTTGCCACCACTCATTTACCAACTCTATACATAATATAGAGAAGTTTTCAAGGATAGGGGGGGGAAAAAAAAAGTGTGTTTGAAATTTAAACGAGGTGTTCTTTTACGCGATAAAAATTAAGGAGATGGCAAAAAAAAAATATTAAAAAAATTAAAATACACATCTGCGAGAGATAAGGCTCGCGTACAACCCGAAGTCTCGACTTTCTAGTCGGCGATGATCGACTTGTTACCAGGATGAAATAATTCTTACGACTTCCGATGCAGTGCAGGTTAGTTGTCGACGATGTACTCGGATCTTTTGCGAATTCTCAAGACGATGGTTGAGAATTTCTTTTTTTTTTTTTTTTTGTATTTTTACCAAGATCCCCACTGTTAGATAGTGTCATCGGGCCAGTTTGCAGGCTGGGCACGCAACAACGCCTGGCCATTTTAAATAATTCATTGCTGGCGGTGCTTCTGCTTTTGAGGGAAGCCCCGCGCGCCTCGGAAAATTAAAATATGGTTCCACGGTGCTAAATTTTCGAATCTTTTTGTATGCTTGTCCCGAGCCTCGCGCAAGTATCTTCGATAACGTATAAAATAAACGAGGGAGACAAAATAAATGCGAGAATAAAGAAACAGTAGAAAAAAAAATAAGTACACATTTTTTTCTTCTTCTTCTTCTTCTTCTTTTCTTTATTTAATCACAGAGTAGACGTACACTTTTCGAGTACGTATACACCTATCTTAAATCTGATACCAAAGGCGAGTGAACGACGTATGTATGTATGTTTGTATGTATGCACATATATTCAGTAAACCATGAGCAACGACGAACTACGACATCGATTCCTTCTGAGCCAATGAAACTGAGTCCCTCAGCTCGTTCGATTAATTACGCTCTCATTGGCACTCCTGCGGCTTTTTGCCAAGCCATTTCCAAGCGGTTTAGAAGCGATGCATTCTCGTTATATTGACATTTGCCTTGTGTCTTGGGATCACCCCTCTCTCTCAGGCGTGTACTTATCGACTACTTTTGCCAGGTGCGTTCAGAGAGAGAGAGAGAGAGAGAGAGAGAGAGCAAGAGCCAAGGGAGATAGAGAAAGAGAGAGAAAGCTTGGACCTAGTCTCACCTCAACTTCCCTTTACCCTGCTGCTGCGTGTGCATATGAGCGACGACGCTTCAGGTCGGATTCACGGGTCGTCGTGTAGGTATATAAAAAGAAAATATACGTAATTTACCGCGGATTATGATAAGTCAGTGAAATTATCACGACACAAAGTTTCAGCTTTCGTATTTTCCCCCATTCGAAGTAAAATACATATTTTTGCGTATTTTTTTCCCTTTCTCCTCTTCCTCCGCGGCTCAGACCACGTATTGCTGTATACGTATTATACCTATACGTGTTTATATCGATCACCCTAAGAAGCGCACGTATGAGTAGAGTTTAACTGCAGTGTAAGTTGCGCGCACGCAGTTTAATGTTATAGATACGCGTATGGTAAACGTAGGTATAATAAACTGCAGGGAGATAATGATTATACGCGTAAAGGTATATATAAAGCAAAGCGTGTAAGAGGGAATTAGACCGTAGTCGGTCACTCATGCCTCACGGTTCCCTGCAGCGAGGGAAGTTGAGGGAAGTGTGGACAGCTTTATACCCTATGGATTTACGCGAAACCCCGATATTCATTGGTTCGAATATACTGCACGAAGACGTTGATTAGATCATCGAACATTATACCTATACCTGCAGTGAAATGAAACTGTTTTGCCTCGATGGGAAAAGTCTATGCGATTATATATTCTCTTTATCCCAACTGGCTTATTAAGGTGCGTTGAAGAAGAACCAAAAGAAAAAAAAAATAAATGAAAATATTGGAAATATTGATATTAATGCAATTTAGTGGATATACCTATACAACCAAGATGAGAGAATGAATTTGCAAATTTATAAATGATAAATCTCTTCGTCAATTTTGTAGAGAAAATTTCGAAAGTAAATACAACAAATCAGACTTACCAAGTTTATATTAAATTAATTCCGCGAAGACAAATATCTTATATAATATCAAGGAAGCAAGTCTAATTTCAAGTTTAACTCGATTTCACGCTGGCGCTCGAAGCCCACCCTCTTCCCTTCCATCCCAACCTCCCCCCCCCCCTGACTTCGCCTCGAGGAGCTGGCGCACTTCCTGAAATATCAAATTAAATAATCACGGTGATGGAAAAACGTCGAAAGATGTAATTTCACCTCTGAACACCCAACCTTATCTCACTCTGCCTTGCTTTACCTCACCTTACCTTACCTTACCTTTACTATAGCTTACTTTATCCAATCCTATCTTATCTTCACCTTGCGTTTTCACGCTGCAAAGATGAATCGAGATTTCCAAACGAGTAGAAAAAAAATGAAAATAAAATACAAAAATAAATAAAATAACTTGTCGTCGACCTCTTAGGTGCGTCAGTCGCGCAGTAATTTAATTTTCCGAGTGGCGCGCACCAAAAAAAAAATCAATTTTGTCTTATTTTTTGGAAAACGCATGCGCACTGACGGAACCCTAGGGGTAGTTTTCAGCTCGTACCTAGAGATTTGCCGACTCTCGTGCTAGAGGCGCTACGTACGAAGCGACCCTCTGTCGACATCTGGCGACACAATGATAAAATTTTCTAACTTTCGGTGTCGGTAATTTCTCTGTTGCGCATCCTGGGGTGGGCACCCGACCGATAAAACAGAAAACTGACATAAAATCGATAATTTTTTGAATTCCCAAAAACAAACAAATTTTTTTTTACAAATAATTGTCCGATAATTATTAAACTCCTGTAAAAAAATATCGAAATTTCGGACCGTTTTCGAAAAGTTTGCGAACTTATCGACCGAGGCTTTCTAGGGGTTGATAATATACACCCTTCTTTGGTAATCCCATATCCTGAATTTAACTATACACGATCTTATCTAGGATAGAAATTCTCGATTTTACATTATTATCAGAAATTTTATCGAAAATTTAATGCAAACCCGTTACCCACGTGTCTCACGGGTTGCAGGGTTCCAGGCGTACCTGTATCTATTCAACGTTTCCACATGTTCGAGACTTGCAACGTTGCAGAGAAATATTTTTAGTTAAATTTTTTCTTCGTTTCTTTCTGTTCCAGCATTTATATCACCTGCAGACAGGCGATGGAGCTTTCAGAGAACGAGGTCGAGGTAGAGGAAAAGGGACACCCAGGGTAAGTAGTACTAAATCGTAATTACCTTACCTTTACTTACGAGTTGGGAGCTTTTAAATCTACGAACGTGTATGTCTCCTCTTATACTATACCACTCTTGAATTTTAACGCTGATTGTATTGTAATGTGATCCATGAACTGAGGACGTTTATGTCGTTTGTTAACAACAACAAAAAAAAAGGAAAAAAAAAAGGAAAATAATAATCAAGGTAACGTAGTACATTACGTGTTGTAAACGCAAATAATATTATAACTAAGTACACTGTCCATTTACCTATTTAAAACTCTTCGACGACCTTCGCGCGTTCACTATGTTCTTCCAAGTCTATAGCTTATGGCTACTTTAACCTAATCCTACTAGTTAACTGCTAATAACCGTAGCCCCGTTTATAACACGCACGTTACGCACGGCAGCCTAGCATTTTCACGGGGGCAAAATGGCATTTGTCTAAAGATAGTGATCAGAACTGAATATAGGTATGGATTAGTTATATGCGATATATTATATTGTCTACGTGTTATAAGGTCAGGATTTAGTATATATCTTGCCTACGCCTACGCAGGTATAAGGAAAATAGTTAATTACACGTGAAATAGCTCGCGATTTAGAAAATTTACGAACTGTCTACCCACAGGGAAATCTAGGATAAGATACGGATTCGCTCACGTAATATAGTTCGCTACGTGATTCAGTGTGTCTTTCTAAATATATGTACATGTATGTGTAAGGGTGGTATAGGTATAGTATAAGAAGGCGAAAGACTAGAGCACGTCGTTTTCCTTACGCGTTTACGAGGCACTCAAATTCGGCCGTAAAATGCAGCGCCGACCGCTGTGCGCGTATAAAACAGTAAAAAGTCAAATTTTATGTTTGCTTTTTCCCTCTAATTCCCCCTCATCCAGGTTTTCTTTATTTTTTGCTCCTTGCTAGGTATATAGGTATGTAACTTACGAAGAGAGTGAAATATATTCGCGCCGTTCTTCTTTGTGATTCGTCCTAAATACATTTTGCTAATTGTTTCGACTCGAAACTCTCCAGACGCAATTCTCCATTCTCGTTGTACCCGCGTACCTACTTTAATTTGTATTAATATACCTCGACTATTGTGGTATGTATGTATACGTATACATATGTTTGGAGAACGATCTCGTGTTGCAACGCAATAATTAGAGCCTTTTGAAATAAGTTTGTAGGACTTTGAGGACCAGCTACGTTAATTCGAACTGAAACTTTACTTCGAGGAGTTTTTTTTTTTTTTTTTAATTTCTACGTTGAATCTAAAAGTTTTTTAATTTCCGAATGGAGAACCGCGGCCAACTCTCCCTCTATATACCTATGCGTTGATATAAATTTATAAAATACTTTACAACCTTTTTAGATACTGTGATGCAGTACAAATCTGCGTCTATACTGATCGAATTCGTGTATTTATTTCGTATACCTATACGATAAAAATAATCTTTACTTCGCTAATTGAACGACGTTGTTTTTGCTGCTTCTGAATCCGGAGGGAATCATACCCTAACGATGAAAAAAGATGAACCAAATAACCGTGCAGCGTTTTTCTATATACCGTTCAGAATCGATTTTTGAAGAGACTACATAATATGCACCAGCCTTGACCAGGAAAGAATTGAAGGCTAATGGAATTACTATTTAACTACCGGATGATCGTTTAAAATTTACGCAACGGCCATTCATCGTGGCGTATTGGGTTCGGTTAATTTTTTTTCTTTTTTTCTATAATCGTCAAACGGCTTTTCCCACGGATCGTATAATTTTTCTTCGTTCAAGAAATGATTACGCTATACGCATATACGCTTAATACAAGTTCATTAGGTATATAAATCCATATCATTTGTTATACAATAGCAAAAGTAAATAACAGAAAAATTAGTAAAGTATAGTTCTATATAGTATAAAAATATTATAGAAAATTCTATTCTATAATATCTTGACACTGGCTGTACAGAGTTTGAGAACTGATATTAAACAAGGCGCTATTGATCGGGCCAGAGTGCGCCTGTCCGTGTTGCACCGCCATGTTTAAAATTTTCCAGCTTAAGCCCCCTCGCGGGTAATGCTGCAACCATAATGCACCTTGCAGTGCATTTTCACGGGGGTCACGCATATATTATAGGTATATCTATGTATATTAGGGTGCGTCGAAACCACCTCTATTCATGTTTCGCAATGCTACCATTTCCGGGTGTCGAACGATGATTTGGACGAATATAAAAAATGAAAATTCGTAGTAGCCGATCCATAGCGAAGAATTTTTTTTTTTTTTTTTTCGATTTTTTCATAATTTGTTTAAACCGATCGGTGGTACTTGTAAACTATTGCAAACTCATCCAAGAAGCGTAATAAAAAATGTATTTTGCTTTAGAGATTATTGCGGATAAGATTTTTGACGCCACTTTATTTTCTAGAAAATGTTACAACCATGGAACATCGTATTTTGTTACGCCATGATGTGCTATACTAGCGTTATCTACGGGTATACCTAGACTGATGTCCGTGAATAAATCGTACGAAAATGGTGAGAAATCACGTTTCAAAAACCGAGTAAATTTGATGTAGAATAATTTATAAATATTATTTACATTTTAATAACATTGAGTGCTCACGAGCGACCTCTGAACATTAATCGATCAAGTTGAAGTATTTGTGGAATATTTTTTTATCGTAAAACAGTACCTACCTACCCTCGAAGATGCGGTAGCGCTTGAAAAAAATTAAAACTACAAGATCAGAGGCCTTTTTTTTCGACTCCCTGAAAACGGGATTTACATTTCTGTACCAAACTTGATCGGCTATATTGTTTCTCGTGGATCATCGTGAGAATTTTATCTTGCAAATCGTTGATCAAAATTAACAATCATTATTTCGTATACGTATGTAATACGTACATACATCGAACTGAGATAATGAATGACTTAATTAGAATTGAGATCGTTTTCGCCAGATCAGAACATCGAAGTTCTGAACTTGCCAAGTAGGTAGGTAGGTAGGTAGGTATACGATCTCTGACTATAGTATATATCGCGAAGTAATTAGCATTGCCTCCTACGTGCAGCCGCGCTGATATCAGCTAAATTTCATTAGTCTTGGGCCACCATTTTGAGCCCAGTAAACCACCACCTATAATAGTATATCCATACGGTTAGGAACAACGTCGAACAAACTTGAACGCATATATTGATTCGACTGGAGGAAGTGCAATGCTAATTTTGCCCTGGATATGTCTCTACCGTTTCATAAAGTTATCAAAGAATTTCAATGTATGTACAACATGCATGCGGTATAAATTTGCAATTACTTTCAGTTTCTTAATTCGTTAATTATCTTGTCATTTTCTTTCCGTATTTCTTTTCTTTCTATCTTTTCCCCCGTCTCCCTTCATGTAGGTATTACTTTTTTTTCTTTTCTTCAATTTCGCTAATTGTATTCCGAATCTACCCGCGTCCTTTCGACAGGGGCCACTTTAATTGACCTGATAAAATGTGTTATCGTTGTCGCATGACACGTCCCCGATATTCTTGATTAAATATAATTATACGAACTTACAGCTATAATATACAGCATATAAAATAACACGATAACACTGGAGAAAGAGGAGAGTGAGTACTAATGAGCAATGGTAGCCTGATGTTATTCGATTTTCAAAGTAATATTTCAATTCGATATGGGCCAGAATATAATGCCGGGAAGTAATACAGTGGGCAAACTTCTCGGTTCAGCTCCGGTTTCCTAATGATTAATGAGCTTTTAATTACTGTCTAATGACGTCATAAATTGCACCCATTTAACTTTCTCTCTCTAGTCACTCTCTCTCTCTCTCTCGCTCTCTGTTATCACGGGGAGGGTAGCTTAGTCTCATTCATCAAGTATTCAGATTGCATCTAAAAACCGTAACGTACCTACCTACCTACCTACCCCTCGTGTTATTTCGTCATCGGTGCACTTATCGCTTAAATGCCTATTCAATTATTCATCATTTAAAAATATTCCCATTATCTCGCGGTTTATATTTAAATACGGAATTATTCACCAGTGCAAATATCATAAATAAGGCATAATAACGAACAAACATCGTGATATTATTTGACCATCTCAGACAGCACGTCGCCTTTAGTTAGCCACTTCTATAATAGCATATATGGGTATAGTTTTGAAGCCATAATTTGGAAAGTTTTTTTTTATGGTTTTATGGTTTCAATGCGAATTGAAACTTTCGTCGAAAATTTTTCATACCAAAATTCCATATTTTTACATCACGACAAAACGGGAAAAAATGATGCGTTCAACATCTACCTGTCACGGTCGAACTATTCAACGATCCGGGTTATCTTATCTCGACCCTTAGAGTTCTGTAGATAAGATTAAGTCAAGTTTTAAGCATTCGTCGGGTAATGGCAAAGGCTGAAGACTCGTATTATTAGTCACGTAGTCAAACCGAAAGGTTCGAAGCTATTTATAGGCCAAAGTCTCTCGGCTGATTCATTTCTGCTGTTTTCGTACGAGTTACTTCTTATACTGCATCGCTCGAGTATATGTATACTATACGCCACGTTCTATTATAATCGGCGATTATTCAGTCTCGTGTTATTTTATTTTCATTTTTTTTTTTTTTTTTTTTGATTTTTTGTCCTGATTTTTTTTTTCCCTATCAAATTTACTCTACCTCGTTCTGTTCCTTTCTCTTGCTAATCAAACAACGTGGAAAATCTTACATATTTAATCTACGTTACAGTCGAGCAACTGATTCAATAAGACAAATCGATTTTCAATCAATCATCTCTATCTCGCTCCTCTCCTAGCTTCCCCCTTGTATGTATGTAGTACGTATACACGTTGGTTATATGTTCTCCAGTAAGAATTAACTTCGTGTATAAAAAACGAGAGAGAAAAAAAAAAAATAAATAAAAATACATAAAAATATCGAGAACAATAGCCGGTCTTGTTTCATACTCGCGGTCAGTGCTCGACAGCGTAGACTTTTTTATTATCTCAACTTTATCTGAAGTTTCTGCCACCGCGTTCTCTGGCCCGGTTGCGAGTCGGCACGGAATGTACCTGGTTCGGCTTGGCCGCCACCCATCGCCACCCACCTGAGCAGAGAAAAGTATAGTAAGAGTATAGTGCTAAGCTATACACGATACTCTTGCACTCTAAACTCTATACTCTATACTCTACACTTTATACTCTAGAGTCTTATACTCTCGGAGATTATATACTTTAATACAGGCTTTAAAACAGCCGATTTATACTTCAACATCAGTAACGGACTGTACGCCAACGCCGGCGTCGTAAGTAGGTGCAGCGTACAGTCGTCTCGATCCTCGCTTGCGATGCAATTTTCTCCGAAGGCCAAGTCTCCTCGATCCATCGACTGATGTTTGCCTTTAATTTACGCTCTATTACCCGCTTTATCCGGCACGATATCTGTTCAGGCGTGTATATCGTTACGCGCTACGGGGGTACCCCCCCATGATATACACACACAACTAAGTACACAGGGATATGCATAGACGAAAGACTACTGAATTTTGTTTCGAATCATTTTATTTCTGTTGAAAAAAAATGATAATAATAATGAAGGTAAAACATTATCCAGAAGGGTTACAACTCATTGTTATGCGTGAAGGGTTCAGCGCTGGAGTGACCTAAAAGAAAGAGAGGGGAAAAATAAATAAATAAATAATAATGAGGTACATTACCGTCAAAAAGTTGATAAAATATCGAAATCAGATTCCAATGAATTGTTTACAGTTTTTTATTAGTGAAAATTTTCCGATATATTTGTAACAGCCGGCCTCGTTTGACCGAGTAATTGAATAAAATTGGTTAATTTAAAACCAGCGTCATGACTACCAGAACCAGAACCCTATTTGGCGGGTTGGCGGGCGGTCAGGGGGGAGGCATAGGGCGGGTTTACCGGAGGCCATCGTCAGGGACAGGAAAAATGTTTACGTATATCGAAAGAGAGGCGAAAAAGCTTCGCTTTGCCACGGAGGCAGTATTGTACTATAGGAGTCAGACATTGGACTGACGTGACTATATAAAATCCGAAGTAACACGAGGTTCAACGAAAATAACCGAGACTGGTTCGTTGGTTGGAGTCGCGGAGGCGCGCACTTGACGCGCCGCGGCTGAACCCTACGGCCGACGAGTTAGCGCAAAGACGTACCCGTACTGTACGAGTTTTTTTTTTTTCAAAAATATATACGGACCAGAGTAGTCGAGAAGAAGAACTTGTGCGTTTTTATTATCATTTTTTTCATCCCGTGAAATATACGGAAAACGCTAATATTACAGTTATATTAGTTTTTCCATAGAAAAAGGTGAAATAAAAATATGTGATATGTATATACGAGTATATATATAATTTTTTTTTTGTTTATTCCAATCACTTATCTACGATATTTAATCATTATGGTGGAAGTTATGTGATATATACATACATACATGTATCTGTACATATATAGATATAGATATTATTTATCGTGGTTGCAGGGTGTGGCGGAAACTGCATTTAATATTATAATTATTATTATTATTTACGATATTATATACGGATGTGTACAGATATTTATTTCGTTAATGTGTGGTCGCGATAATACGCGCGACGTATACGTTGTAGAGAGAAAGAGAAAGAAAGAGAGGGAGCGAAGGATAGATAGAGAAAGAGAGAGAGAGATAGAGAACCAGAGCCGCGTGGCTTTAACACAACTCCCCTTTATACTGTTATCGCAACATATATATATACCTTTTCTATCATAATAATTATTAATTAATTTAAGAACGATTCGTTCGTTGAAACGTTAACGCCATACAGTAATAACACACAGCTGCGATTCCCAGAGAGAAACACTTGCTGCATATCACTTATTCGTTTAACACGGATGCATGATTTACGAGGCAATCGTTATTATTGTCTTTTTCACTTATCATTATCGATCATTAATGAGGGAAAAATTTCACTCAAAGTTGTAAATACAACAATAAATATTTTCATTTCACATTTCGGAGTAGCTTATAACGTCTCAAGCATATTTCTCTATCGCTCATAGGTATAGATTCTGTATCATCTTCCTTCGCGCATCTCTTTCAATCTCAATCTCAAGTGAATATTTTTTATTTAATTGTAATTCTTAGGTATATAATATATATACATCGATCGGCTACTACAAAACGCGTAATTTTATCATCGAACTTAACTATACTATATCGGACTAAGGCAAGCCCGATCGCGGTCTTGCGCGTACACATATTAGAATATTTAATCTCGGCCACGTTACACGGTTACCGCGTTAGTGGTGTGTGGTATCCTTAGTGGACTGGTGTGTGATTTGGTTTTTATTATTTTTAGTTACCTGCAGTTCACGCAATTAGAACTGAAATTATCTACGAAATATAAATCGTCAGTCTATATATTTACTGAACGTGTGATAAGTAATGCCATTTACTTTTGAATTGAACAAATAATATCAAGTTTATTCGAGTGACAGTATTATTATACGTACATACATCAGTTTACCAATATAAACCTGATATCAGCTCAACGTGATATAAGAACGCAACTTGATCAGACGACCTTCTTCTTCGAATACAGTGAGTTTCAACTTATAAATAATAGTAATTGGGTTTCGTTATTACGTAGCCGGAACGGCTTTCGCATACCGAATTTTTGTATACGTATATATCCCCTGTCATCCTTGCTTCTATCTGTCCGTTAAAACGCGACACGTGACACTCCCGCGCCTTTTATTTTTTCTTACGTATTGTGCGCTCGTGCGTTACGTTGGCTGATCAAGCGCGAGCTTGTAGGGATCGATGAAACGACAAAATATAACAAAATAGAAAAAGAACACTTGTCCTTTGATTTTCATGAAAAATAGCCTACCAATGCCGCATATGCGGTTCGTTCAGAAAAGCGATACTTTGTCGAAACTTTTTTTCTCTCTTTTTTCTTTTTTTACTGCTAACCTCATATCAACGGGCGAAAGGAAACTGCACTTCAATCATGGGTACAGCTGTCGCGAGCATTTCATTTTGTCGGATTGATTTCTATCGTCGATTACCCACCTCGGTAGACTTTCACCGTCGAAGTAGGTATATGGGTATAGATATATACCTACGGACCGCTGCGAGGTATGGCCACGTCGATATATATGCCTATACAGTCGTGGAGCAGTTCTTTTTATTTTTCATTTTTTTTTTACCATTTATTTCAGTAATTTGAAAGCGTTTTTTTTGGTATACCTATACATATATTTTTTCTCCTCATTTATTTTCATCGTTAATTTTTTTCACGATAGTATCGGTTGAAATATTATATAACTTGTTATCGGCCTTATTATCATTATCGCTATCGCGCCGAGGCCCTTTCCAAGGTTCTATATACACACCGCGACAAATGGTGTAGCTAGACGGTTTATTATTGCGCAAGCTAAAACTCTCGAGAAATTTATTCAGGTCACGGCGGTGTCCCATGCTATTAACTACTACTCGTATAGATATATTGCTCTAGGTATAGTCCCGTTAATCAAATAATTTATAAATAACCAAGAATTTTCCTGTTTCTATTCTGAAATAAGTCGGAAAAAAAATCAATTTTATTTCTTGGCATCAAAATTCAAGCCCAAATTACTCGACGACCATATTTTTTATTTTTATCTTTTGTTTTCTCTTGTTCTGGATTTTTTATTTTTATTTATTTGTTGCTAATGCGTTGAGAAACGCTGCTATACCTATCTTCGTGCTCAACTGACAATGAGAGAGGTTCTTTCGATCTGGTACGTAACTATTTGGCTGTAGACCACGTGGCCGAGCCACGTGGTGTAGGCGCGTGATTCTGACCCGAGAGCCTCACAACGGGGCAAATGACCCTCAGCATTCCGGGGTCGGGTAGGGTCTAAAAGGGGGAATCCCCGAAGGGCCCCGTACTGCACGGTCGGTTGAACGTGTTGAAGAGGTTTCCGATCGCGTTAGGATCGCAGAATTTTGACTGACGTATGAAAGAATGAAAAGGTGGTGGGTGTTTCGGTGGGTTGCAGATGGTACCGTGAAAACGGAAGAAGAAATTTTCTTTTTTTTTTTTTTTTTCTTCCATAATACCGAGAGATTCTTATTCTTTCTTTACTGAACAACTTTTTGTTCAAGATTCGACGTATACCTATTATCGATCATATTTGAAAATTTCATAAATCGATGGTTTCTATTCCTGAACAATATGCTCGATCTATTATGATGAAAAATTTTTCGGATCCTTTCTCTCAAGACAAAAAAAATAAAAATGAAAAAAAAAAAATGTATATCGGATGCCAAAAATTGGATCATTGTCCAGGGTATACCTATACCTACGCTTTTACGAGGCAAAAGTTTCACGATGTTTTTCCCCCGCACGAGCATTTAGTATTCTTTACCGCAATATCCGGAGTTTTCATTTGTTTCCGGTATATTCTCAATTATCGCGGTTCTGTTGTTTGCTTTTTGTCTTATTAAATACTCATCAATGTGTAGGTTTTTAGCTCGAGGTCGTTTCCATATTTGATTTAAAATTTATACACGTAGTACATACATACCGTCGAAGCACGTATAGCATACATACAAACGTATACTACATTCATAGTAACGACGTTGAAAAATCTGAAATAAAATCCAACGCCCTTTAATTATCCCCCGCAAAGAGGGGTTTAATTTTTGATCATTAAGGATATCGCCTCGGTATTTTATTTATACCTCGAAATCGTTAGCAAAACGAGCTCAACCTACGCTGCACCGAGAAAAAAATAAAATCTCTCGTTAGATTTATAAATTGGCGAATTTTTATAACAACCGAAAAAAAAAAAAATATATCTCGTTCAAAATTCTCGTCGAAATCTGTACGGTTTCGCAAGGAATAATTTAGATATACGGCTGACAATTATAATATACACAATCTCCCGATTTCTATCTTCATATACATATTTCAAACTTCATTCGTTTATTAACTCTCACGATTACACGCATCTCCTATAGGCACCTTTTACCTTTGACAAATCTATACAGTGAAATTGATCCTCGCTGTGGTTTCGGTTACAACGATAGTCACGTTTGACGATCGGACACCCGAATAACCGGTTTGTATGTCCAGTCATTAAATTTTTCTTGCAACTATAATACCTGTATATACACGTAGAAATTAAAGGAAGGAATCGAGAGTTTTTATTCAGTTGAGGTATCGTGGTAAGAGAATTTGAATATTTAATTCGATATTTTAAGTTTGACAAACAGCGGTTAGCTGCGTCGATAGATTTTCTCGTAAAAATACCCCTGTAATTTCCTCTTTTTTTTTTCTTTCTCTACCTATATAAAGATTGGATTATGTTGGGTTCGGTGAGGAGGTTTACTTAGCTTGTATTTCCAGATATCGATTCACCGCGATCGTTACAAGAGTGTATAATATTGACGTGGTTCGTCGCCATTACGGTATAATACGGTAGTATTTTTCGATATCGCGTGTCACCCTCGTTATCTGTCGTGGACAGGAAAATGAGCGGTACCTATAACACACACATGAGTACATCAGTACCGTATATACAGTATAAACATATTAGTAAACTGGCGTTTTGCATTTTTGCTGTCAATTCCACGCTATCGTATATTATATGTATATCCGAACGCGATAAGCAAATAGTAATAAGAAGAAAAAAAACGTACAACGATATGAACAATTAATCAAAGTCAAACTGAGCGCCGCGATAACATGCTGTAATGAATAATTTACATACGTATAACAATGAAATAACGAAAAATAAAATACAAAAATTTTCGAATTTTTGTTATCGGTGTTAAGAGAGGGACTTGAATAATTACCAAACCGTATTTCACAGCAGGGGGCTTAGTTAGCCGAGCTACGAAGTAACCAGCAATACTGCACTGAAGCATGTGCGTTTTCCACTCCCCCGGCTTGCTAAGCATGGGACGTTGGAAGCTGCCTATTTATAAACCTAATAAATATACATTTACTCGGTATACATGTATATCGTAATAGGGGCATTGGACTCGGCGACAACCCTTTGACTTTCGTTAGTCGATACTATGTACTACGACGCCGGGCGTCCCGGAGTGCAGGAAATTCAATTGTTTCACTTTTATTTGGACGCCTCCTGGAGCGCTTTACTGTATCATCGACTCTAGACTCTTGACTCGTCGAGCTTCGGATATTTGGCTCCAAAATACTGCTCTTTAAAATTGAGTCGAAGAATTATTACACGATTGGGTATACTAATACGTCAAAGTTTTTACTTTAATTTCTGATGCGTATGGAGGGCACGCACGAGGGTCCTTTTCGTTTGTGGTGGATGCTGGACGGACCGTCTAAGAATAGATCAAAGTTAACAGTCACTAACAGGCAGTCTTTTAATGGTTTAGAATCAAGAGTGTAAAAAAATATTTTCGAAGCGTTTGATGAGGCGCGATACGCCTCGTAATTAAACCGCACCGAGCAAGGTGGCGGGGTCTGCTGTATATCTTGTGTTACCGATTTAATGAAATTAAAGTATATAATATAATACCAAGGAAATTGTTTGTTCAACTATGGAAAGCCATCTAACCGTCGTGGCCTACTTAGCCATGTATTTTTAGCAACAGGGTCACACGGGCGCACATATTCCGTCCATTCCGTGTTCCATTTTTCGAAAAAAAAGAAAAGAAAAAAATCAGACGAAAATTTAGATGTAGAATAAAAAGTATAAAAAATCCGCAAAGAAAAAAAAATGGCGATGAGGCGTTATTTTTTTACAGAGTTTGAAGCTTCGAAGCAAGACGATCGCTAAAGTTCATGATCGGTATCAGTTCGTACCGATGACTTCACGCGTTACAAAGAAGCGTTCAAAATTTCTCTTTTGTTTTATTTAAAAAAAATCAGAACAGCTCGATCTTGATAGCTATATAATTTTAACAAGATTCTCACGGGACTTTGTATTGGACTGTAAAGTAAATGAATTTGAGCCTTGCCCGCGTATAGGTAACGCACTTATGAGTATTCATAGGTAAATTAACATCTTAATGAGTATTACAAATGTGTATTTGAAAAAAAAGAAAGAAACTGAATCACAAACTAAAATTATTCTGTTTGACAGAACGATATCTGTGTCGAGTGGGTCTAAGCGATCCCACGTCCGTTTGAGTGTTGTTTTGTATTATTTCGTTAAACTTTCTACTAGTTTGAAAACTCGGAGAATCTACTCAATTCGAGTAAATTAATTAACCCCCCCTTCTCTTTGTTTCGACTGATTTCAGAGTTATAGAAAGATCGCGCGTCAGGTCAGCACGCCGGATACTCCGACAGTCGGACTTGGTAGTCCTCAGGCAAGTATTGGTGGCTTGCAACAACAACATCCGCAGCAACAGGCCCTCCACGTTGACGCCATGCAGCAGGCCAAGGACAGTCTGTCACCAGCGGTAGTTCAGCAGCCTGGAGCACTTCGAAACGGGAACCCTGCACCACCCGTTGTATCGATGGTGAGTTGGCTTATTTTTAGAAAGATATTGATTGGAAATTGGAAATTGAGAGGCCTTCTAAAGATTCGGATTTTTATCTCTATAGAAGTGGACAATTTTTCTATAGCCATTCATTAAAAGCGACGAGAGAAAGAGAGAGAGAGTAGGTTTCGTTAAACTTGTTAATCTTCAAATCGTTCCAATTAAAAAATCCCGATCAGCGAAAGTAAAAATACCGTTTAGTCCTCACGACTGAGTAAACTGCCCGTAAGTAGATTAGTTTTCCGTTAGTCGATATAAGCGACTTAGAATTCTTCCCAAGAATTTCTTATTGCGGCCGCGTGGCTATCGTAAATTGTACGTTTACACATAACTATATATACCTGTACGAGTAATGTATTTAATTAATCGTCGTGTTTTCGTTATACAGTTCGCTCGAAGGTCTTCCGCGATACGTTCGTTTAGGAATTTTACTTAATAACCTAAACACATAATATCATCGGCTACATCTTCACGGTCAAATTGGCAACGGTTATACGAATCCAAAAAAAAAAAAAAAAACGATCGCAGCTAAATCGAAGCCCTTAAAATTATCTACTGCACGCCATTGCAGAATCCCCGCAGTTTAATTTTCTCGTCAAAAGTAAATACCGTCCAGACACATTTAATTAATAACTCATATTATAAATCTAACTATTCATTATATAGGTATAGGTATATAGTATTATATATATATTTATTTCTCATGTAGGTAGCGCAGAGTTACGTTCCCTTATCAGAATGGTATACGAGCCGCTTATCAGTAAACGCGGCTAGTATCTGTACCTTGCTCCAGTTTTCGTTACACGTACATAAAAACAGCGTGCGGATGTATTGCCTCAGCTATTATTAACCTAACATATCATGTCGCTGGCACACGCCATATATTAAAAGCAGAAAAAAAAAGAGGAAAAGAAAGAGCGAAGTTCTGTAATCATAAATAATTGTTAACGGTTATCTGGATATTTTGTCGCAAAGTTTTTCCTTTTTTTTTTTTTTTGTAGACTTACAAACGTGAATTTATAAATTTTTTAACAAGCTTGCCTCTCTCTCTCTCTCTCCCTCCGTCAGAGAATGAGTTGTTACATTTACTAATACGACACCTTGAACAGTTGGAACACGCCTACAGATCGTTTAACACGAATTATATAGACGTTAGGTTGTGTATCCACGTGATGGAAGTCGCACTTCTCGCTCTCGAACGGTTAGTTACAAGTTGTCGAGTTGTAGTGGTCGCCGCAGAGGAGAGGATCACTTCACTTTCCTCTCGAGACCACCGCGTCGTCGCCCCCCCAGGAATGCGGGATTCTTCCTCTCGACTTATACTCGACTTGGGTGGAATCTATAGCCAGGAGAATCACGCGACCCAGGTTACTGGGCAAACCAGTCTCGAAAACGGGTGCTTGTCGTTCCTCTGTCCCTTCGTCCCTCTATATACTCTGTCCTCTTCATACCAGTGGAGTAGGTATCATTATCGCGCCTACACGCGAAAGCCGGGGTTCTCTTCTATTCCCTATTCCTCCTCCGCGTTGGGTAAACCCATGGAGCAAACCAACCGTCGACTACGTTCCTTGCCCGACCCTCAAGGCCACGCAGAAGGTCTTCACACCGGTGTGACCTCAGTTCCGTCCGCGTGCCGTGGGCTCACAATTCCGTCTTTCACTTCGACTATATACCACAAGAGAAGAGAGACGAAAAACAAAACGAAACGAAAGAAAAAAAACCATGAAAAAAGACGAATAAAAAGTATAAGAAAAAAGGTGGAAGCGTGCAATGACTCCGAATCGGTTGAGTAACCGTGTATATTGGGTTGGCCAATCTTTCCTCCGACCACGGTATGAAGTATTATAATTTAAGACGCGATACGAGATACCTTCGGTGTTCCAAAATTCACGAATTATATATCAGTTTAAAAATGTCTGGTTAAATATTTCTTTTTTTTTCCATATGGAACACGATATTATCCATAACTTTTCCCTTTTCTCCGCAGCAGCCTCTTTTCGTCTCGATTCGCCGCGTCTCGTCCATCTCTCTCCCGCATTCATTTCTCTC
Source organism: Macrophya alboannulata (assembly GCA_949628255.1). Lineage (NCBI taxonomy): Eukaryota > Metazoa > Arthropoda > Insecta > Hymenoptera > Tenthredinidae > Macrophya > Macrophya alboannulata. Next base: position 11,719,784 of record OX451207.1, on the reverse strand, counting down.
TCCACTTTCGACCTCTTTCCATCTCACTCTACGTAGGTCGGCGGTTCCTGTTCCTGCGGGTATTGATTCTCGTTGGCGGGCGGTCACCGCCCCCGCAGCCGCGGCCGCCGCCGTCACTGCCACCGTCTGCTACTAGTCTACCCTTTTCCTTCTGTTATTCGCCTCTATCCTTTGGCTGAGTTCCTTTTATTTCACCCTTTCTCACCTCCTTTTCCATTTTTCGTTCGTTGTTTTCTTCGGACGTGAGGCTCGCGATCAGATAATGGGAGAAAAGCGAAGAAGAATGTTGTATAATATCGCAGTCTATGATAAAAGGGTGCTTCTTTCTCCTTTCAGGACCGAGTAGCTAGCTAGTCATGACTCCGCGGTCAGGGTTAAGAGCCTGACGGGTCGGCAGATAGCTTTAGGATAAGGATAGTCCTTGCCGAGAAGAGGGTGCGTTGACACGAAGGTCGAGACCTCCGGAGGGGTTGTGCTGCGACAGCCGGGCCGTCGTCAGGAGGGATATTTTCAAGACGGTCGTAAATTTACTCGAAGAGCTACATTTCAAACCGCGATCTAGGGCAACCTTGAGAGTTTACCCTTAAGCCCCTTATCGCAACTGGTTGCCTCTTTAGCGACAAGCGGAAAGCGGTTTTCTAATCTTCTGAATCATTCTCTAATAATGAAGGGACGTTATGGACCTTGAAAAAAGCGGTTCTTCAAGGCATGGTGAAGAAATTTGTCGATAACGAAAAGTCAACTGAGATGAAGTGAAGTTGTTCAAGTTTTTCACAATTTACACAAAGTCGATACTTTTGACAGTGATTGATTTGTTGTTAGTGGATCGTTGGTCATAACACAACGCTTAGGCCAGTTTCGAAGGTGTCCCAAAGCGGTTCAATTTCCGAATTCGATTTCCTCAATTGATACCGCGAAGTTCAATTTCCTACGAAATATACGTGACATTTACACACACACACGTAACTGTGATATATATGCATGTATGTACATTATTCGTATGTATGTACATATTTCTATCGAATCATGCATTTAATACATTTCACCGAGTACATATACCCATACCGGAAAGCTGGGGAAGTAGGGAGGAGCTTTGGTATCGATTTAAGCGTTCGGACCACACGTTGGCGACTACATTCTGTCCGGTAAGGATCACGGGCTTGGTTCCCGCTGCGTACATCTCCGATGCATTAAGTTTGACCCTCCGGTATCATTCTTTTACGCAGAAGTCCCCTGCGCAGCGTTGATATATTTTTCCTATGTACATTATACTACATACATAATGCCATTCGCGTTTACGTCCTTTCACAATTTTTGTTGGACGTTATTTTCTTCAGTTTTCTCTCCGTTTGGCAAGCGCTGGCCGCTTTTGCCTCCAAATATCGGAATTTCGGTGTTTGTAAACACTTATGGTCTTGAGCAAATATCGATTACGAGAATTGCTGACTAAGCCCTCATGGCTCTCCGCACGCTGGTAAAAGCCTGGGATTAGACGATTTTGCGATTCGAGAATGGATCCCTTCACGCTGTTAATAATCTCATAAAATTTATACGTATGTATGTATGTATGTATGTACATGAATTGCTTAAAAGCAATTACGTGCCCGTCGTTTCTGCTTTGATATTTTAGTCATCAGATATTTTCCCTTTTGGTAGGTATTTCTGAATATATATTTACATGCCTACGAGTTTTGAAGAGCGAAGAATCTCATTTGCATTTCTGACTGAATTTCCGACCTCCTGGATGCCGGAACGAGTATCTTAGGCGACGTCTGGCGTCCCGACGATAGAATTCACGTTGTTTTTGGCACCGTGTTCGGAGTGCGGTGACCCGCACATAGGTAAATGAGTTTGATCTATCAGGAAGTTGTAGAAGCGCTGCGGGATGGAAAATTAATTGAACCAACGTATCGATGCCGCGTTGATTGGATGTGACTAATTTCTCCGCATATTTTAGGGTACAGCTGTCCATCAATAGAATATCCATATTTACACCCTTGTATCGCAGTTAGATGCACAGTAAAAACTGACATCAAACTATCTAAAGAATTGAATTTTTATCATGGGTCTACGATTTAGGTCTGCACATATCTTTCCATACCATTAAACCAGGTATCAAGCTATTCTCGAATAACTTTTAAATCCACATATATTTATGTATCTCTCTATACAGTAGAACGTGCATCACATATTGTAACCATGTATTTTTTTTTTATCGCTGTAGAAAGTCGTATAAATATTACGACCATTCGTACATATCACATTCAAAGAGCGAACGAACAAGGTGTGTGAAATTTAACGGTAGTCCTAGTCCTCCATATAAAAATACAAATCTAGATGAATTCAGAATTCTTCCTGAATGTAAAGCTAATATCTCAGGTTAAAATTTGGGATGTATCAAGTGCCTACCGTGGATTCCAGTTTTAGTCGTTAGTCTGACTGCAGTCCCTCTTCTGTGTGTGCGTATTTTTTTCGTCTTTTTCTTTTTCCAGCTGAGTTTTAGTCCAAGGTTAGCATATTTCTCTTATAGTGGATTAATCCAGTGAATCCTGACTTTAAGGTTCGCGCAAAGTCTCTGATCTAATGGGTAAGACTAGCCATAATCGCTCCTTGAATTGGCCCGTGCCGTCCTTTGAGGGAGGATTTCCTTCCTCTTCCCTCTTTCCCTGTTTTACCCGTTTCCCATTCCCATCCCCAGGGGTTGTGTTTGGGTGCCGGCTTCGGCGCCTTGCGTTGGCCTAGGTCACGGCGCTTGCTCTCCCACGGAAGGAAGGATCTCTGAGAGGAGACCTCCTCCTCCTATTCCTTCTCTTTCTCTTCGTCCTCCGACGTTCTTCCTTTACGCTCTGTGGGTGGGAGTGAAATCAACGGCTTGGCTCGACGCCCGTTTTCGATGCTATCGGCCTTCGCCTCAAGCTTCGACCCCAGAACCACTTTGAAGATACATTTGCAGTGTCTCTTGCTTCAGCGCACTTTGCTTCCCACTGGATAGGAGTCGAGATCTTGTTCGGTGACACTTGTACAAGAACCTCCAATCCACATTGCGGTAGAGTAAACCCTCCTCCTTTCTTCATACACACCTTGTAACAACAAACTACGTTTTATGCTTGTCATCATTTCCGACAAATTAGCTCCATTTCTTTTTCTTTTTATCTCACGGAGATCGTGTCTGATAGGTTTAGCAACTCACTTTACATGAAACTGATGTTTATCGCTTCATGTTTTGGTAATTACAAAGATAAGACAATCGCAGAGTCGGACTATTCTAGAATTATCAGATTAATTCATATAGCAATAGATTCGATCTTTGGTCAAATCTTGCGCCTTTTCATTCTTTCATGGAATATTTTTTTAACCAAAAGAACATTGGCTGAAATGTTTATCACTCTTGTTTTTTTCTTCTCCTCCAATTTTCTGTCGCGTCGTGATTTCTGGAGGAAAAGTTCATCGATGACCGTGAGATTTGAATCACTTTAAATAAAACGTACATAACAAGCATGGTTTTTTTTTTGTTTTTTTTTTTTTGTTTTTGAGCAAAAGTACCTCAAAACGTATATATGAATATGATCTCTGTCTTATTTTTCCTTGTGGAGTTAAAAACCGTTTTATTTTTTGGCTTATCTTTCTCCATCGGTACAGCAACTGCAATTTATTCAACTATAGCATGACAATCGTGGTCGATCTTCGTAGGTGGGTGGTAGCCTTGTATAGGTATACAGTATCTGGATATATATTTCTTTGTTGCATTGAGCTGCAGTGCGAAGGTCAACCACTAGTCTGGTGTAAAAAAGAGAATGTAAAGTAGACGGAAAAAAGGGCGTACCTGTATCTTCAAAGTATCTTCAATTTGGTTACCAAACTATACTCGTACAACGTGCTTACAAACATACTAATTTCCTAATCATCACTAATTTACTCGACTACTCGACATAAACTGGAACATGAAGCTCTGTAATCAATGCATCGATCCCTCTGTAACCGTGTACGTCCTGTAATGTCTCCTTGCACCCATATGCAGTTTTTTGCATGGTACATCCCACGCTGAAAGAGCGCTTTTAATGATAGGATGCATTTATTCTATCGGCCTTAAAATGAGGCGGTAAAACGATGAGACAGACTTCTCATGGCTTTTTACTCCTCATTCGTGAGTTAGTATAAAATTAGGCGATATCTAGGGTAATTAATTTGCAGAAGTAATTGAAATGTCTTGAGCAGCAAGATGAGTTCTCTTTGAGGTTTTTCGAGCTCTGTGAATTCGAAGATTTTTTGGAATCTCGGGAGAGACTGGACACGCGGCTGGCGCAAGCTCGGTGCATAAAGCTTGATGTCCTAGTCGAGCAGCGATGGGTGATTGCCATTTTCAAGAGACTGATTAAATTGCGAGGCGCAGCGGCCATTGCGCATTCTCTCGGTCTATCTTTGTCTCTCTCCATACTTGTTCGCTGTTCTTCCTCTCCTCTACCTTCCTCGCCTGCATAACCATGGAAACGCCATGTTGCGGTCTTTTTCCTCTTTTCTCTTCCTTCCTTGTCTTCCGGTTTTGCATTTTATTTTGCAGCAAATGCTATAGGGTATAGAGGGTGTAACTGAAATCGATGGAGGTATTTTCGCGCACGAAACGCCCGCCGCTTCTTGGTCTACCGTAAATCCGCGATAACACATACGGGCGTATGAGAAGATAGATATATATGCTTTAAAATGATTTGACGAAAACGATTTAGACACCTCGTAAAATGTTTCTGACTACTTTTTCCCTACCGCGATTTACAAAAGTGTTTTAATTGAAGAAAAGCGCGGGAGATTTGCGTCATATAGGACCTTCACCCTTTGAACTTTTTGATAAAAACTTCAAGAGTCTGACGACTCCTCTACGCGGTGTTACGTTCTAGATGATTAATTATTGACGCGATTTTATAGAAGGGGTGTAAGACGAGGTAAAAATTAATGTAGTACCTACGCCTGAGCCGGAGCTTAGGTTTGAACCTGAAATTATTCTGAGGATTTCTTGGCGCCACTCAAAAGCTAATTTTCGCCAATTGGGTTGTTAAGGGTGTTTGAATTGGCGTAATAATCCAAGACTGCCGAAATCCAGGCAGTAAACAGTATTAAAACTTCTAAATCGTTTACTCTGGAGCTGTAGCTTATTCGAAACAAAGTTTAAGTTGCAATTCGCCCGCGGATAAGGGGAGTGACTCTAATCTGGCTTCGTTATATTACCAATTATGCGCAGTTATTATGCCGATCAAACATATATCTATATTATTCAATACACGTCCCTTATGATCACGTGATTTCAGTGAAAGAGATCAATCTTATGTAGGTAGTTATAATTGGTTAGACCTGCAATTTTAAGTGAACAATTTAATTAAAGTGGCTAGTGCGATGATTTAAGTGTCGTGTCGACAACGTTCCAAGATACTCGAGTTCAAAGATTCCTGAACACTGTGGCAGAGATTATTTAATTTTTTCTCATCAATCAATGCATCGTCATAACATTAATTATAGCCAATCAAGTCTAAAACATGTTTCAAAACTCCGCGTATACTTCCGGTGCATCTAACTTGGACATGGTGTTCTAATAATTTTCTTGTCTTTGAAATATGTTCAATGAAATATACATAATGGAACAATAACTTCAATAGAAACTTGAAAATTTTCAACATGCCATACCTGATGCAAGAAAGTGATGCTTTTGTCCATGAACAGTTTTCTTTAGCTTCAAGAGGCTATCTGACTGAAGTGAATTGTTTCAATCAAAAAATTAAATCGTACGACAGTTCACAGTTTTTGTCATTTCTTAGAGACAATTATTTCAATCGGTTAAGAATTCAACGGTCCTCGGAGTCTGCCTAACATCAACGAGAAACTGTTACCAATAGATTTTCGATTAGCTGAATAGATGAAAAAAAAATTATCTTCTTTTTGGACGTCCATTAAAAAACTGACAATGGGTCATTACGCCAAGCCTATCATCACCACCCTATAAGCTTACAAGAAAATTAATTCTCAGTATGGTCATACTAGTATCTTCCTGACGGTAATTTTTCTTCCATCCAATTTTTGAACTACGAAAATCGGTAATGTCAACGAATTTCAATGACTTTCACTATAGTTTTTAAACTGCTTCAAAGAATAAGGTTCAGCAATAACTCCTCTATTTTCGCTGAATCAAAGGTGTCTACACTAGCGTGGAAAAAAGTTGAAGTTCCAATGACAAGGATTTAAAACTGGCTATCCTCCAGCCATATCGGTTTGACCTATCACACTTTTGGTTTATCGGAAGATGCGACAGTGCAGACCTTCTCTCGCCACCATCAAGGTTGAAACAGGCTGCAATACCTCGATTCTTGTATCAGCCAGACAGACAGCCAGCCAGCCAGCCAGTCGATCCAGGCGCTACCTCTGCCTCTACCTCTACCTCTTCTACCTTGCTGTTGTTTTCGTTTTGCAGTAAGTTTTATAGCAGCGAGTTTAAATCGCGAGGTTGCCGGTTTTCACTTCATGGAAAAATAAACGAAATCAAAGTATAAGCATCATACATTCGCGATAGTATAGAGTTTAGACTATAGTGGCTGCAGGATTCAGGTACGCGATAATCTTTGATGAACACGCGAGTATTGCGTCAGATCTGAAGTCTCACAGAAGTGTGACATATTAGATTCACAGAATCTCATGAAAAGCTGCTCACCGTCAAGCCTTTTACTTTTGCGGATCGCTCTGTTACGCCGTCTGTCTACAGTTCTCGGCATGCATATTATACACGTGAAAGAGCACCTTGACGCCCCGTCCAACTGGCAGACAACCATAAATTTTCACGATGCTTTTCACCCAGCTTTCCTCGCCATCGCTACCACGATCACCGTCACCGTCACCGCCGAGGCATTAACCCAGACGACATTTCTAAGGAGATAAACTCGTGCTGATGACTTCATCCTCTTACCCCGCTATGCTGTACCTACCGACCTTTTAAAAGCTCTTTGACTGTTGTACTTTGAAACAGCAAAGCGACCGAAGCGAAGAAACGTGAATTAGACGCTAGCGTTGTTGTGTCTTTTTGTGTGAGTCGCATGACGCCGCTTCTATACGCGTCGTTGTCTCCCGCCTCAAATAGATTTCTTTCTTTGGCCAAACCCGCAACTCCAAGGACATGTGGAGATCTCTTATTGTCGATTCTAAAAGAGAACAGAAAATGTTTCGAATCCATTCGAATTTATCAACGATTTTATTTCTTTTTTTATTTTATTTCAGTCCCCTGGGGTTATGCCAGGATTTTACGGCGATACCGGGGCAGGTTTTCGGCCCGCAGCTGGATTCGGAAACACAGTTTGGCACCAAGGAGTTGGTCCTGTTGGTGCCGTTACGGTAGAGGCTGCCCCAGCAGCCTGGCCCCCTCAACAATTCATTCAGCAAATCCCAGCGCCAAATCAGCTCGAAGAATTGAGATATCACACTCAATACAGCGCTGCAACTCCCTATCATCCACAGCCTGGTGAGTATCAGTTTTAGTGATCGTGTTAATTCGAAACTAAGTCGTTTTATTTCCGAAGTTTAATTTTAACAAACTTCAGACCGTTATAAAACGTTGAGAAAGACTTAATCGAAATACTCGCTGTAGTTTACGCTATTAATATTAGATCTTTATTTGGTTTCAGTTGCTTATCAGCAACAGGCTTTCATTACGACGGATCAGTCCGCGTTTCAACGGGCTGGGACGACCGGACAATACGCTATCACGGGACAACCGTCGCCTTTAGCACCAGTGGTAGGCCAATCGGCAGCTACGACTGTCCAAAGACCTCTTAACGGTCAGTTTATGGACCCAGCTTCCACAGCGGGTCAACCAGTGGGTTACGAAAGACAGGAGTATGTTAATGGATACCAGCAGCAGGTGAGCCAGAATGTCGAATTCTAGGTAAATTGAGCCGCTTTTCTGTTTCTTTTTTTTCACTCTTGTGAAATGTATATTTTTTTTGTTAATCACTGCTCAGGGTACCTTTAAGGTTGAAGTCGTGCTTGTCGTGCAGAATTAACGGATTATGAGTAATACCTAGTACTGATTCAATTAACGATAGCAATATTTTGTTCCAGGATGTCACTATGGCTCCTCCTCCTTCGACAACTCCGACAAGTCGTAGTAGTTCCGTTCATATGGAGACCCAGTCCAATCAACAAACTCAACAACAACAACAGCAGCCGTCATCGGACACGCAAGTAAAAGGCTTTGCCGCGATTGCCGCTGGCAGTGTGTCGGGAAACGAGATGCCTGGGTATCCACTTCAACAGGGCCCGCAGAGTTTACACAGCTCTAACGGATATCCAGGCTACGTAGAAATGGGTCAACAGCAAGCGCAAAATCAATGGCAGACTCAGGTCGCACAACAACAACAACAGCAGCAGCAACAACAACAGCAGCAGCAACAACAGAATCAACAGCAAATGCAACAGCAGACTGTATCTGACGCAAATCAGCGTCATATATGGTCCGATACTAATACTAGTGCGAAAATTGGTAGCGTGAACAGTATGACATGGTCTGACGGCAGTTTACAGCAACAGCAACAGCAACAACAGCAAAGCCAACAACAACAGATGCAAAATCAACAACAGTTACAAACGCAACAACAAGAGCTTCAGAATCAGCAACAAAGACTGCAGAATAGTTTGAAGCAACAGAGCGAGCAACAAGCTCTCCAAAGTCAACGTCAACAGATACAAAATCAGCAGCAAAGCCTTCAAAATCAGCAAGAGCTTCCAAGACCAGCGAGTCATATGAGCTGGGAAAATAGCAGTATTAAAGAACCACAGACTCCGCAATCTTGGACGGAAAGTACGGACAATCAACAGCAACAAGCACAGGGGAATTGGCCACAACAAAGTCCGAAGCTAAGGGACAATCAGAATCCACGACTGACGCCGTCCGCTCAACAGCAAAGTCAGCAAGGCTGGCCTCAGCATTCTCCAAAAGTTAGTGACCATCAAAGTCAACAACAAAATCCGAGAATGACACCGTCTGGTCAGCATAATTGGCAACAGAGTAGTCCTGAAAATCAGAATCAACAGTCCAGCCAACAAAATCCAAGGCTTACACCGTCTGGACAGCAGATTCAACAGCAACAACAACAGCAGCAGCAGCAGCAGCAGCAGCAGCAGCAGCAACAACAACAGCAACAACAACAGTGGCAGCAAACAAAAATTGAACAAAATCCAAGATTGACTCCATCCAATCAAATGTCCTGGCCTGATACGCCAACTAGTCAACCAAATTGGTCACCAAGTAGTTTGAAGAGCGACGGAAGTCAGCAGCCTCAACAACCTTGGCCAGATACTCAACCTAGTCCAAGAAGAACTCCTGGGCATCAGCCTGGGGCATGGCAGAGTCAAACATCCCAGGAAAATAAAATGGACAATCAAATGAACTGGTCGCCGAACTCAACGGCCGAGAATCAAGCGACGTGGGGTCAACAGGCGACGAAACAAGACATGCAAAATTCAGGGGAAAGAATTTTGTGGCAACAAGGAGCGGAGAATAATAAACAAAACGGTTTTCCAGAGAATCAAGATACCCAGGATACAATGTTCTCACAATCCAACAGAGTCAATCTTAATAGTCGTTTGAAAACTATGATATTGAATAAGCAGCAGCAACAAATGCAGCAGCAACAGCAACAACAACAGCAACAACAGCAAATGCAGCAACATCAGATGAACCACCAAGAACAACAACAGCAGCAACAACAACAGCAACAACAACAACATCATCTACATCATCAGATTGGCCAACATCCGAATGGCAATAATCCAAATGCAGATTTTCCAACGGATGATAGATTGAGAGAACCGAACGAAAGCGCTGAAAAATTACAGGAGAAAAGATCGGGGGAGTATATGAATCAAGCAGCCATGATGTCAATGGCACAAACCAATGAATCAATGACCGGTAATTTTTTATTGCATAGCCACCACCCTCGGGCCAATAGTTTGCCCGACGGTGGTGGCTTATGGGAGTGGACTGGAGGAGGAAGTAACGTAAGCAATAGTAACATGTTGCCAGAAACTGGGATAGCTGCTATTGAAAATTTCATGAAATACGCTACCGTTGAAAAGGACGTAACCGATAAACCGACAGAAGTTCAAGTACAACATCCCCCCTGGACAGATCCTAAGACTAAACTTACGGACGATCAGAATATCGATGACAAATCGTTCCAACAACGGCTATGCATCGACCAAAATACTGAAAACGTATTTTCGAAACAAGAAAGTCAAGATCAAACTTTTCACGATCAAGAAGAGCCCAAGAATACTGAAGAAAATATTGCTTTTGTTAAAGATCCTAGCGATACCCAAGAAGGAGAGACTTTCGGGGTCGAGAGTCTGAAAGATTCTCCCAAATTCGAACCAGAAAATCTTGAAGACGAGGTGAAATATAACTCCGAGCAAGTTATCAAGCAGGAAATTGTTCCCTACAATTGTTCACCGTTAGAAAGTACAACGGAATGTTCGACAATTCAAGATGAAATCACGCCTGATCTCGACGCGATAGTGAAAACTGAGCCGGATCTTAGATCGGATCTACTCGTATCAGAAACTAACTATAAGTTTAGGGGTGACGGGGGACCAGCTATGGTTACATCAGAAATTGGCTCCTGGTGCTGTCGAAGAGGTGGTACCGAACAACCTACGCCTGAACATCTACGGGAAGGTTGTTGCCAAGGACTGCAGACCAGGGATGAAATTTTGGCCGAACCTCCGCCAAAGGCAAACTCACAGGAAGTCAAAAGCGAAGGACCTAATAGTCCGAGAGCCGCACCAACGCCAAAGTTACAGGACCATTTGGATAAACTGAAGAATAATGTTAGGACCGAAGTTCCGGACTGCAACTGCTTTCCAGCTGACAAATGTGAGTTGAAAATGTGTATTCAGCACGACACTAACATTGAGAGAACACACTAACCATGGGTCATGACACACAATGTGAAACATCGTACACATATGTGATATTTAAAAATGGTGAAGGATAATATTGATACACATGAAACGAGTCTAGTCAGTGCTTTTATGCAATCAATCAGTATTAACGCGAGGGACGGGGATTTTAATTGCTTCTTTCGTTGAGAGTCGGTGTTGTAAATAAAATACAGTTCAACCAAAAGGTCCACCCGAACCCGGTTCATACTACACGCATCTTGGTGCCGCGGCGAGTCTATCCGATCTTCGTAATGATCTTGAAAGGAGAACAGGACTGAAGGGAATTGCAATAAGATTTGAGAAAGTTATCTACACCGGGAAAGAGGGGAAAACAACGCAGGGATGTCCGATGGCGAAATGGGTAAGTCTCAGATAAATAATACACGCGGATTAAAACGCCTATTTTACGCAGTCACGTTTTATACCAAAAGCATTTCCACAGGTAATCCGACGTTCTGGTCCTGACGAGAAAATTCTTACCGTAGTAAAACATCGCCAAGGTCACAAATGTGCCACGGCTTGGATAGTCGTCGCTATGGTTGCTTGGGAAGGTGTTCCAACACACGAGGCTGACAGAATTTATTCTCTCTTAAGCCACAAATTGAATCGTTTTGGTCTTCCGACCACCAGAAGATGTGGAACTAACGAACCAAGGACATGTGCCTGTCAGGGTCTGGACCCAGACACTTGCGGAGCCAGTTTTTCGTTCGGTTGTTCCTGGTCCATGTATTACAACGGATGCAAATACGCGAGAAGTAAAACCGTCAGAAAGTTTCGTCTCTCTGTGCGGACTGAGGTGAGAATTATTTAAGTTCTGGTCGATCGAGAATATCAATTATGAATGATAGTAATCGTCTGTAAATAAACATATCATCTACTTACGTTGTAGGAACAAGAAGTAGAAGAACGAATGCATGTCTTGGCTACATTATTGTCTCCTCTTTATCTGAGTCTTGCACCGGAAGCTTTCAACAATCAAACGCAATTCGAACGCGAGGCAAGCGAATGTCGACTTGGATTCAAACCTGGACGACCATTTTCCGGTGTTACAGCTTGCATAGACTTTTGCGCACATTCGCACAGAGATCTGCACAACATGAATAACGGTTGTACTGTGGTAAGTGTGAAAATTTTGATATTGTAATCCGGATTGATGTTGAATTTGAGGATTTTTTCCGATGCTTACGGTGTTGAGAACACTGTAAGACCTTCTATTTTCAAATTTATCAAAATCTCGTGTTCATTTTCAGGTGGTCAGTCTGACGAAACATCGATTATTGACGAAACCAGACGACGAACAGTTACACGTTCTTCCATTGTACATCATGGACGAGTCTGACGAGTACGGTTCAAAAGAAGGACAGGAGGAAAAAGTTCGTTCAGGAGCAATCGAAGTATTGAGCAAGTGAGTATCTAAACTTATATCGCGATTTCATTACACCGTGACTATTCGCTATTGAATCATTTGAAGCTGTGTTGGTGAAAAAATGTTTACGAAAAAAAATTTATTCAGAAAAAAAATTCACCAGCCAACTGAAAACACGTTTGTCTATACAATCTGTATTATTAACTTGCGTTTATTCGCTGTTCCAGATACCCCTGTGAGGTAAGAGTTCGGTCAGTTCCCTTACAACCTTGTAGACGTCATGGTAAAAAGAGAAAAGAAGACGAGCCGGATGCAGCAAGTAACAAAAAAGACACAGTCAAGAATTCAACCGAAAAGGCAATTGAACCATCGAGAGTACCAGTGCATCAAGAGCCGCACAGAACACCTGGGAGAGATCCATCTCTTTCTTTGGAAATGGCGACTATGCTCGAAGGAATGGATGCGCAACTGCAAAGCTCTCAAGTGTCTTCAACTGTTTTGGACAGTCCAGTTTCGATGTATCAGGGATGGGGCTATCAAGGAGATCAGCAATGGGCGAGAAGTGGTTGGCTTGACCAACGTAAAAATAACTGGTTAAATCCGTGGGGCGAATATCCGTTCGGTGGATTAGAAAGGGACATAAAAGTCGACCCAGACAGCACGAGCTTAGATGAAACTAGACCGAGGAGTGCCTTCTCTCAAGAAGACATGAGGCCAGGTTCGAGAAACTTTCCGAATTCAACTGTGGAATCGCCGAGGGGAAGCTACGCTCTTTCTCCGAGAGGTCATCCCGTTTCTCCGAGAAGTTCTTACCCCAATACACCTGGCGAAGCTTCTTACTCCATGTCTCCGAGGGGATATCCAAACACGCCTCAAGAACAGAAAATGTCGTCACCAAGGAGCACTGGATATCCTTGTGGCACGCCTACCAATGATGGAACTCACCATTTCGGTTCGCCAAGTTCAAGGAATTACCAAAATGCTGTTATGGATAATAGTCGACAAGGAACACCGTCGCCAAGAGTTGGATTTCACCCATCGCCCCATCCCGACGTAACGCAAAGAAACGTTTCGCCGAGAGTTGGATATCAAGCAGCTCCGTTAGCGTCACATGAGGGTCAGCATGGGAGCCAATCTCCAAGTATCACCTATTCTAGAAATATGCATCCGAATTATATGGAGAGTCAAAATCAGTTGAAGCTAAATTCGCCGAGACCACAGATCGACCCGAATCAACAAAGATATCCCAGCAATATTGGCCAAATGCAAAGTTGCAGTATGGGTAATCAACAGCCGGCTAAATTACCATCCCCGAAATATCAAATCGATCATAATCATCAAACATTTTCAAATAGATTACAGCACAGTTTTCCATCACAAGAAATACCTCAGCCTTCGAGAACTCCTGGTTACAGAAATCCAAGCATGGAATCTAACGAATGTCACGATTTATTTTCGGGAGGTTCTACCGGGATGGCTTCACCGTGCATGGATAATAGTGGTCATAAATCATTGCCTCATTCACCAAATTCTAGAAGCAATTATCAGGGAATGCAAAACTCTGATTATCTCCCCACAATCGATGGTCATCAATCCGTACATCAACGTCAAAATTTAATGGGATTATCAGAGGCTAAAAAGTCTAATAATTCTTGTGCGAAAAGTGTATCACACAGACAATCAGATCTGACGCGATCAGCGGCGAGTCCTTTCGTCCCAGCATCGCCAGATCACAGCGGTTCTTGTGGGAACAATAATAACAATAATTGGAACACACTGAATAATTGGGGATCGAATATGAGTAGGGCCGCGGAACAACAGGGTACAACGCATCATCAAATTGAATCCAACGTTTTGAACGAAAGGGTTAATCAGCACGAGCAACAGAAGAATTCGGCCTCCTGGAACGAAAGAGTTATGCAACATAATGAAAACCCGAAAACACCGTCTTGGGAAACGCCGATGGAACCTTCCCCGTTTAGGGTACCAAAAGGAAGACCACCGTCGCGGACTGCGCCGAATCAAAATCTCCCAGAGCCGAATACCTTCCAGAATTCATTCGCCAAGACTTTCCTGAAGCCGCAGGAACCGATCAAAAGCAATTTACCATTCAGTGAAAACGTAGCTGCGAACAACGTGAACTGTAACACTATGCAAAACAATGCCAACAACGTTTTGAATCATCAGAAGCGAGCGGAATGGCCGGAAGATAAATTACGAGAAGGTTTTCACGACGGTAGACAAGAAGTTCCAAACACGAACCCAAGCTGCCTGGCATGGGCCGAAGAAATGAAACAGATACAAGACTTTCACGCTATTTCTGGCCTCGGACATCACCCCTTTTCCCAATACAGTTATCCCTCGTATCCAGTGTTTGAAAAACCGTATCCCAACACATGGGAGGGGTACAATTACCACCAACCTTATCATCAGTCGCCTGAATACCCTCATCAGTTTTATCAACAGCCAAAAAGAGAGCCGTGTTTTCACTCACCGCAATATCCTTACCAAGGGATGAGCCCCTATCATCAAGGAATGAATCCGGGATGGGCAAGATGGGAAACTCCCCGATGGGATATATACGGTCCTCCGTCTTATTTTCCCGTTGTACCCGAGCCACCACCAAAAGCGGAACCGCTCGGGGAAGTCACAGACTTCTCAGACAACGAGGAATGTTTTAAAGACCCGCAGATGGGAGGTGTAGCAATAGCCCTTGGACATGGTAGCGTTTTATTCGAGTGTGCAAAACACGAGATGCATTCTACTACCGCGTTGAAAAAACCTAATAGAATAAACCCGACGAGAATCAGCCTCGTTTTTTATCAACATCGAAATTTGAACAGACCGAGACACGGGTGGGATGAATGGGAGGAAAAAATGAGACTTAGGAAACTTGGAATCACTGCTTCCACCGCTCCTTCGACTCCTACAACACCTACGAGCCCTAGTGCAACGAGTGTCGAGAAACTACCACCTTTACCTCATATACCAATAGTACCAAGCTCCCAGTTCATGATGAGATCACCGACGTACACTACCATGACGTGGACAACGTTGTTCCCCATGCATCCGTGCATGATTACCGGTCCTTATCAGGAGGGTGGAGCGATTGGATGAGTTTTTACTAAAACGAAGTACAGTTCAAGTCTACGTGATGGTTTTGGAAAACTTGGATCTTGCCTTCGGACGTAAAGTTCACGGAGATTATACGAATACCGCTGATGTCATAGAGGTGAAAATTTTGACAATGCATGATGAGGTATCGCGTGTATTTAAAACCGATCTCCGCTCCGAGATAAAGGGAGGGGAATTCTCCTGTTGAAGTTGGATAAAAAACAAAAAAAAAAAAAAAACAAAGAACGTGTCTCGAAATGTTTCTTCAATCGGTTGGTTATTATAACTTAAAGCTCAGAGTTTAGACGCTGTTTAAATCGAACCTGAAATAGCACTGCCATTTTTCTATTTCACGTCCTACTCGATGATGTATGTTATATTTTACTTGATGATATATTCAAGTCGCGGTAATATGTGTGTTGATGAGGAGTGTCAAAAAATTCAAAACGCAGAAATGAATATAATGAAATAAAATATTAATGAAAAAAAAAAAAAAACGAAAAATAAATAAATAAAATAAACTCGATGAAACTGTATGAAGCAGCTGAACGAATAATCCAAGATCTTAGGCGTGACTCGAGCTAATTGCTCCTGATTTTTTTTTTCACCAATATAATATGGTGATAACGGGAGGAGAAGAAGACTATGAGCACTGGCCATTTCTTATCGTGCAAAGACCTCTGTATTTAATTTCGATTGATTTATACACTAAGATGAGTCGCACGCGTGGTAACGAAACGTTTTGTTTGCTGAGAGAGAGCCCAGGCGTTTCGAAAAAAATCGACAATAAGATCAAAATAACAAAAACAAAAAATAAATAAATAAATAAATAAAAAAAAGAATAAAATGGCGCGGAGATTAGAATCACGCGTGAGATTCAAAAATTGCAGATTATAATTAGCGTTTGACCTATGTAGAATTGTGAAGGCGAAATTTTAAGAAGGTTCTAAGCCTTGCACACTGGTGACAATGCTGTTAGTTGTAAACGTTATTAAGTAATATACGTTACAAGTAACAAATCGTGTTAGTAGCACTATATCATTATGACTATGATTATTATTATTATCATCATTATTATTAATTATTATTATTATCATTATCATTATTATTATTATTAGCTAGTCCATGCCCAGGTCACATACTATATTGTATTACGAATTTTCGCACGCATATATAACATTACTATTATTATTATTATACTCAATCTATCACAATTGTCATTGAATATGAATTTCATTCTTAATTAGGTTGACGATTATTTGTATAGCTACTGCACAATCACATTTTTTTTCTCTATTTTGATTGAAAGAAGACGAAAAAAAAAACAAAGCAAAACAAAATGAAACGAAACAAAAAAAAAACAAAACTCAACAAAAAACAAAATGATCTCAAGTTTATTAATTACGGTAATTATCTTATTTTTTAGCCTTTGTACATTGTGCTTGTTATTTCGTATTTATTCGTATACGCTGCACTATCTGCACTAAATAGTAAGTATAAAGTATGGTTAACATGCAAATTAAAAAAACAAAATAAAAAATGAAGAATAAAAAATAAGAAAAAAAATGAAAATAAAAAATCGAAAAATAAAAATAAATAATTAAATAAAAATACTAACCACTCGCTGCGAGGCGACTGAGTACAAAGCATTTTTTCTAACAATCATGAGTAACATACATATAAAAAATAACAAAAAACACAGAAATACGCCATAGCCGTATCACGTGGTGATCGAGTGTGGCCGATGCAGTTTCTTACTCTTTTTCTTTTTTTTTGTTCTAAAGAAATTTTGTGAGTGTCGACCAAGTTTGGAATGTATTTTTTTTTTTTTTTTAATTGCTTCCAAATATTACGTACTAAATTATATTTATACGTATTACGTATACGAGAAGTATTTTAAAATCTCTCTAAATTAGCCACACTCAATTTAATAAATGACTCAAATCTATAAAGTTGAAGCTCATATACGATGAAATTCGTATATTAAATTATACAAATTACGATTTTTAAATTAAATATTATTTATATTATTTCAATTGTGTATATACCTAAATCCCATAGGTCATATTAATTTCAGACCTATTTTAATTCTATACCTTTCTTTCTTTCTTTTTTTTTTTTTTTGTTTTGTAGCAAGTATAACATAATATTTAGCATTGCTTTGCTAAATTTCAACTATTTATTTATTATTATACATATAAATATACTATTGTTTTTGATTCTAGGCAAATTTAGGATGATTTTAGATGATTTCTATCGACTTTTACATCAAGTATATTATTATTATTATTATTATTATTATTATTATTATTATTATTATCTCTATTAATTATTATTATTATTATTATTATATTATTACTATTAAATAATTAATAATATTATTAGAAGTACTGATTGATTATGGAGTTTATTTCCTTTTATTTGTTTTTTTTCTATTCACTTTTCGACACGCGGAGTCCGGATCCCGGAGAATCGGGAACGACCCCGAGTATTATAAGAATCATTAATATATTATCATTCATTATTATCACGTATAATAAATTAGTAATATAATGTAATTTAATTATTTATTGATTAAGTTTGACAAAGTGTTATTGTACTACTACTTTTAGCTAACTATATATTTTATTACGAAACACTGATGCTGGAGCATTGCTGCACCGTTATTATTTTGGCTTGGTGTTCTTTGTCACTTTTGGAATATTTGACACGGTGCCTAAATCAATGAAAGAAATAAAAGAAACAACCAAATAAAATAACAAAAAAAAGTACATGAATAACAAATAATACATCGCACATCGTATAGCGTCAGGGTTTTGTATAATCTATTCCAAAATTTGTATAAGGTAAGTTCTTTAATATTTGGAAGATGTGAGGACGGACAGAGATATTCAGAAAAAAATACTCGATTTTTTCTTTTCTTAAACAATGAATCATTTTATCGAATCAGTTTTGAAAATGTATATAATACATATATACATAAATGTATGCTCATACCAACGACAGTACAACCATGTCATGATCCATAGTGTAATCATTTTATAAATTTTCATGTCCAATTTTTCAATTCTAAGAATTCTCTCAGATATATACTATATATAATATCTATAAGTCGATCACTGCAGGAAGGCACAAATACGAAATAATTTCTTTTGCTCCTTGTAAAGAAAAAAAAAAAAAAAACAAATTAAGAAGAAAAATAAATAAATAAAAATGAAACAAAAATTTTAAGATTAACTTACATTAGTAGTGCCATGGTAGTATTTGATGAATCGTTTTCAAAGTTATTATATATATATATTTTTTTTTGTTTTTCTTTTTTTTTTCTTTTTTTTTTTTGAATTACATTGGGATCGTCGTGACGCAAGTAACTGCGGTTTTTAAAGCAAGATTTTTAATCATAGTTCCATTAGCACATAGATTCTAACGTGACACGCCTGTAATTTCGTACTGGCGTTTTGAACATTTTAATTAAATGGTATTGAACTGCTTCTAATCAAAATTTTCTACCACAACATTTTGGCTTTTAAATTGAACGTGTATATCAATTGTGACGTTTTTAAAGCAGTTTACATACAGAGGTGAGGCATGCCATCCGTGCGCCAAAATCAATTTTTTATAAAAAAAAAAAGAAAACAAATCTAAAAAAAAGAAAAAGAAAAAAAAAAAAATTGAGGAAAATAAATGAAAAACGAATCGAGAAATAATGCGACGATGCCAAAATAGTGTTAAAACTAATAATTAGAAAGTAAATACTTGTAATAATTATAATAAAACTATCAAAGCTAAAGTATGTAAGAATGAAATCATTTTTAAAGTAATACTACTATTAATAAATTAAAAGATATGATTAAACAAAATCGAACGAGAAAGCAAAGTTGAAAAATGTATTTTTCCTTCCAATGCCAAAAAGATGCCATTTTGTTTTGTATGAAAAAATTAATGAAAAAATTAGAAAAAAAAAAAAAAAGGAAATATGGGGAAAAAAACCATGTAGTTTGTAGAGAACGTATGTAAGTGTAAGGGAAAAATTTTAATGTGTATGTCTCGTGAAACAAACATAAAACATGTCCGCCTTATATATAAAAAAAAAAAAAAATACAAAAAAATGACAAAGATGCAGAATAAAACAGAAAACAATATAATTGTAGTTTACAATAACAGAGTTTGAAATAAACAATAGTAATATAAAAGATCCGGATCACGGTCGCAACATTGTCCAATTGACCGAGAGACGAAAATTTCACGATGATCAAATCGCGGGCCTTGACCAACGCGGATCTATCCTGCCATTTTTGTATCTCTGGCAAAAAAAAAATACCCATACATCTCCTCTCTAGGGCATGCATACCCACATAATTTACACGTTGAAACACAAATCCATGAACACAAAATACACATACACACCCACACTCATCCATATATATACATATATATATAAATATATATATAGTATTAGGCATAGTTTCTATTTATATAATATATGTGTACATATATTTTTGGACAAAACGTAATAACAATTTCATTGGACAAAATCATTGCCGAGACAAGTCGAGAGAAGCATTTTGCAGCAAGGAATTAATGAAACGATTTTTCGAAAATTCATTTAACCTTTGCGTCTTACCACCTGATGCAATAAATAACTAACCCCGAATCCAATCGAATATAATTCAAAGTTGTATACATCGAGGTATATTATTTGAAACCATATTGGTTCCTTTGTTCGTCGAAATTATAAGAGGATAATTACGAAAGGTATTAAAAAATTTTTGATTATAATATATAGGGGGTTGGATATTCATTGCCGCGGTGGTTTCGGTATGGCAAAGTTTCTGTTTTGTTTTATTTTATTTTTTTTTTTTTTTCTAAATAAATTTGGATCTTTATTTAGCGATTACCGATGTCTACCATTGTCAAATTCATGATTCGTTGACTTAGATGTATTTACGAATATTTATTTATACAGAATAAGCGAAGGAAAATCTAATATATTAATGAATAAAGGAAGGTAAAAAATAAAAAGTAAGTTTTTTAATATATTTGTAAAACGTTTGGTTTACTATATTATTGAACTAAAAAATAGAATATCGTGAGACAAAATTTAAGCAATTGACAAAAAGACTCATTTTGAAATAAATTTAAATTATTACATCGTAAAATTTATAAGATATATAATTACTAAGGAAAATGTTTCTGGTTGACGAAAACAATGTACACAAGCAACTGTGCTTGAAAAGTGAAATCTTATAGGATGCTTAGGGTACAGTAGCAAGTAAAACGTAAGTAATAAATAAGTAATTACTATTAATAATTATTATTGATATAAGTACGTTTAGAGAGAAATACCTATAAGCCAGATGTAATTGTCCTTTGTGAATATACATAAGAGAGAAATGAAAAAAAAAAAAAAAAAAAAAATACAACAAACTTTTATGAATAAACTGAGTTCTTTCCATTTCATTTATACACTTCCTTATTCGGAGTTTTCTTCTCCACGAGTCCGCGGACCTAATTGGCTATAAATTAATTCAAGTATCAGGAATAAATGCCGGATAACGTTACTTATTATCCCGTGGGTCTCTAGAATATCCAAATACAATATAATCTCAAGGCATGAAGAACTGGAAAGCGGGTTTTTGATTTTTATCTAAACATTTCATCGGATTACCAGTCGAGAATTATCCACTTGATTACTGCTACACACAAGTGAACCGATCGTAAATACAATTATATCCATGACTGATCGCCAAATAAAAAGAAGAAAGCACAACTTATAACTTGAATTAATTTCTACTGACAATAAATTATATACCAATTCCGTTATCGCTCTGCAAAGTTTCCTTATACCTTCATGAACAGTAAAATGTCTGATGCATCTGGTAATATGCAGTCGTAAAGAGCATCGGCGCTTTCACACTGGCCAATAAAGTTTAATACTTGAATCTATGCCTGTACAGAACAGTCAGGAACATGGGTGTGAATAAATCGTGTGATGTCCTTATTGAACTCGCGCTTCTTACATCACCAGGCCCTTACATTTGGTCTGGAGAGACAAACGCATCGTAAAAGTTTTACGATACGAGACTTGCCTACTAGTTATTCTCTGCGAGATTCTCAATTCATAGATTTGCTGACTTTAGATAGTGCAAAAGCTGGTTACTACAGGGGCCCAATGTCCCAATAGACCTCACTTTCCGTCGTCTTTTTTCAAACTGTCCCTCGCCCTTTTCCAATCTGTCTTCGCACATTATAGTCGTGTTTGCTCGCGTTATTTCGAGTTTCTGACATTACAAGTCGAAAATTGCTCATAGTATCAGAACATCTGACCTGAAAAGGTGTGCCTAAATTTTTGGCGAGAAGAATAAGCAGCGTACAGCAAGCATGCATGCAGTTGTACAGATGTATAGTCTCTATGCGACTCTCTGTATGCTTAAGTTATTTAGAATTTTTTAA